>CM035152.1:126306099-126771482 GCA_020205615.1 Panax quinquefolius
AAAACTTCATTTTGCCATAACTAAAATATTATTGAATATTCCATCTCGTCTCAGAATTCTATCATTATGCGTTTCTCGGAAAATTCAAAAATAAATCTCTGAGTAGAAATGGATGAATAGTGCCTATTTCGTCTTTTTCCCCGAAAAATATTTTATTCCCAGAAAACTTTCATTTTCGTCTTGAAAATTCTTACTCGTTCAGTCTAGCTTGTAGCCAGAATTCTCCCGATTAATAATCATTCTAGGTTCTAGAATGATTAATAAACACATAACACAAAATAGTATTAATAAAAATTTATTTTATTAATTACTAATTCTTTAAACTTAAATTCTGGACAATCCGATTTTCTGGGTTGTCACATTCTTCCCTCCTTATAAAAATTCCATCCACGGAATTTCTAAAACCACACCCATTCCCGGTCATTACATTCACCCTTCTTCACAAAATTTTCGTCCTCAAAATTTTATCTTATTCATCTTCTCAACTTCTCTTCAAAGAAGTTCTTATCATACATACATTCCCTACCCTTCATAACTTATCAAGAATCATGAAGTGAAAGGAATAAATAGGAATATAAGGATTCTTTTAAAACATTTCATACTTTTCTTTGAGGGGTGAATCGACCAAGAACTCTTACTAGGTTTAACAGCATTTCACCGTAAACCCTTCTTACACGGTAAGTTTATAATCACACAGAAGGTAAACTACCTCTTCCATACGTAGGTGATCAACCTATCGTATAACCCTATTTCAGGGTATGTTTACCTCAGACTTATCATTAGATTCTGCACCAAAACAATTTGGTTCGGCATAACTCTTTAAAGAAAGCTCAATTTTCTTTTAATCATGACATACCATTCATCTTAGCCAAATCAAGTAGCTTAGACCATACCAATAAATTGGGCATTAACTTGAAACATTCTTCTAGTCAACTCACTTGACATCGACTACTTTTTTAAATTCTTTTACAATACATCAAAATGTTTTATGACGTTATGATACCGCACTTTTCATAGTACATTGAGGACTTCGCCAGTTTATGACTTCATCATTATGCATCATACCATAGTGGTTTGTTGATCCTAAGATCAAATCCAACACCAGGTTCAATTGCATTAATAACACTATCCTTTTACCATCCTTGCATCAAATGCACTGATGATATAAAATTCATTTTGATATTTCAAATCAATTTCATCTAGTCAAGTGAAACAATTAGCATGTACATACCAAGAATAGTTCTTTTAAAATCCATTAGTTCCAAAAGTTGAACCAATTCTTTCATTTTCAAAGCGTGCACATAAGCACGATTTTGATAAACTTCAAACTCTAGCATAACTAGATGAATTGGAATATCCTATTCTCCATCTTCCTATATTGTCTTACTTGTGACAATACTTAATCTTCTCTAGCACTTTCAATGCTAAGTCTACTGAAAATACCTCATTTCCAGTCTATACATTCCTATACCTTAGTACAGTCCATCAACTTACCACACATTATGAGTTCAGGAACTTTCCACAATAATATGAGTTTAAGAACTAACCCAAACAGACCATAAGCGTCCATTATTTGAGGAGTCAAAAAATATACCATATAATTATGAGTCACGAACTTACCATAAGTATGAGTTTCAAGAACTCGCACCTACCTTATCGTTCTCTACCTATCAAGTATATACGTGAGAAAAGATTCACCTTCTTGTCATATACATTTTGACAGCGCGACCAATCCCAATGATTATCATTGTAATAAACTGAGTAGTTGTTACACCAAGCACAAACCTCTTCCCATACAAAGGTTAATATAACTCACTATCACTCGAGTCCTCAATTGAAATCTTACAACTTAACTTTCTCTTTACTTATCTGAATTTTCTTTAATTCGTATTCTATCCTTACAACTTAATTTGAGTTCTTCTTCCGTACTACTTCAGTAGTACCATTCATTCATAACATTGGCTATAAATCATTCATCGTTTAACAACTCTCATACATTTTTACGATTTACTATGATCACATGGTGATTTCCTTATCCTTCTCTCTACGATTATAGTCTTAGGTACTCATACCTAAGATTTATAACCTATCAGCTCTGATACCAATCTGTAACGTCCCAAAATCCGGTCTATTTTAATATCCGAATTTCGTACGTCACGATCACATCTTCATCCTAACATACATCATTATATAGCTAAATATAACAACATACATCCTCAAATCCCAGGTTCTAAAACCTTAAAACCTCTTTCATTACCAATAATGATAATTACATTATTCTTTACATCTTGTACAAGTGACTTTTATCCGCCACCAAGGATACATAATCGTTCATTAAACTTTTCTATAATTTAATTCTATCATTCTATATTACAAGTCTTCGCTTGATCTTCACGCTCATTCAGATCATGAACGGTACTTCTTCTGGATACCGATCAGCTTGATCTTTATGGGATCCTTAAGTTCTTCTAACATCATTCGCTGAAAATGTTTTTATTTTAAGCAAGTGTGAGCATTCAATAGCTCAGCAAGTCAAAACTGTAACTCCCCCAAATCTAGGTTTCTTCCAACCCGACAGATGGTGCTATACTATACTAACATTCATACATTCATCCAATTGAAAAGCCTCAAAAGAATGAATATCTCTTCTATATAATCAAAATAATATTTACATTCCCCCAAGTTCTAAATCCATTACAAAAGTTCTTTGTCATAATATCAACTACATTACAACATTAAACCTATACTATTAGATAGACAACTTAACGATTTGCCTTAGCTTTTCCTTTATCCTTATTCGATCCTTCGGGACGTTCAGTCTTAGCTGCATTCATATGGTTCAAGCAAGAGTGAGCATAACTAGCTCAAATAAGTATGACAATTTTAATAAACAACATGCTTGACACATAAGAATCATTATATCTTCAATAAGCGAACAATAGTTATGAAGTACTATTGATAAATCAAAATAACACTTCATCTTTCTTTCAAAATGTTATCTGATAATAACAATATTGACCAAAACATTAACTTCGGTCCAAGACCTTGAGCATTTCATTCTTTCTTTGAAAAGGACAACCCAGAACTAAGTCCGTAAGCCCGGTACTACTTACGAGCACTTCTAGGTGATCAGCCTATTGTACTCTATGTTGATCAACACTACATTCATTAAACGTATGCATGTTTAATCTGTGGCAACCTCACGTGCCTGTCGTATGACGATAAAACATTTGTTTAACATACTCAGTCTTCTTTTGAAAACCATATCAAGTAGTTGACAAAAGATAATCAACATTTAATCACAGATGGATAGATTATCAATAATCCACCCAATATATCAAGTCTAGACGAAAGAATTGGCTTTAACTTCATCATACATCAATTAAATACGTAAGGATACATGAACTTCAAAACTTGTTCGAGAATGAATCGAGACAAGAGTTAGAATACTTGCCTTTAGCCTCTTCTACGATTATAATTACTTTATGTTCGAAGTCTCTCAAGTCTCTACAACACATGATCACATAATGCCTCATATTAGGTCATATATAATCAAGTATGTATATGACTATATCTTACCCTTCATCTCAATCTAATTATGTATTAGATTTATTTACTATCAGTTTCGGCTTATCCTTCTACTTGCATTCATAATTAATACCATTTATCATAATTTTTGAAATACCAGAATCATTATTAAATGATTTAAATATTAAACAATTCTATTATCATTAATATTCAATTAATATTAAACTATTAATGAAACCATTGCCAAAAATATTAAGTTATTTAAAATAACTCAAAATATTTTTAAAACATTTATATTACCCTTAAATGATTTGTAAAACATTTAAAATTATTTTAAATAATTACTATTAATATTTAAATATTAATGAATCATTTATCCAAATATTAAAAGTCATTAATTATAACTTAAAATATTTTTAATTCATTTATATCCCTTTTAAATAATTTTTAAATTAATAAAACCATTTTAAATTATTTATTTAATATAATTATTAAATAAATTAATATCATTAGTGTTAAATAAATATCATTAATATTAAATTATTAATAAAATTATCCTTTAAATATTTAAAGTTATATTTTATAACTTAAAATATCTTTAAACACTTTAATTTTATTTAAAATAATTTTTATAATATTAAAATCATTTTTAAACTAATTTATTTAATATAATTATTAAATAACTTTAATATCATTAATAATAATTAATTAATGAATTTTTACCTTTAAATATTAAATGTCATATTTTATAACTTAAAATATTTTTAAATACCTTATTATTATTTAAAATGATTTTTAATATAATAAAATCATTTTAAATTTATTTATTTAATTCAATAAATAAATAACTTAATTATCATTAATAATAATTAATTACTAAAATTATCAAATAATATTAAAAGTCATTAAAAATAACTTAAAATATTTTCTTTTATCATAATATAATTTTAAATGATTTTCATGTATTAAAATCATTTTAGATAATTTATTTAATATTATAATTAAATTAATTAAATACTTTTAATATTCTAAAAATATTAAATATTTATGAAATATATTAAAATAATTAAAACTAATTTTTGAATTTAAAATAATTTTTAATAATTTATTTTGTATTTTTAATAATTAAAAACTAATTTTTTATAATTATTTAATAAAAATATAATTTTTATAATTAATCTGTCACTAAAGACCACCTATAGCGACAGATTCGTCGCTATAGATGTTCTTCGTGTTCTTCATGCAAGCCCAGAATTCCATGTCAAAAATCGGGCTAGCTACTTTGACCGAGCTTAATGTTCTTTCTAATTTGTTTTTGTCTAATTTAAAGCTCAGATCTTGTAGTACTCATGTAATACTACATAATACTGACCATCAATAGGTTCAAAATATAAGAAACCAAAGAGATCTAAGCTTGAAAACCTTGTGTTGGGAAGTCATTTCTTCATTTTGGGTTTTAAATGAAGAAAAGTTCGAGTAAGCAACTTATGATCTTCATAACTTGCAACACATGGAATGTTTTTGCGATCTATCAATTCCAGCTTGTAGACAACACATACGACTACAGATCTATCACATAACCTTGTCATAACATCAACAAATAAAATAGATACACGCTGGTCAAACTATGTCAGAAAATCATTCAAATGTTTTACGGGTTTGCTGAAAAATGACCATGCATCGTGATCTTTTTTGCCTACTTTGACAAGACGCTTGAAGTCAACCTACTTTGACGTTTAGGAGATTATAAGGCATAATCTTAAAGTACTTATACCATACTATAATATTTCTACAACAACCAAAAACAAAACAACTAACAACTCAAAAATATGGGCCTTTAAACTTCACTGTCGAAATGATGCGGGCATGTTCTCGACCGCCAGATTTCCTTCGATCGTAGTCGGTCAACGACCTTTAACCACGAATAACTTTCAAACTAGACATCAAATGACTTTGATTCTTTTTGTAGATTAAAGACTACATTACAAGCTACACATAACAACTTAAAAACAACAAAAATCATAATCGACAAAAGATCTGTGGCCACTGACATTTGTTGTCAGACCACAGTTTAACTTTTTTCCAGATTTTGCAAAAACTCAAATCCAAGCCTCTAGATGTTATGGATTCAACATCTAGCAACCCAGATCATCATTAGACACTATAACCAACATGTTTTAACAAAAATTTCAAACATCAAACAACAGATAATTGGACAGAAATCAAGCTAGGGTTTTATACCTTTTATGATTAATTTACGATTACGGCTTTGATTTGGTTGGGGGATTTCGTAATGATCTTAGGACCTGGAAAGCTTAATAATTTTGTTGGTTTTGGTTGAGAGAAAAGGTTTGAGTGTTTGAGCTAAAAATGGCTAACAAAATGCAAGCTTTTCTCTCTCAATCTATATATAGAATACAAGATGCATGAATTGGCTGATATACAAGGCTTGTTGCTGTCAATTATGAGCATGTGGGGTTGGTATGAGTTAGTCACCAACTCACCTAAATGTCAAAACCTATTAGTTAGCTAAAATAATACAACTAGGGACAAAAAGGTCTTTAGGCTTGCAATTTTAATGGCACATTGGTTAATTACCAAACCCTTAGGGTTTAACCTTTATGGTTTAACCCTAAGGTTTAACACAAAGCATTTGTAATATCTAGCAATTAGGGTTTGTACAAAAGAAAAAAATTAGTTTCTAAAATTTGAAAATTAGGGTTTGTTAATTAGATTAGGTTAATAATTATATTATACAGGAACATTAGGGTTTAGTATCACTAATCATAATTAACCTTGCTAATATAGCAATTAGGATTTCTAATAATTAACTTAGGGTTCTAGGTATTAGGGTTTTAAATTACTAATTAGGTTTACTTTAATTAGCAATTAAAATCTATCATACATGATAATAATCACATTAACACAATTTTTGACAAATCAAAATCTCCGATTTAGGTTTCGAAGTAGGGTTTCTAATAATTAGAAAATTCAAATATAAACTAGGGTTTGAAATTTATAATTAGGGTTTCCTAATTAGCATATCATTAAGTAATGCATAATATAAATCATATAACACAATTATATAATGATCTTAAATTTCCCATTTAAATTGAAAAAATAGGGTTAAACAAATTAATGTTACGGTTTGGTCAATATACACCATAATTGACCAACCATCAACAGTACGTACATATAGTACATATTTATAGCACTGAAAAATCAAAATATAATTAATATTATAATATTATTCTCATGCCTTGATCAAAACCCGAATTAGGGTTTGGATTCCATATCTCGATTTATCCATCATAAATAACATTATAAATTAAGTTAAAATAATTACTTAATAATGAAAAAAATTCATATAATAAAATAATTATTATAATTATTCTAAAAATCATTTCATATATTATTAAATAATATAAGATTATGTTTTCATGAAAAATAATTGATAAAAACATTTCCAATATGGTATTAATTATTATAAGAATATAATTGATAATAATCAATAATTCTAAAATAAAATTATCTGTAATAATTAATGTAATAAATAAATTTTATTTATCACACATATAAATATAAATACACATTACCTTAGCACATATCACCCATATTTATTTTAATAAATAAATAAATAAAAATTTTATACGCAAAATTTATGATTAATTTATGTAGAAAAATATCGGGTTATTACATTCACCCTCCCTTATAAAGATTCCGTCCCCGGAATCACCATTTTTAAAACCCATATATACAAAGGTACATTGCATTCACAATCTTCGCAAGTAGATCTCGACCAACTTTGATCGGACCGATCTTTAACTAATCACTTAAAGCTTGTCTTTCCGATTAAACGAAAATTTGATTTCTAAAAGAACTCAAATTCCTCCTTCAAAATTTCTTTATAAAATAATTTATTATGTATAGGAAAAACATATATAAGAAAATAAAAGTTATGCGAAAAGTACCTGGAGTTCCATTGCCAACTGCCACTGAATCCTGGACTGTCATGTTAAAAACCCGTGTAGTAGATTTTGTTGGCTTGCTAGATGCTGTCGGTCTTGTGATCGCCAGTGTTCCACCACTTTTCCCCATGTTCACGCTTTCTGCCTCCGTTCTCCTTTTCAGACAGTCTTTCACTTTATGCTCCTTCGATCCGCACAGAAAACACCCACTAATCGTCCTAGGATTGGGGCAGTTGGGAGAGATATGGCCCTCCTGCCCGCACTTGAAACATGCAAATTTACCTTTCAGACATTCCCCCAAATGGTTCTTCCCACAATTCCCACATTGCACCACCGGCTTCTTCTTTGCACCTTCTTGCTTCACTGTACACCCCAAAGTTGTTCCCTTCCTCTTTTCACTCCTATTCCCCTTGTTTGTTTCCACCTTCCCTGCTCCCTCAAATTTACCCTTGTTCCTTCTTTCTTTGTTATAGAGGCTCATGGCCTCACTTCCCTCCTCAGCAATAATTGTTTTCTCCATGAGTGTTGCAAATGTAAGGATCTGCAATACTGCCACCTTATTGTAGAGCCAGGGTTTTAATCCCAGCTCAAACCATCGTGTTTTTCTAGCCTCCGTATCAACTTGATGCGAGCAAACCTAGCTAACTCATTAAATTTTTGCGGATACTCATGATAGTCATATTATCTGTTTTAATTCCGGAAATTTTACTTCCATCCTAGCTTCGCATACTAGATGAAAAATAGTTTTCAAAAAATAGAGTTTTAAACCTTTTCCAACATTTTTTGCTCGCCCTCTTTGATTCGCTTCCCACCAAAAAATTTGCCTCACCCTTCATCATGTAGGTGTAAAAAAGCGGTCTATTTCCCCTCACTACCCTAGCTATTACGAATGCCTTCTCGATCTCCTTAACCCAAGTTTGGGCTTCTACAGGGTCAGTTGTACCTCTAAATTCGGGCGGTCCTACAGCCTTGAAGTCCTTAAAGTTCGCCAAGCTGTTATCCCATTGGTTCCTCATGGTGGCATTACTTGTTGCATTGACTGAGCTACCATGTTTGTAAATTGCTGCATTGGATCTGGTTGTTATTCCCCGGCGTTGTTGTGATTCTTACGCCCTTTGATTTCGAGTTTGTCGTCTCGGCGACATTATCTGATTAAATAAAACATAATTTAACTTACATTCTAAACCTTATCACATAAGTTGAATATATTAAACTTGTTTCATTACTCAAACATATGTTCATTTTCATTAATTCAAAGTAATTTACATAACATAACCCATCTGCTATCCCTTTGTAACCACAAAAGTCTGGATTTATAGCCTTGACCCATACAAAAGTTGAGAATATTACATTACATATTGTTAGTTCCTCAGTGAGGCACAATAGATCTAGAAGGGGGGGGGGGGGGTTGAATAGATCCTTTTTCTTTCAAATACTTTTCTGATTTATTTTTTATTGCTAATAATTTAGCATGTGACAAACATAAGAATCTTTGCAAGCACAACGGAATAAGTAAAAGATCCCCTTCTTTGATATATTCATAATCTTACATACATTTTTTGTAGAGTTAGTTTAGTGGTAAGCAGTTAAAACATACATAGTAGTTATAGCAGTTAATGTACATAATGTAAATGACATAAAGTAAAAAACACAAAGGGTTTTAAGTGGTTCAGAAACTCAAGCTCCTAATCCACTCTTCTGCTTTCAACTAATAGGATTTCCACTAAGGAAGGGCAGCACCCTGAATCACTAAGATTCCTTCAAGGCTAGCAGCCTTGGGACTTCAGTTCACTAAGAACTCTTCAAGGCTAGCAGCCTTGGAACTTCTCTAGTTCCCTAGGAACTCTTCAAGCCCAGCAGGCTTGGAAACTTAATTTAGTCCCTCCAGACAAGGACCCCTCAGGCCATGGCTTCTTGTTGTTGTTGTAGTTGTTGATGTTGTTGGTGCTGAGCTGCTAAGATGTCATTAAGCTCTGAACATCTTGTGTACTTAACAGCTTGGTGTGGTCCTCTTGGCTTTCAGCTTCAAGTCCGGACCACTTCTTCTTTAGTGCAGTTGATCTTCATTCTTTTCTGCTCATTTTCATCTGGTATCAGCTGTGCACCATCACCATCTGGGTTTGCGAAGTCTCTGTGCTTTTAGTAGACTTTGTCTGGCACTTAGCAATCCCTGAACCCTTCTTGAATACTTTGCAGACATGGTTCTGCACTTGTTCAGTTTCAGCTTTAGGTTCATGGTGATTCGTAGAGTGGCTCTTTTGATCTTCTTTGTACTCAGCCACTTTCCTGAATGCTATCTTCTTGGCATTCTCGGCTCTCAGCTTGGCTGCCATCTTCAGTGGCATTCTCATCTTTGTTGAGTGAAGCTTCAATCTGTTTGAGTCATTCTTCATAGCTTCTTCACTTCCACCTTGGTAGTTTCACTGTTACTGAGACTTGTTCTATTGATCTTTGGTGGAACTCGTAGAGTCAACAATAGCATTCACAAACTTAATGATTCTGCAACTTCACAATCATCAGCAACTCTTGATCATTGAAGCTCTGTTGATTTATACTACTTCCCAATCTTCCCGTTGGAAAGTAGCCGTTGAAAGTTATTCAAATTGCTTTGCAAATCTCGAGTTATTTGGTGCGAACTGCAGATGTGACATGACATCTTTTTCTGACTTCTTGACACTGCAGTCTACTGTTTCACCAACCTTTTCAGATATGTCACTTTGATATCTTGGGCATGTCGATGACTTTATTTCACCCTTCTGAGTTCTCAATCAGAGGTTGTCCTTGCATCGATGCTCTCAATAAGCACTTGTCCGAATATTACCCTTCAGATTGAACCGTTGCCAATGCTTCAGTCTTCGGTTATTCAAACTCTACGATTCAATTGTATGTCTTCATGGACTTGATCGTAGTGTCTTGTTGACTGGTAGAGACAACACTACGATCTTGAAGAGTGTTGATTGGATCTTCAATGTAGAGCACCTCTTCCTTCTCTTGTGCAGTGCTTCATCACTTCTGTTCACCTCGACTGTTCTCAAATACTGATGGCTTGACTTCTTGCTCTGGCCCCTTCTGAATAACAAGACACTTCAGATTTGTGGCATGTCCAGCTCGCTTTCTTCTTGTGATCTCCCGTTCACTTATCATCAATGGACTGACCCAATGCTTAATCACTTTAGCCTTGTTATTCAGAGGCTGACCAGTATCTTTGAGTATACTTCATCAGTTTCTTCTTTATCTGGCAAACACTACGATCCTGGTTACTTCCAAGATCATTGTCATCTTTCTTCTAGACAGCCACTGCATATGTTGACATTCCTTAGTCAGCTATTGAAGTCTTCTTATGATCATCTTGTGGAAGACTTTTCCTTGAATAGCTTCTCAACTCAATCTGGATGCTGATCAAGTTGATGCTTAGATCTTCTATTAGCTTGCATGTCATTCGTTGAGTGCTCTCTAGCTTTCTTCAAGTGAGATGTATCTTTGCGTTACCAACCAGAGGCTTCATTCCTTTGGATATTCAGGGAGTGCTCATTTGTTGAGAATCGTATTTGCTTTACGATTCTGCTTTGGCATTGTGAGCACATCTGTTCAGGTCTTAGTTCTGCACTCTACAATTCAGCCTTGGCTGTGCAGACACTACGACTTTGAGATCAGATCTTGACACTACGATTTCTGTCGTTGTGCTTGTTGTCTTCATCTGATCTTGCTCGACTATGCTCTCTGCCTTTGGTATGATTAGTAGACTCTACAACTCTGAGTGTAGTCTACGATTCTTGACTTGGCTTTGGCAAATACTCGGTCGGCTCGTAGGTAGGCTGTCTCTACGATTCTGAACATGACTTCCTCAGTAGACTACGGTTTCGAGGAAGTGCTACTCGACACACTACGATCCTTCCTCGTCTCTCCTGGCAGTCTACAAACTCTGAGATTTACTATCTTGCAGACTACGATTCTGCCTCGATAGATCTCTAGTTATTCTTGACTCTCCTGGCAGACTACGATTTCTGGTTTAGTGCTCGACGATCAGACAAGCCTATCTATTACATCATAAGATCAACTTAACATGCTTGATCTTTCTATATTAATTGTCCTTGTACATCATTTATTTTTAAGGACTTTACAAAGAAGTTTTACTTATGTAGGATCAACCTAACATATTTGATCAATTCATTCTAAGTCCTTATACATATGTTTATATTATCTATCGAGGGACTTTCTGACTTTTCTTAATGCAAGCATACTTATATTCATATATATATATATATATATATATATATATATCATAATGAAATCATATATAAATAGGAATATCATTCACATGCTTATTCCTGACAATCTCCCCTTATTTGATTATGACAAAAATAATAAGTGCATATGCATGTTATGAATGAATCTTATATACTGGTGAAAGCAATTTGTATTTCTAAAATAGATAATCATGAATGTCATTTATAATGATGTGGAATTTTAATACATCGACATTTTACATCCTCGGATCCGAACATACCTAACTAGTTAGAGATGTACTTCTTTGGTTCCAAGTATGCTCCCGGGATGTCTGTTGGTGTGCTAATCTACGCTTCATCTTGAGACATTGACTATATTTCTTTTGTTTGCTCCCCCCTCGGATGTATGCTCCTCTTTCTTCTTCTTCCCGACTCCCCTCTGTAAGACCCCAACTTATTATTAATGAAATTTAATTTTCTCTATTTATTATTTTGAAATAGTAAGGGTTGATTTGATTAATGTGGATAGTTAGGGTAAAATACATAAATATTTCAAAATAAGCAAGTGGTTATAAAATATTCATTGTTGTCGGGGAATATTCGTTTGGTCGTGGAATATTCGTGCATTGTCTTGGGAATATTAAATGCATTTAGCACTTGACCATGTGTGGGCCCCATAACTTGAAAGCGATTGGATGAAGAAAAGCGACAAATATAAGTGGTTTAAAAATAGCAGGCGTAGTTATTACAAGTTAATCTTATTAAAATACTACGTGGTTAAAATACAAGATGCTTTGCGGTATTGCACCAATTATTGATTCTTACGTAAGAAGGCACTACTCAATAATGGTTACGATGTAATTCTTATTCGGTGTTTTATTTTATTGATTCAATAATTCTTTGCGTTGATATTTTATATTCTTTGTTGTTTCAATAATTGTCATTACACAATATTTTTCATTATCGAAGCAATAATTCATATTATCGAATAATATTATTAGATAACATTATTGGCAATGTCTAGAAAGTTACATCTAAGGAGAGGTTTGGTCACCTAATTGCGGCGCAAGAAGGAGAAATTCTTATTGGAAGCCCCCTCTTCACAGGAGGCGCACGGTTGTCAATATTATGATTCTGTAATATTATTTGTGAATAATTAATTATTGATTCATATGATGAGGAAAATATTGATTTTATGTGGATATAGATGGAGAAAATTTTTAATGTGACAATTTTTGAAAATTGAAATTTTATCTTTTACGATAAAATAATTCATTTAAATATATTATTATATTTTAATAATATAATAATGGTGATATTTTTTACAACGAATGTGGGATATATGAGTATCTGAGGAGGAAGAGTATTTTTGTTGCAATAAATATTTAAAACATGTTAAACATGTCGGTGGACCCCATTTATTGACTGAAATTTGATTATAGCCTGTAAAATCACCCGTTTGTGGATTTCGGTCAATTTTTGTTTGGAATTCGGAAAAACTTTCTTCGCAAGGTTGTAGAGAATTGAATTTCCTATAAAAACTCATGAGATTTGAATTTTCTGATAAAAGGGCTATTTATTATGAATTATTGAAGTTCTAAAGTTCTGAAATAATTATTTTTGGGAGTTTTAGTTAATTATTTTGAGAAAAACGTTTTTTGCAACTAAGTTGGCCTCACATGTGATTCAAATGGGCTGAGATCAGTTGTCTAAGGTGGGCTAAAGAAAATATGAAAAATATATTAATATTATATTCAATTTTCTACTTTTGGTGTTCTAAGCATTTTCCTATAAATAGGGTGCTTAGGTTAGAATTGAAAACACACCGTAAAGCTGAAGTTTCTCTCTATTTTCTCTCGATATATTGAGCGTATTCTTGTGAGTATACTTTGAGTATTGTTAGGCGGCAGTGCAAGTTCCTTCAAAGACTATATACCCGGTATTCAAATTAGAAGTACTAATCTTTCGAGGTAAGGGATGTTATTTTCTTCTCAAATGATATTATTTCTTCAATATCATTATCTTTGAAATATTAGTTGGAACTTTTTATCAAATTTGGAACTTTTTCATGTCGGGGTTACTATTCATGAGTTACTATTCACGAGTTCTTATTCATGAGTTACTATTCACGAGTTCTTATTCATGAGTTACTTATTCACGAGTTACTATTCACGAGTACTATTCATGAAGCGTGAAGATGTTTTTTGTGAAATTTCTATCTTTTGGTGCTCTGAGTTACTTATTCATATTCACGATATACGGTATTATTCACGATATCGACATTATTCACGAATACGGCACTATTCAATAGAAAATGAAATTTTTCCTTTTTCGTCCCAAAATATTTATTCGGATACTAGCTTTGATTGTATCCATGTTTTGATCATTCTTGAATTTTACACCACTATGATTATTTTTGAGGTATTTTGAACATGGATAAAACAAAGTACGAATCCTTAATCCTTAATCCTTGTCATTTTGTTTCTTTGGATTCGTTTCTTTAAAAATATTTTTCATCATCCTCGGTCTTAAATGATGATATTATTGAATATCTTTGGCTGTTGTAGTGCAAAAGATGAATGATTCTGAAGAATATCTTTAGCCAGTAGTGCAAAGATGAGCAGTGTTTAGATGAACATAACTAAGTGATGAATATCTTTGGCTGTAGTGCAAAGATGAATATTTGATTCGGATGTATATTGATTGATGTTACGGGGATAAAAGATAGAGCGATGAACTTTTAAATTCATACATAGAAGATAGTAGTTTGCATTCTCTACTTAACTCTTCTAATGAATTATTATTTCACTGCGAATATTGATTTAAAATTTGTTGTCTATTGTATTCTATTAGATTTTTCCCTGTTGAAGACTAACGGTAATTTGTTGTATATTATCTTAGTCATAATATTCTTTACTGGGCTAGTTGAGCTCACCCTTTTCTTTTTTGTTCCATTTTTTCTTCTTAGGAGGCGAGAATATAGCGAGTGCAGGTGGGTATGGAATGAAGGTTTTAGAAAGAATTGTTTAGTAGTCCTCACCATTTTGTAAAATAATATATCAATAAATGTGACGAGGATTTATTTGAGTATAGATATTGTCTAGAAGATAATATTTGTATTCAAACTCAGTTTTTCTTGTTGTAATAATAAAGTTGTAGTTGTTTACGTACCATGTATTGACAACTCGGAATGGGTGATGTATACCTATTTTGGGGGCGTCACGGTTGGTATCGAGCTTAGGGATATGATCTCTGGCGGAGATCTAGGGGAATAGAACTAGGAGGGAGAGACGAGTAAATCCTTCGCTAGTGTGTCCTACCTAAGCTTATTTTTTTAGTTGGTCAAGTATATAAGGATATTATGTGATATATTGATTTCCTTAATTAACCCTTGTTTTATAGCGATGATTTGAGAATGTCGATTGAGAATATTAACAATGGAAATGAGACCGTGGAGACGCCTATACTCACCAAGCGAGGAGAGCGTGCAACAGTGGTGACAATGTTCCTCCTGTGAACAACACCTTTGAAAGAGATGATGAGCGATGGGATGTTTAGAAAGCTTTTTTGCGATTCATGCAAAATCGCACGAGGGAGACTCGTGTTCAAAATCTGAGGAGGAAATGATAGCAATTCATGGGTTGTCACATGACAAGCGATTCAAAGAGTTGGGACCACGATTTAAGGGAAAGCCGATCCGATCATGGCGGAAACATGGGTCAAGCAAATTACCAAGATATTCGATGTCTTGGGATGCACGGAGAACAGAAGGTTCCATTCGCCACCTTTATGTTCCGTGTGGCGAGGCGGCGGACTCATTGGTGGGAGTCGTGAAGCGTACTCCATCTAGCCAAGACTTTCGGCATGTCTTGGGAGACGTTTGAAACTATTTAATGACAAATACTTTCACGAAAGTGTTCGCTATATGAAGGAAGTGGAGTTTATTAGGCGGGCGAGAACAACATGGCGGTGTCTCGAAGACGAGGCAAAGTTTGCGAGTTATCAGTTTTGCACCTCATTTGGTGGAGAATGAGGAGCGTATGATACAGATGTTTCTTAGAGATTTGAAACCCGACATACCTCGATTATCTCATTTCTCATAAATTTTCTCTCTATTCGAGGATGATGTAAAGCAGGGCTCAATTATTAGAAGCGAGATAATGAGTACTGCAGTCAACTGAGGGACCACAACCAAGATCGTACGGAGATAGAAGTCAGAATAATGATAACCAAACGGAGAAAAGAAATAGACGGACAAAAATGGTAACCACACTGGTGGTAATCATGGCCATGAAAATAGAAGAAGCGAGTCGGGAGGAGATTTTAAAAAGGAGATTTAACAACGACCATGTGAAGGCGGCGGTCTTGGCGAAAGAATCGGTTCTAAGGGAGGAGAAACGACCACCGGTCGTATGTTACAAATGCGGAAAGAGGGACATATCGGTCCAAACTGTCCCACAGCAGTTCAAGGTATGCTATAATTGTGGAAAGGAAGGACATATCGCTCGAGATTGTATGGTAGCGAAACCTAGTTCAATGAGACGGTGACTCAAAAGAACATCCCAGAAAAGTCAAAGTCAACGATTAGGGAAGGCGTTTGTTGTGGTTGGTCAAAATCGAGGAACCAAAACGAGGTGATCACGGGTAAGCTATTTATAAATTCTTGCGAAGTTTATACCTTACTTTGATAATCTTGCTACCCATTCATTTATCTCTCTCTGCTTGTGCTCAACGTTTAAACTTGACTCAGGAGAAATTAGACTTTGACCTATCTCGTGGAAACTCCGTTAGGAGAAACATTCATCACATCCACTATTTATAAATCTTGTTTGATTCAAGTTGACACCATTACCTTACTGTTGACCTTATCTCTTTTAAGATACTTTCTTTTGATGTGATTTTAGGGATTGATTGGTTAACTACTCATCATGCCAAAATTGATTGTTTTCGTAAGGTTGTTAGTTTTCATATTCCTAACCAACCTGTTGTTATGCAATTCAAGCAACTAAACCATTAAAATCAATCCTTTGTCATATCTAATCATAAAGCTATTCGTTTATTGAAAAGCGGATGTCAAGCTTTCTTAGCCCATGTTATGGATTTGAATAAAGACACGTCAAATTTGAATAATATTCTGTTGTTATTGACTTTCCGACGTATTTCTGAAGAACTTCCGGTCTACCCCGAGCGTGAAGTTGAATTCTTTATTGATCTTGAACACGGTACAAAGCCCATTTCTAAAACCCCATATCGAATGGCTCCTATTGAACTTGAGGAGTTAAAGGTCCAACTACTGAGGAATTGTTGGACATCGGTTTCATTAAATCCTAGTACATCTCCTTGGGGTGCTCTGTTTTATTCGTAAAGAAGAAAGGCGGAGTATGTGACTTTGTATTGACTCTTGGGAATTGAACCATGTCACTATCAAGAATAGGTATCCTCTACCTCGTATTGATGACTTGTTTGACCCGTTTCTGAGGCACAATTCTTTTCAAAAATCGATCTTCGATTCGGATATCATCGGTGAAGATTAGGCGAGGATATTCAAAGCGCGCTTTAGAACTTCGGTTCGGGCATTATGAATTCTTAGTCATGTCTTTCGGACTGACTAATGCTCCTGCGGCTTTCATAGATATGATGAACCGAGTATTCAAGGAATATTTGGATCGATTCGTTGTTGTTTTTATTGATGACATCCTCATATATTCCAAAAGTCGTGAAGATCATGAGCACCATTTGAAATTTGGTACTCAAAGGCTTCGTGAAAACAAACTATATGCCAAATTGAAGAAATGCGAGTTCGGCGAGGAAGTAGCATTCCTTGTGCACGATGGTGTCGAAACATGGAGTATCTGTTGATCCAAGCGAAGATTGAAGCAATACAAAGTTGAGAACAAGCGAAGTCGGTGTTGAAGTATGTAGTTTTTGGGCTTAATTTGGTTATTATCGAAGATTCGTGGAAGGGTTTTCTCGAATCGCTACTCCATTAACCAACTAACTCGGAAGGATACAAAATTCATTTTGAAGCGAAGAATGCGAGAAGAGTTTCCAAGAGCTCAAGAGGAGACTCATTTCGCACTGTTCTAACAATACCATCTGGTTCGGATGGATTTGTTATCTCTGATGATGCTTGAGCAAAGGGTTAGGATGTGTTCTCATGCAGCGTGGGAAAGTCATAGCCTATGCCTCGCGATAACTTAAAGAGTATGAGAGGAATTATCCTACTCATGATCTAGAGTTAGCGGCGTGATCGTTTGCGCTAAAGATATGGAGGCACTATCTATATGGGGAGAAAGTGGAGATATATTCGGACCATAAAAGCCTTAAATATTTCTTCACTCAAAAGAAATTAACATACGGCTTGGCAAATGACGTTGGCTCGAGCTATTGAAAGACTACGACCACACTATTCAATACCATCTGGAAAAGCGAGCGTGGTGGTAGCCGACGCGTTGAGTAGAAGATCATATGCATGAATGAGTGCGATGATGTCAAGTATATCGCGATAGAGCCAACTTTAATAGATAAAGTTAAGGTTGCTCAAGCCACCCAGGCAGAGCCGGTGATGCGTATGAAGAAGAAAGTACAAGAAGGAGCTATTAGGGCGAGAATTGATGAAGAAGGAATACTTTGAGTCCACTCTAGACTTTGTGTTCCTAACGACTCGATTTGAAGTATAAGATTATGATGGAGGCACACAATACACCATTTGCAATCCATCACGGAAGTACTAAAATGTATCGTGATCTTGACATACATTTTGGTGGAACAATATGAAGAGAGAGATTGCAAAGTTTATCTCAATGTGTTTAACTTGTCAGCGTGTAAAGGCGGAGCATCCGGTACCTAAGGGTCCATTGCAACCACTTGAGATTCGAAATGGAAGTGGGGAACACATTACCATGGATTTAGATTCACGGGTCTTCCTACGGTTTCTCGGGGCATCAATGCTATTTGGGTTATTGTTGATAGATTAACCATATACGCTCATTTCTTGCCAATCACGGAGACTTATTCACTTGAGCGTCTTGCTAGTATATATACGTGAATGAGATTGTGAGGTTGCATGACTTGCGTATCCATAGTTTCGGATCGTGACCCAAGATTCACTTCAAGATTTTGGGTTAGCTTGCAAAAAGCTATAGCGCAGATTTCTGATTGATTCGGCATACCATCCTCAAGCAGACGGACAATCGAAAGGACTATTCAAACTCTTGAAGATTTATTAAGACTCTGTGTCCTAGACTTCAAGGGCGGTTGGGATAAGTATTTACCATTGGTGGAATTCTCTCCTACAACAGCGAGTTATCGAGCAAGTATAGGTGTAGCTCCATTTGAAGCATTATATGGGACGAAAGTGTCGCTCTCCGGTATGTTGGGACGAGGTGGGTGAAACAACCTTTGTTGGGACCCGAGTTGATACGTATAACTACGGAAAAGATCCAAATGATTTGACAACGTATACAAAGCGGCACAAGATCGACAAAAGAGTTATGCGGATCTTCATCGAAAGGGCGTGGAATTTAGTGTAGGGGATCATGTATTGTTGTGAGTTGCTCCATGGAAGGAGTTACAAGATTTGGGAAGAGAGGAAAGCTCAATCCACGATTTATTGGTCCATTTCAAATTCTTGACCGGAAGTAGGAAATGTAGCCTATAGACTCGCGTTACCTCAAAGTATGTCTCGTGTTCATAATGTGTTTCACATATCGTACTTCGTAAATATGTGAAAGACCGAACCACGTTATAAAGTTAGAAGCAGGACGAGATAATAGAAGACTTAACGTATGAGGAGGTACTGTCAAGATCTTGGATAGGAAGGAGCATGTCCTACGGCAAGAAAGGTCATACCACAAGTTAAAGTTTTGTGGAGGAATCATGCTATAGAGAAATTACTTGGGAATTGGAAAGCGGAAATGAAAGCAAGGTATCCTCACCTTTTGAAACACCAAATACGTCACGTCAATTTCGAGGACGAAATTTCATAAGGAGGGAGGTTGAAAGACCCTAACTTATTATTAATGAAATTTAATTTTTCTATTTATTATTTTGAAATAGTAAGGGTTGATTTGATTAATGTGGATAGTTAGGGTAAAATCATAAATATTTCAAAATAAGCAAGTGGTTATAAAATATTCATTGTTTGGGGAGGGAATATTCGTTTGGTCGTGGAATATTAAATGCTGTCGGGGAATATTAAATGCAATTGTAGCGACCATGTGTGGGCCCCATGCTTGAGAAGCGATTGGATGAAGAAAAGCGACAAATATAAGTGGTTTTAAAAATAATGGCGTAGTTGTTTCACACAATTATCTTGTTAAAATACTAAATTGGTTAAAACACGGTAGCTGCGGTATTGCACCAATTATTGATTCTTACGTAAGAAGGCACTACTCGATAATGGTTACTGATAATTCTTTATTCGATTATTTTATTTTATTGATTCAATAATTGCTGCGTTGATATTTTATATTCTTTGTTGTTTCAATAATTGTTGTGGCGCCCCCAAAATAGGTATACATCACCCATTACGAGTTGTCAATACATGCATGTGCGAAACAACTACAACTTTATTATTACAATGATAAAGCGTGAGTTTAAATACAAATATTATCTTCTAGACAATATTTATACTCACATAAATCCTCATCACATTTATTGATACATTATTTTACAAAATGGTGAGGACTACTAAACAATCCTTTCTAAAACCTTCATTCCATACCCAGGCTCGTACTCGCTATATTCTCGCCTCACGAGAAGAATGGAACAAAAAGGAAAAGGGTGAGCTCAACTAGCTCGATAAAGAATATTATGACTAAGATAATATACAACAATTTATCGTTAGTCTTCAACAGGAAAAATTTAATAGAATCTGATAGACAACAAATTTTCAATCAATATTCGTGTGAAATAATAATTCATTAGAAGAGTTAAGTAGAGAATGCAAACTACTATCTTACATGTATGAATTTAAAAGTTCATAAATCTATCTTTTATCCCTGTAACAACAATCGATATACATACGGAATCAATTATTCATCTTTGCACTCACGGGCCGAAGATATTCATCGATTAGTCGTGTTCATTTAAACACTGTTCATCTTTGCACTCTGAGGCCAAAGATATTAATCGATCGGTCGTGTTCATCTCAACACTGTTCATCTTTTGCACTACTGGGCCAAAGATATTCTTGAAATCATTCATCTTTGCACTCTGGGCCAAAGATATTCAATAATATCATCATTTAAGGCGAGGATGATGAAAAATATTTTTAAAGAGCGAATCGGATTGAAACAAAATGACAAGGATTAAGGATTAAGGATTAGTACTTTGTTTTATCCATGTCCAACAATACCCCAAAAATAATCATAGTGGTGTAAAATTCAAGAATGATCAAAACATGGATCTGATCAAAGCTAGTATCCAAAATAGATGTTTTGGACAAAAAGAAGAAATTTTATTTTTTGGTGAATAGTCCAGTATCGTGAATAGTGCCGTAGTATCGTGAATAGTCTTGATATCGTGAATAATCTTAGTATCATGAATAGTAAATCCGACACCAAAAGATAGAAATTCCACAAAAAAAACATCTTCACGCTTCATGAATAGTACTCGTGAATAGTAACTTCGTGAATAGTAACTCATGAATAGTAACTCGTGAATAGTAACTCATGAATAGTAACCCGACATGAAAAAGTTCCAAATTTGATAAAAACTTGAGATCAACATTCAAAGCGTAATGATATTGAAGAAATAATATCATTACGAAAAAAATAATATCCCTTACCTCAAAGAATCGATTGCCGGAAGGAAAGGTCGGAAGTGATCTTTGAATGAAACTTAGACCGATCGGTGACTCTCAAAGTATCTAAATACTCACAAAATCGCTCAATAATATAGAGAGAAAGAGAAAACTTTGTTTACGGTGTGATTTTCAATTCTAACTTAGCCCTCTATTTATAGGAAAATGTTAGCCCGGCAAAGCGGACTTGACTGCTACTGATGGCTTTTTACGCTACTATTGCCACCCACCACATTTGAAATAAAATTCAGCACATTTCTTCACCAACCACAAGTGGGGCCCCTCAATTCTAGAATTTTCCACCAAAATCAATTATAAACCTAATTTAGAATCAGACACCTCTTAAAATTCACAACAAATCATTCGTGCATTTTTAACGGTTCAAAATTTGTTGACATATACTCAACTTATGTATGTATAACATACCCAAAAATTACCACAATCCAACGGTCGGATTAAAAATTATAACCCCATAATATATCTCAAAACCCACGATTTGATTTTTAATACCTCAATCCGATAAAATACGATAAAACACCTCAACAATAATTTCTTCATTTATAACCACATAAATAAATCCATCATTTATATCCACATAAAATAAATATTTTTTATCATATGAATCAATAATTAATTATTCACAAATAATATTACGAATCACAATTAATGACAACCGGTAGTTCGAGGAAAGAGGGGCTTTAGATAAGGATTTCTCCTTCTTGGCGCCATGCAATTAGGTGACCAAACCTCTCCTTGATGAACTTTCTAGACATTGCCAATAATGCTATCTAATAATATTATTCAAATAATATGAATTATTGATCGATAATGGAGATAATAATGCGGTGACAATTATTGAACAACAATAATATAAAATATCAACGCAGCAATTATTGAATCAATAAAATAAAATATTGAGCAATAACTCGTAAAAATTATTGAGTAGTGCCTTTACGTAAGGATCAATAATTCAACAATCTTTGTCTGCAGTACAGGCATCTACTCTTTATGCGACCACGCGTATTCATCGTATTTTAACCACCGGGTATTCAACGGTCTTAACGGTAACAACTACGCCGTTATTTTTAACCAACTTATATTTGCCGTTTTCTTCATCCAATCGCTTTCCGTTATGGGGCCCACACACGGCACATTGCTTGGCCGTCATACGAATATTCCCAAGCGATCACTGAATATTCCACGACCGAAACGAATATTCCCAAACAAAATGAATATTTTATAACCACTTGCTTATTTTGAAATATTTGCGTATTTAACCCTTAACTATCCACATTAATCAAATCAACCCTTACTATTTCAAAATAATAAATAAAGGAAATTCCTTTTATTTAAAAAAATTTGAGGTCTTACTGATTGTCATTACACAATATTTTTCATTATCGAAGCAATAATTCATATTATCTGAATAATATTATTAGATAACATTATTGGCAATGTCTAGAAAGTTACATCTAAGGATAGGTTTGGTCACCTAATTGGCGCTTGAGAAGGAGAAATTCTTATTGGAAAGCCCCTCTTTCTGGAGGCTGCTGGTTGTCGATATTGTGATTACGTAATATTATTTGTGAATAATTAATTATTGATTCATATGATGAGGAAAATATTGATTTTATGTGGATATAGATGGAGAAAAATTTTAATGTGACAATTGTTGAAAATTGAAATTTTATCTTTTTTGATAAAATAATTCATTTAAATATATTATTATATTTTAATAATATAATAATGGTGATATTTTTACAACGAATGTGGGATATATGAGTATCTGAGGAGGAAGAGTATTTTTGTTGCAATAAATATTTAAAACATGTTAAACATGTAAATTGGACCCCATTTATTATTTGAAATTTGATTATAGCACATAAAATCGCTTCGTTTGTAGATTTTGGTCAATTTCATTTGGAATTAGGAAAAACTTTCTTCGCAAGGTTGTAGAGAATTGAATTTCCTATAAAAACTCATGAGATTTGAATTTTCTGATAAAAGGCTATTTATTATGAATTATTGAAGTTCCAAAGTTCCAAAATAATTAATTTTTGGGAGTTTTAGTTAATTATTTTGAGAAAAACGTTTTTTGCAACTAAGTTGGCCTCACATGTGATTCAAATGGGCTGAGATCAGTTGTCTAAGGTGGGCTAAAGAAAATGTGAAAAATATATTAATATTATATTCAATTTTCTACTTTGGTGTTCTAAGCATTTTCCTATAAATAGGGTGCTTAGGTTAGAATTGAAAAACACACGTAAGCTGAAGTTTCTCTCTATTTCTCTCTCGGTATATTGAGCGTATTCTTGTGAGTATACTTTGAGTATTGTTAGGCGGTGCAAGTTCCTTGAGACTATACATTATTCCACTAGAAGTACTAATCTTCGAGGTAAGGGATGTTATTTTCTTCTCAAATGATATTATTTCTTCAATATCATTATCTTTGAAATATTAGTTGGAACTTTTATCAAATTTGGAACTTTTTCATGTCGGGGTTACTATTCATGAGTTCTTATTCACGAGTTACTATTCATGAGTTACTATTCACGAGTTCTATTCATGAGTTACTATTCACGAGTTCTTATTCACGAGTACTATTCACGAAGCGTGAAGATGTTTTTTGTGAAATTTTTATCTTTTGGTGTCGGAGTTACTATTCATATTCACGTATACGGTACTATTCACGTATACGACACTATTCACGAATACGACACTATTCACCGAAAAATGAAATTTTTCCTTTTCGTCCCAAAATATTTATTCTGGATACTAGCTTTGATTATCATATAAAATCACATACATAACAACTAATTTACCCTTACATAAGGATTCTACAGAGAATTTGGGAAGAGAGAAACTAAATTTTTAAGACTAAAAGAATAGGTTAATACCTTCAAGAAGAAGATGATGATGATGATGGCTATATCTTTAATTCTCAAGCTTCTTTCTCCAATCACCTAGCCTTTCTTCCTTTCTTCTTTTCTTCTTTTCTTCTTCTTCTTCCTTTGAGTTTTTCTCTTTTCTTCCTAACTCTAACTACGTACTAACAATCTAACTACTTTATAAAAGGTTATTTGTCACACATTTACTAAATTAAATTAATCTTAATAACAATTTATTAAATTACTACATCACATAAATCAATACCATAAAATTATAATTTTCTATATAATTATAACTTTATTTAATCAACTAACACATCCTTTTTAATTACAAATTCCAATAAAAGAATAGTAATTCAATTAATCAAAACTCTTTAACTTAATAATTAAATTAAATTAGCAAATATAATAATTTCCTTAATTATTTATTTAATAGATAGTTAACCAAATTGAATCAAATTTGAACAATTACAAATTCAACCATAAACACATCCATTAAATACTTAAATAATTCAATAAATATTTAATATAACAATTAAAATTACGAAATGTTACATCATTCCCTCCTTACAAGGATTATCATCCCCGTAATCACAATTCAAACAATTCATTCATCACATTCTCCCCTACTTTACAAAGATTACATCCCCGAGAATCGAAGACATAGATTAAACAAATAACTCAGGGTAATTCTTCATCATTTCAGCTTCGAGTTCCCACGTAGCCTCTTCGACATTGTGGTTCCTTCATATTACCTTCACAGAAGGTATCACTTTATTTCTGAGTACTTGTTCTTTCTTGTCAACTATCCGGATAGGAACCTCTTCATAGACAAGTCTTTCTCAAAGCGCAATGGTTCATACTCGATCACGTGCTTGTAATCAGACTTATATGGTCGTAACACTGAAACGTGAAAAACATTATGAATATTTTGTAATTCTGGAGGTAGAGCTACCTCGTAAGCCACCTCTACAACTTTTCGCATGAAGACGAAGGGTCCAATAAATCTCGGGCTTAATTTTCCCTTTTACCAAATCAAATTTTTCCTTCCAAGGTGAAACTTTTAGGAAAAGCGTAATTTCTACGTCGAATGCGACGCGATCTTGTCGTGTTGATCAAACATATTTCTTTTATGCATCTTGAGTAGCTATCAATCTTGTTACGATGAGTTTGACAACCTCGCAGTTTGTTGTACCGATTCGGTCCTAACAATTGGCGTTTCACCGACTTCATCCCAAAGACTGGTGGAGTTCTCGCACCTCCTGGCGTCTGCAATGCTTCGTGAAGCGGCATGTAAATGCTAGCGTGATAACTATTATTATAGGCAAATTCCACCAACGGTAATTGTTCATACCAGCTTCCTTTGAAATCCATGACGCATGCTCTCAGCATATCTTCCAATGTCTGAATCGTTCGTTCGCTTTGGCCATCTGTTTGCGGATGATATGCCGTACTCATTCACAATTGTGTTCCCATACATTCATGTAGTCTCTTCCAAAAGTTTAATGTGAACCTCAGGTCTCTATCTGACACAATTGACACTGGAACTCCATGTCTCGTTATGATTTCTTTAACATATAGTTTTGCCAGCTGATCAAGATTGAATTTAATCTTTATTGGCAAAAAGTGTGCAGATTTTGTCAATCTGTCCACTATCACCCAAATCGCATCGTATCCTTTCTGAGTCGATGGGAGACCTACCACAAAATCCATTGTGATATGTTCCCATCTCCATTCCAGTATCTCTAACAGTTGAAGTAACCTGCTTGGTCTTTGATGCTCGGCTTTGACTCTCGACATGCCAAGCACTTTTCAACGCGATTCTCAGAACGTCTCAGCTCCCGCCGGATAAAAGATAGTTATATGTGAGCTAACAAGTGTTTAAAAGTGAGGAAACACTCAAAAGATGTGTATGCAGAGTAAAATGGATAGGGCTTCCTCGCCTTTTCTCTCTCTCCTCTTCTTTCAAATGGCTGACCCCAAGGCTTGTATATATAGACGGATGGCCGCAGGTACACCTGCGGCAGCCGCGATTGTACCTACGGTTGGTCATGGTGCATCCGAGCCTCGCGGGTCCTGTCGTCTCGTAGTACGTGCACTCGTGCACTTTAATGTCTGCTCGAACTTGCAGAACTTCAATCTGAGCATCTGAACGAGGTATATCTGACCTTCTTCAGACCGCTTGTGTCGAAACTTAAGCAATGACATGGATTAGAGGTTGTACGAAGTCAAGAAGAGGGGTCTATTCCCATGGTCTTTAAGCTTCAAATTCTATCCAAAGTACTGCCACACGTAATAGTCACTCGGGATTATTACTCCTCAGTTCTTGTGGGACATTGTTGTATGTATGTATGTATGAAGTGTCGAGACGACGCGCAGGTGTTGAAGAGACAAGATGATGTTTGACTCCTCACCGGGGTTATCGCCGGGTTGAGATGAAAGTAGATGTTGCTTAGGGTTACATCTGAGATTGGACTACTTATTGGTATGCCGCGATATCATCTTGTTGAGGCGGTAAGATGACGCTTTTGACTGCTTATCGGGGTTATCGCCGGTTTGAGCGGAAAGCAGACGTTGCTCAGGATTACATCTGAGATTGGACTGCTGCAAGTGTTTGAATACCACAAGGTCATCTATAAAAGAACCTATCTACCCGTTGTTAGCTCCGGGCATGAGGTATGATTGCCTCGGTAGGAGGTCTGAGCTTGAAGCTAATCTCATGTGTTTGAAACAAACAATTTCGGAGTTATTGCCGGAACTGCAAAAGCATCCCTTGGGGCTATCACCAAGGATGGAGTTGCTACTCCCAGTGTTGTTTCTGGGATTGGAACTGAACGTCGCGGTGTTATCGTAGAGACAGAATTGTCCTCTCCGGTGTTGTTGCCGGTCTTTTGATCATGCAAACCTTGGGGTTATCTCTGAGATTGGAAATGACATTCCCGGTGTGTGCTCCGGGTTTGAGATGAAGTTCCTGGTTTGTGTTAGGGTTGGGCGCACTTACGGTAGTATCTCGGAATGGATGTAAGCCGTCATCCGGGTTATCTCAGAAAAGACGAATCGCCCTCTGTAATGTTAGTAACAGGCTTGTAGAAAATTTTGAGTGTCTACAATAACTTCGTTCGGGATCCTCGATAAATGCTCTCACTTAAACTACCTAATTTTGACTTGCTATAGAGTACATTCCACCCTTAATTGCTTCGTCATATTCCTAATCCATGATTTGAATCATTATTCTCCGATCCATATCGAATTGGGGTTGATCGCTCTGCACAGGTTAATTCCGAATTCGATGTTGGATTCTCTCAATTGCTGTCCAAAAAGAAAAATCCATTTCATCTATTTTGGCCTAATTGGATCGGACGTCTTTTTCTACAATATCTATGCGTCGTGCAACTTTTACCCATGCATCATCTATTCTCATTCGTTTAGTTGTTTCTTCTTTCATCAGAACTTTGATCATAATATTTTTAGATTCCAGCTCTAATATCTTATACTCTGCCAAAGAGTGCTTCTGTTCAAGCATCGCACATCGGGTAACACAATTTTGAATTGTTACATCTCTTTACTCCACGACCGCCTGCCGTTCTTCAGCCTGCTCTTCTAACTCATAAACACGATTTTGTAATTCTAAATTTTGATCATAAAATTCTTCTAAAAAAATCTCCTCGGGTTCCTCTTCTTTCTCACTCTCAGCTGCAACCTCTACGACTAACTCGGGTGCAACTATTAGTTCTTCACTCACCACGTAGATATCTCTAATTTCTTCTCAAAATCTCGACATCACATTAACTCGTTAGTGATTAAAGGTGTCTCAACTGTCTCATTCACTCCATTGTTAACATTTTCAGATGCCATTTTCAAACACTGCCACAAAACAAGGGTTAATTAACATGTCACATATTATCAATATACTCAGACCGACCAATTAAATACCAAATAAACTTAGGTAGGTCATACTAGCAAAAAAAGAATTCCCGTCTCTCCCTCTAGTTCTTATCTCACATCTCGGTGAGGATCATATCCCTAAGCTTTGATACCAATGGCGACGCCCCCAAAATAGGTATACATCACCCATCTTGAGTCGCCAAATACATGGTACAAAATACAAATATAACTTAATAATACAAGCTGCGTGTAAAATACGACAAAACATAAAGCGAGAGTTTTAATAAGAATATTGTCATCTAGACAATATCCACACTCAATGGAGTCCTCATTACATTTATTGTCACACTATTTAACAAAATAATGAGGACTACTAATGCTATCATCTGGCCATCACTCGGTTTCCGACTAGTCCCGACTATATTCTCATTTCACAAAGAAAAGCGGTGAAAGAAAGGGTGAGCTCAACTAGCCGAAGAAGAAATATTATGACTAAGATAATGCAGAATAAATTATCATTAGTCTTTAACAATGTTAAAGCGATAAAATACAATAGACATCAAGTTTAACTACAAGCGGAACAAGCAATCTATTAGAAGAGTCAAGTAGAGCATAAAATCTACTACCTTACATGATTTAAAAAGATTTTTCATAAACTTTATCATTTGAGACTACGACAATAAATAAACCACATCATCCCTGCACCACGACCAAGGATATTCATGTAATCATCAATGGTCATGATTATACCGAATAATCCCTGGTCATAATCATACCAACAACTGTCCACCAATGAACTACAGGCCAATGAGGATTTTTACAACATCATTCGTTACATTACGGTCATAATTATACCAAGAATAATCCACGGTCATAATCATACCAAGTCCATCTCTCTCGACGTAGCCAAAGATGACTTTTATCACAATATAAGCATGAGGATGATGACAATAATATAAGCATTAATCAAGCGAAAACAATGATAAATATTAAAGACTTTAAATTTATCCAAATATTATTCATCACTTAAATAACTCATAATCTAATATTGTTAATATTATTATAATATTTTAATCACTTCTTAAACTTATAAACAATTTAATTTAATTGTTTACACTTTACCAAATAATACATTTAATCAGTCAAAAATGCCATACTCATAAGATTTCATCACCAATGATCAAATCACTCATCAAAAATCTGCATACACCTTATATAGGATTTTCAAGCCCTAAAATCCTATTTACCAATTCTTTAATTTCACATAACATATTTAACTCATATGTTTGAAACTAAACCATTTTCATGAAAAATTACCAAATCAACTTATTATTTTTCTATCCTTTGTCCAAACATATATACATATATTTCATACACAACAAGTATTTTTTTTATAATTTTTCAACTCTCTTAAGTATTTTTCAAAAATTAATTTCTAATTAATTCCTTAAGAAATTAGCTACCTCAAGTTTAACTCCAGAATTTCCCAAATCTTGGCAGAATCTTACACATGTTAACGTGAGCTTCCAGTTTAAATTTCATGGTAATCGGAGTTATAGAACTCTGGTTATAGCATTTTTCGTCGAAAAAACCTAAATATTGAAATGGTCATAACTTGCTCATTTTAAGTCGGAATGGTGAGCTCATTTTTGGACAGGAGGTACTTTATACCATATATTTCCATGTCCCAAAAGGCCGGAATTTTTCTCACAAATTAAGTGGTCAAAAATTCCTTTTTAAATTTATGGGCAATAGTTTTTTGGTACTTTGCAGTTTTTGACTCCTTTACTAAAATTAGTCCACACGAAAATCTACAACACCTTTTCCAGTGATTCCACTTGGATAAGTTAGAAAACTCATAGATCTAATTCTAAAACTTGACCACACTCAAAAATTTGAAATATAATAGGAGATATGGTCAATTGAATTTCATGTTTCATTTTCACCAAAAATCTGATTTTCAACTCTTTGTGATTTCTAAGAAACTTTCATGTTTTCACATAATAACCAACATAACACATCATAACACTTACTAATACTACATATACCCATGATTTTCATCAATCCAATGCTTTTATTATGACTTTCATCATAATCAAGCAGATCCAATGCTTATATTATGACTTTCCGAATTTTTTTTGAGGGTCGGAAAAATTACTTAAAGCGCAAATGGATTTTCACCCGCCATGCGGTAATCCACGTAGACAGATCATTTCCACAATTTAATAAGGAATGAAATACAAAGGATCATTCACCATACATGTGGTAATCCACATATACAGGTTATTCCAACAGAATAATAAAGAATGGAATAATAGAAGAATTCACCATGCATGCGATAGACCGCACAGATAGGTTATTCTCAACAGAACAATAAAGAATGGAACTAGGTCATGCGTAAACGTACAGACAGGATATTCCGACAGAATAATAAATAATGGAACCAGGTCATGCGAAAATGCACAGACAGGATATTCCGACAGAATAATAAAGAATGGAATAATAGAAGAATTTCACCATGTATGCGGTACTTCGCATAGACAGGTTATTCCAACATAATAATAAAGAATGAAATAATAGAAGAATTTCACCATGTATCTATATACTCAGATATACTGAGGTTATTTCAATGAGAATAATAAGGAATGGAATAACATAAGTTCTCTTTATGAATCTGAAAAGAAATAATACCTATTACGAGTACAACAAATAATATCCCTTACCTTATAAAGAAGAGTACTCTCACCGGGTGGTGGTAGGGGATATACTTGAAGAAAACTTGCACCACGCTCAAAGCTTCTTAAAACTCTAAAGAAATACGCCAAGATTATTGAAGAGAATTCTCTAAATTTCTTGTGTGATTTCAATTCTAACTAAGCATCCTATTTATAGGAAAATAAAAGGATACTATGCAATAAAATATAATATATATATATATATATATATATTTATATATTTTATTTAAAATCTAATAAAACAATTAACTTTATAAAAGTATTACATTTTATATAAAATGATTTTTTACTATGCAAAACACTATGCAAGCACTATGCAAACACTATGCATAATAAAATATAATATATTCTAATTATTGTCTAATAAAACAAATAACTTTATAAAAGTATTACATTTTATATAAAAAACTTTTACATTTTATTACATTAATAATACTATATATAAATATAATATATATATATATATATATATATATATATATATATATAAACTTCCGTGACTTCATAAAAAGATACCTCAATATATTTTTAACATTTATCATCATTATTATAATTCACAATATTAATCGACCATGTCGTTCCGGAAAGATGGGGATTTCCAATAAGGATTTCTCCCTATTGGCGCGCAATTAGGTGACCAAACCTCTCCTTGACAGAACATCTAGACATCGTTAATATTGCAAATAATAATATTAATAACTTTTTCGTCTCAATTATTGATTTAATAATATATAAAATATCGACAATAATTGAATCAAATAACGTGAGATACTATGTAACAATTATTGTAGTAATAATTGAACAAAACTGAGTGGCATCTCACGTAAGCATCAATAATCAATACCGTGTGCTACTATACAACCACGCGTATTAATGTACTTTTACTACCGAGTAGTTCAACAGTTTTAACGGTAAAACTTCCGCCGTTATTTTCATAAAAATATTTTTGTCGTTTTCTCAATCCAAATGATAAATCCGTTAATAAGGGTCCACCAATGATTGTCTTGTTGTTTGTATACGGATATTCCCGATAAAAAGAATATTTTCCAAAACCAAACGAATATTATACAACAACTTGCATACTTTTCAAAATTTATAAATATTACCCACAGCTATAACATTATCTTAAATCCACACCATAATTTTGAAAAAAATATTTCGAGAAATTTAAATCTTTATTCATAAAATTTGGGGTCTCACAATTCTGTCGCCATAAGGCCCTTTAGGGACAATTAAGTTCAAAAAATTAATATTTTTATTAAATAATTAGAGAAAATTAGTTTTTAAATATTAAAAATTCATAATAAATTTTTAAAAATTATTTTAAAGCCTAAAAATGGGTTTTTAATAATTTTGAGTATATTTTATTAATATTTAATATTTTTGGAATATTAATGGTATTTATTTTATTTAATTATAATATTAAATAAATTACTTAAAAATAATTTTTATACTTGAAAAATTATTTAAAATTATATTATGGTGTTAGAAAATATTTTAAGTTATTTTTAATGACTTTTAATATTTTGTGATGACTTTCATTAATAATTTATTATTAATGATAATTAATTATTTAATAAATATATTAAATAAATTATGGAAAAATAAATTAATCATTTAAAATTATTTAAGTGTTATAAAAATATTTTAAGTTATAAAATATAACTTTTGATATTTTGTCATAAAATATATTAATATTTAATATTAATGGCAATTATTTAATAATGGTTTTAATTACTTTAAAATTATTTAAATGCGATAATAAAGTATTAAAAATATTTTGAGATATTATAAATATATTATATTATTATGTTAAGAATTTCATTAATATTTAATATTAAATAAATATTAATGATATATAATGGAATTAATTGGTATTTAATTCATATAAAAGTGTTATTAATGATTGAAAAATCATGATAAATGATAATAATTACTTAAAAATTATTATGAGCCTTTGAAAAATATTTTGACTGAAAATAAAATTATCTAAGATAGCTGTGAACCAGTTTAAGTGGAGTCTTAAGGAAAATAGGCTCAATATTTGTCTGACTAAGCCGTCAAGATGTCGAAATTGTATCGAACTTAACTCAGACTGTAATAGTTTGACTTGATACTAGGTCTTATGTGTTGTATAGACTGATAGAATTATGTGGTAATGTGTTTAGGTTATTTTATAATTATATATAATAGTATTATACTATGATGATATTATTCTAACTTGGAAAGTCAATATTATTAATATTAGGTCTTCAGACAAAGCTAAATAGAATGCGTAGCAATAATCAACCGATCAGGCAAGTTTTCTCTAACTCGATCTCGAGTTGTTTCATTTTAATATGCTTGTGGTTAATCATTGCTGATTGCCATGTCTATGAATTGTTTAATTGCACTCTGTCCATATTTCATGTATTCATCAAGTATTTACCATCTGGTTTAGATATATTTGTTTATGTTCAATGTTTGTTCAGCTATGAAAGTAATTTGTTCATGCTAGTTCACAATTATATTGTTGAATGTTAGCCAACTATTATTCAAATTCTTTCAATCATGATATATCCTTAATTTATTGAACTTAAACTTGTTGGGCAAACTTGTTGCTCACCCTTGCTATATCATGATAAACATTACAGATTAGGCGAATACGTCTGATACAAGGAAAAGTCAAAGACAAGTTCATCTTGGGATTATATGTACAGCTAAAATTGTAACAATAATGTATGATAATAACATTGTATGTTAGATAGGATATTGAATTCAGGTATTAAGTGAAGGTTCTCGACATTGGGGATATTGTGTAAAGTTTAATGTATAAACAATTTATGTTTATATCTTTCCGCAATAGTTATAGAAATAGTATACCCGATTCGTGGTGATTAGGACACGAATTTGGGGATCTTCTGAGAATCGCATCAAGCCAAACTTTCCGTAGGGACGTCGTGAACAATAATGGAAAGTTGATAGGTATCAATGTGACGTGTTATCCAAGTTTTGGATGAGAGTCATAATTTTAATGATATTTCTATTGTTAATAAATTTCCTGACGTATTCCTGAAGACATCTTGGCTTACCCCTAGAGCGTGAAATCGAATATTTTATTGACCCTGGTACAAAACCCATTTCTAAAACCCCAAATATTTCTTCTACTAAAATGAACGTATCATGCGCCAAAGACATTGGCTCTAGCTGTTGAAAGATTACGATAATACTATTCAATACTATCGTGGAAAAAACGAACGTGGTAGCTAACGCGTTGAGTAGAAGATCGTATGTGTTTATAAGTGCGAAGTTGTTAACACAAAAACCCATTTTGTATGATGTACAAATAATAAAAATAGAGTTAAAGACTTAGGGACCCACATGATGATGTCAAATATATGAGTAGAATCGATGTTAATTAATAAAGTTAAAGCCGCTTAAAGCTACACGGAACAGATGAATAATATGAAGAAGGCGTGCAAGAAAGCATTATTTTAGAAGCAAGAATCGATTTAAAAGAGGAAATCTCAACCCTTGATTTTATTGGTCTATTTGAAATCCTCGATCGAGTAGGAACTGTAGCCTATAGACTCGCTTTATTGCTAAATATGTCGCGTGTTCATAACTTTTTTCACGTATCGATGTTACATAAATATATGGCCGACCCGAACCACATTATTGAATTATAACTAGACGAGATATCAGAAGATTTAACGTATGAGGAGATATCTGTTAAAATCTTGGATACGAAGGATCATATTTTACGCTCAAAGGTTATACCTCAAGAGTTAGAATCTGACGAGGTATCCTCACCTCTTCGACATACCAGGTACGTACGTCAATTTCGAGGACAAAATTTTATAAGAAGGAGAGGTTGTAAGACCCCAAATTTTATGAATAAAGATTTAATTTCTCGAAATATTTTTTTAATATTAAGGTGTGGATTTGATATAATGTTATAGTTGTGGCTAATATTTATAAATTTTGCAAAGTATGTAAGTTGTCATAAAATATTCATTTTATCAGGGAATATTTGTACTGAATGACACAATCATTTTGGTGGACCCCATAACGGAATTATTGCCGGAGTTAGAAAAGCGACAAAAATATCTTTTATAAAAATAACGGCAAAAGTTTTACCATTAAACTATTGAAATACCCGGTGGTAAAAGTAGAGTAATACGTGTGGTTGCATAGTAAGACACGGTATTGATTATTGATGCTTACGTGAGAAGTCACTCAGTTATAATCAATTATTGCTACAGTAATTTCTGCATAATATCTCTCATATTATTGATTCAATTATTGTCATAGTATCATCTGCATAATATTTTATAATATTAAATCAATAATTGAGATGACAAAGTTATTCATATTATTATTTACATTATTGACGATGTCTAGAAAGTTCTATCGAGGAAAAGGGTTTGATCACCTAATTAAGGCACTGATAAGGAGAAATCCTTATCGGAAAGCCCACTTTTTTTACGGGAATAATCTGGTTGTTAAATATTGTGAGTTATAATATTAATGATGAATAAGTTTGTGTTGATTAAAATAAAATTTTTGATAAAAATATTTCCATTGTGTTGGGATTATTAGTGTTAGTGGAAATCAACATTTATTTCGATAATAATAGATTTCTGGATGTTAAATTGACCAAACGGGCAATTAATCAGATAAATGAGCAATTAATTGCTATTAGTTCACAAGCAAATTACTGTTGGTTCACATGTATGCAACTATTGATTCACATGCATGTATTATTAGGGGAGGTGGTGCAAGATTGATAATACTTGAAGGACTAAATTAAAAATGGAGGTATAGATGAAGGTAATATACTATAATAATTCAAGCCCCTAATCGTGCAAATATCAAAACTATGTTTTTCTATAAATAGAAGCTCGTTCTTCTTTCATTCTTACCAATTCACTAAGACTCACAAGAGCAATTATAGAGAGAGAAGCTATAAAGAGAAAGAAGAAGAGTATTCTGCTACTTCACTATTGCAGTATCAAGCCTTCTACTAAGGTAAAGGGGTATTATTTATTTCATATTCACTTACGATATTATTTTTCGTATTCGTAAAGAATTTTATTTCGTTCATTATTCGCAAGGAATATTATCTTCATTCAATATTCGTATGAAATAATATTTTCTTCCATACTCTTTAGTATGTAAGTAATATTATTTCGTTTCGTATTCCTAAATCTACACTCATTTTGTTAAAGTATTGCTTCTATACTCCATGAAATTAGTAGAATATCTTTCAAATTTGCGCGTCATCTAGTATCGTTTCACAAGGATATTTTTCTAAACATTCTTGTTAAATTTTAAGCTTTTTATGCCGGAGTACTATTAACGGGTACTATTCATTTATACAATACTATTTATATGTATGGTACTATTCATCGGCACTATTCATAAATACGATACTATTAATGAAGTACTATTCACTGGGTACTATTCAAAAAGTACTATTTATGAAGTACTACTCACTAAGTAATATTCATAAAGTACTATTCATGAAGTACTATTCTTGAAGTACTATCCACGGGGTACTATTCACTCAGGTACTATTCACCTAGAGTACTATTCATGATAAAAATTGATTTCATTTCGGTCCAAATTATTTTTGATACAATATTATTCTTGAATTTTACTCCACAAAGCAGTATCATGTTGAGAATTTGGATATTATTGAATTTTGGATAAATTAAATTATAAATCTTTAAAAGTTATCCTTGCTTTTATTTAATTGAATTCTTATATCATTGTCATCATCCTCATGCTTATATTGTGATGAAAGTCATCTTTGGTCGTAGTGTATAGATGGATTAGTGATTGGTAAGATTATGACCAGGAATTATTCGGTATAATCATGACCCATAATGTTAAAAATGATGTGGTAAAAGTCCTCATTGGCCCGTAGTGCATTGATGGACAGATGTTGGTATGATCATAACCATGTGTTCTCTTCAGCCAAGGTTGTAAAGATGAATTTTTGTTTGGCATGATCATGACCATTGGTGAAAACACGAATATCCTTGGCCCGTAGTGCATGGATAATTCGTGGTTATGATACTAATGAATATCATTGGCCTGTAGTGCATGGATAATTCAGTGATGTGGATTATTTATTAAGCTGAGTCTTGTCGATAAAATTGATGATAAACTTTTAAATCATAGAAGATAGTAGATATCATGCTCTGCTTAACTCTTCTAATGGATTGCTTATTCCGCTATAGTTGTTGATCTAAAACTTGTTGTCTATTATATTCTATCGGTTGTTATCTTTGTTGAAAGCTAAGGATAATTTATTCTTCATTGTCTTAGTCATAATATTTCTTACTGGGCTAGTTGAGCTCACCCTTTTCTTTCACTGTTCTCTTCAAGAATTAAGAATATAGTTGGGACGATTCGGGGAATAGAGTTATGGTCCAGGATAAGTGACTATAATAGTCCTCACTATTCTATGAAATAGTGTGATAATAATTGTAATGAGGACTCCATTGAGTGTGGATATTATCTAGAAGATAATATCCATGTTAAAACTCTCAACTACGCTTTTGTCGTATTGTATAAAAGAAGTTTGTAGTTGTATTCTATACCATGTATTTGGCGACCCAAGATGGGTGATGTATAGCTGTTTTGGGGGCGTCACGGGATCTTTTTGACTAAGGGTGCAAAAATGAATTGTTGTTTGGCATGATCATGACCATTGGTGATAAAATGAATATCCTTGACCCGTAGTGCATGAATAATTCAGTGATGTGTATTATTTATTAATCTGAGTCTCAACAATAAAATTGATGATAAACTTTTAAATCATAGAAGATATTAGATATCACGCACTACTTGACTCTTCTAAAATATTGTTTGTCCCGCTATAGTTAAACTTGTTGTCTATTGTATTATATCAGTTTAACACTATTGAAGGCTAATGATAATTTATTTTGCAGTATCTTAGACATAATATTCTTTACTGGGCTAGTTGATCTCACCCTTTGCTTTCATTTTTGTCTTCAGGAAATGAAAATATAGTTGGGATGAGTCGGGGAATGGAGTGATGGTCCAGGATGGTGGCTATACTAGTCCTCATTATTTTATAAAATAGTGTGATAATAAATGCAATGAGGACTCCATTTGAGTTTGGATATTGTACATACATGAATATTCATGTAAAAACTCTCTGTTAGTTCACGGAGGCACAATAATTATCTAGAAGGGGGGGGGGTGAATAGATATTGAAAATTCTTTTCATTTTACTTTATTAGTTTTGATAATGATTCAAACACACGGAGGAATTAAGATTTGTTTAATCTCCCTTTTTAGATATAGTGGGTTAATGAGGTGAGGCGGTTATAACAATTATAGCAAGAATGCAATAGACACAACAGTTTTAAGTGATTTAGAGCACTTAAAGCTCCTAGTCCACTCTTCTACCCCTCGGTAGGAAATCCACTAAGGATGTCTTTTACACTTTCTGAATCTCACATATTCCTTCTAGACCCGGTGATAGCCCAGGAACTTCTTAGTTCACTCTTGAACTCTTCAAGTCCAGTAGACTTGGTTCTTCATAGTTCACTTTAGAACTCTTCAAGTCCTTCTAACTTGGAACTTCTTACTTCACTTGTTTGGCAGTTGTTGAGTTCTTGATTGGTGCTACTCAGTTGCCGTTAAGCTCTTGTTCGAAAGAATTGAGTAGCTGAGCAAGTTTTCTTTTTCTCAAATTGTAGAGTTGAGTGTTCTTTTTCGTTTTTGTTCAATGCTTGCACTCTTTGAATCATCTGCAGATGTTTTGCATATATGTGATCCTTGAAATCTATTCGTTGAGGCATTTAATGCATTTGACATTTATGAACTTTGATGGAGACTTTTCTACAAATCATCTGAATTACATTCTTGATCACTGACATAGCAGACAACTTTCTCACCTAACACCTGAAAAGGTGTTTTCTTATGACCCATGGTCCTTTCCTTAGCTTCTTCAATACGTTTCTTTGTTGTATACTAAGGATATCTTTTCGTGTCATTGGGATTTGGTGAAGACTTCAACGTTTATAACTTTTTCCACATTTGTTAGAATTTATCTTTAAACAAAGCGTCAAGGTTCGATGCTTCTAACATAGGCAAATGATACTCTATGATTTAGATCGTGGAGTCTTGCCACCTTGGTGCTTGATGCTAGCAAATGAGAACACTACGATTTCTCTTAAGGCGGCACACTACAAATTTCACTTGCTTGTCTTGCGGACTCTACGTTTTCGAGAGCACACTACGATCTTTGAGTTGGCTTCGGCAATCGTCCGGACCACTCTACGATCTTAGGAGAGGCCCTTGAGGCGTATATACTACGATCCTTAATGCTCTACGATTATTCCTTGGCTTCTACAAACTCTTGATCATTTCAATAGACTACGATTCTGTTGAAGCCTATCTATTACATTTCAAGACATAGATCAACCTAACATCTTTGATCTCTTTATCTATACATTCATTTACAAAATGATAAACATTAAAAGCTTAGATCAACCTAACAATTTTGATCTATCACTACGTCCTTGTACATATATTCCTTGAAGGACTTCACATATAATCATGAACATTTACTTTAAACATCAAATCAAAATATGCACTCTTCCAACAATCTCCCACTATTTGATGTTGACATAACCAAAGAGATTTGTTGTCATGATTATCAAATTCTATATGCAGTTGCAGCAAAGTAAATATGACTTAATATTTCAGTCAACATCTGAAATTTCTAGAGAATAAGCATGAATTTATTAATGTTTGAAGGTAGATATTACATTTAAGCTTAGTTACATCAAAAAGAATTGAGTTTCAACTTATCTCTATTTCTTTTGCCTTTTTCTTCTCAAAGGATTTGCATATTCCTCAGCTCTTCTTCTCCTGCTAGCTTCGTCTCTCCGTGCTATTTCTTCCAGCTCGCTTTGACTTAGTCTTTCATTATGATCATGCCTATTCATGAATGCATGATCTCTAATTGGCATTCTTAGGCCTATGGTGGTCACCTCGTGTGAGCTGGGAGAAGGCCTTTGACTCCTTAATGGTTGAGCCATGATAATTGACTGCTGATCAAATCATTGAGTGTGATGACCAGATCGTGGAGTCTGATGGTGAGACTGCCTTGTAGGACTCCTTGATGATTGAGCTGAGATAGTGCCTCTACCTCTGCCCTTACCTTGATCTCATTTCCCTTTATTCTCCCCCTTTATGTCCGCATCAAGGGCTCGAATGTCTTCAGATAAGCGAGTCATTCCTTGAACAAGCTCGTTGAGCTGACTTTGGGATTAAGCAATGTCTTCACGATTCTCTTTAATGAGAGCATCAAATCAAGCTTCCCTTCATTGGAGGATGTCTAGGACATTGTCAGTCTGCTTCATTTGGCCCATGGAGAATTCTTAAAATTCTTTCACTGCAGTTCATAAATTCGTGAGACTTTCCATCATAAGAGTGTTCTGGGACTCCTGAGTAGTCTGTAGGATCAAAATAGCATCCCTGTGTCTTTTAGCAGCTTGAAAATGAATTTGATCCCGTTCATTTATGCTCTGAATCATCTCCTTTATGATCTCCCAAAGCTTCTTTGTGAGCTCAGAGCTTAGGGTGCTTGGGAGGGAGTTGGCAGCATCAATGAGATGAGTCAGCCTCAGTTGAACAAGGTCTGAGTGAACTTCAAGTTCCTGTATGTCCTTAGTCACTTTTTGGGATGCTTCAGACAGTTCGGCTTTGGTTGGAAGATCTGATATGAGTTCAAGGAGTTGCGAATTATTTGGAGGAAGGGCTCTTTTGAATTGATCTTGCAGGGTGTAAAGAGCAAGATCAAGGTTAAAACATTTATTTGAGGATGAGGATGGAATATCTGATGGAGGGGCTTGTGTTTGGGCTTCTTTAGTAGGTGGCTCTACGATTTGGGAGTGTGACTCTACGATTAGGCTTGAGTCAGTAATCGTAGAGATGATAGGAGATGGGATTAAAATGAAGTTGGGCATATTTGGTTCATCAGCTACAGAATTTTGAGATTCTGCAATTGGGAATTTATTTAGTGGGTTTAGGATCACTTCCAACCAGCTTGGGAATTCATAAAATTGACTGAAAAATGATGGTGGATAGTGATTAAACCTAAAAAGGATAGGGATAGATAGTACCTCGTGCTCATTCTTTGGAGAAGGGCCATTTGTGATTAGCTGTTTGGCAAAGTTGAAGTTGTCTAGAAATCCATGAGGTAGTACTGAGATTGCTGGATATGCTTTGAAGCTCCAGAACATGTGATCTCAGCTATTGAGAATTTGAGCTCTATGGAACGGCATCATGGGTAGATAGGAGAACAACTGATTGTAGTTGGCTCTCCTATACCCATCACAGCCCACAGCTATGATTTCGATCTCATCATCTTCATCTTCTTCTCTGTCTTCTTTTGAGGATTCAACTATATCAATCACCTCCTTGTGACTCTCTTGCTCTAGTGCATTCACATTTTCTTCAGGAGCAGCCTCTTCTCCAATAAGAATATCACGAGGCTCCCCCTCAACATGATCATCCATCTGCATTTCAAGTAGCTCCCCCTCAGCTGAAACATTCTCTAGAGTGAGAATTTTAGGTAGCTCCCGCTCAATTTGAGCTATGTTCTTTTGATTTGCTTCAGATAGCCTCTTTTCTGCAGCTATCCTTTTATCTTCCTCCTTTAAGGCCTTTTCATTAACAAAAATGTATTTCTTGACAAGTTTTCTTCTTGACTTTTTAGGCTGAGCCACAGCCTCAACACTTCCTTCAGCTTCAGCTTCAGCTCTAAACTGTTGATCAATCAGAGTATCTTTTGCAACAACCTCTTTGGGAGAGGCGTCCAGTCTGGTCTCTACGATCGATAGAGACTCTACGATCGAGGAGACAGATGGCCTCTTGGACTGTAGGATTATTTTATTCTTCTTGAAATTTGAGAGACGGTAGCTCTGTCTTCATCTGCCTCAGCCAGTTGTTCTTTCCTTCTCAATATCCTTAGAGTTTCAATGTCAGAAAGCTCTTGTGGTATATCAGTGGTTGACCCTTGGGGTTCTTCTGCCATTTGAGCCTTCAACTTTCTTTTACTCTTACTTTTTCTGACTATGGCAATGGGTTCCTCCTTATTGGTTTCTTCTTCATCTTCTTCAGTCTCCTTAACAATAGACATATTCCCTGGAATTCCTGACTCCTTTGCATCACCAGTCCTACCATTGGACTCAGACATCATTTGCACATTCTCTGCTGGATTCCTTTTCCAGTTTTCGAACAGTTGTTGGGTCATTCGTCTGTTCGGATTGATGGACTCTCCTTCGTCATCCCCTATCTTATCTCCCAAAGAGGACTATAGGATAATACTTATGAATCGTCTGTAGAACATCTTTCCAGAGCTCTTTGACTTCTTCGAGCTAAGAATCCACTTCCCAATCCATTCAAGTAGTAGGGCTCCATAGTTAAGCTGTATCCCATAACTGATGGCTATCATGAGCTTGAGCTGCACTTCATTTATAGTCATGGCCGGAGCTCTTACAGCATATGCATTTTCCAACAATGTTTGCCAAAAATTCGTACTTCTGAGGGAACTCTTTCTTCTTGTACCCTTTGACAGTGGGGAACTTTTTGTGGTGCATTCTCTAAGTCCTTCATGGAAATCGATGCCATCTATGAACGAAAACCCTTTCGATTTGAAACCTAGGGCTAGATTTATATCCTCAGCCTTAAGCTTGATTTCCACGTCCTTGACCCTAGTAGTGATGACGTCGTTCTCGAACACACCATTTCTGTAGAATTCCTTTATCAGCTTAGGGTAGATCCAAGTGCTCGTACCCAGGGCCTCTTCAAGACCAACTTTCTTTATCAGAGATAGAGTTTTGAGAAACTTGGGGTCAGCTGTCTTGAACTCTTCGAAACAGAGTCTATAGCCAGAGATGACATTTGAAGCTGCCATTGATTTCTTTGTACTGAGGATGATTTTGCGATTTGAAAGCTTGGGTTTCTGCTGTTGGAGAGAGAGATATGAGATTTTTAAACTTCTGAGTTTTCAAAAAGAGTTTTTAAACTATTCTTGTAACTTCCCTCCACTCGATCTAATTAGAGAGACATGTGTCGAGTTCTGTTTGGCTCCACGATTTTAACTTGTGGGAAAATACTAATTTTCCCCTTAGCTCCTCTTGAGGTGATGTGTCCTTTGCTTAGACTACGATCGTTGAGGTAGCCTTTATAATCGTTGAGTCTGCTCTGTATTCATCGAGTCTGCTCTGCAATCGTCGTGTCTGAACTGCAATCGTTGAGTCTGTCCGGATCCTTGTGATGAACTTTTGACTTAGCATTCTTCTCGGTTTAAGGTAGCTCAGGAAGGGCTAACCTCATAGAGTGCATCAAGGGTTAGGTTTGTTCCTGAGGTGCTTGACAGAGAGATTGCTTTGATTTGTTAAACTTTTGTCATCACAGGATGCTCTTTTGTTCTGCCATCGTTGAGTCTGTACTACGATCGTTGAGTCTGCACTGCGAACTAGAGCTCATGTCTATGATCGTGGACTACGATTGTGGACTTCCTTTCATCATGTCTATGATTTTGAACATAGCCTTTATATCTGATTGGTTAGCACAAACTAGAGCATAGATTTTATGGTTGTAAATTAAGCATGCCTAGCTCACTTATTAATTTGTTAAACCTGGATTCATCTGAAGGCTTTGTAAAGATATCAGCAAGTTGATTTTCAGTAGGATATATTGTAAAGATATGGTTTCATTTTGCACATGATCCCTAATGAAATGATACCTTATTTCTGTATGTTTAGTCCTAGAATGCATGACAGAATTATGTGTTATTGATATAGCACTTGTGTTATCACAGTAAACATGTATAGATTTGAATTCAAACCTATAGTTTACTAGCTAATTTTTCATCCAGAGGATTTGAGCACAAGAATTTGCCGGTAACAATGTATTAAACTTGCGGTTGAAGTAGAACCTTTGAGTTTTGCTTCTTCTTTGAACCAAGACAAGTCTCTTTCCTAGCGGTGACATGTGCCACTAGTACTTTTCTATCTATTTTGTAACCTGCAAAGTCAGCATCTGTATATCCTGTTAGTTCAAATGATGACTCCTTGGGGTACCAAAGCCCCAACTGAGGTGTGCCTTTAAGGTACCTGAAAATCCTTTTTACAGCAGTTAAGTGTGATTCCTTAAGATTAGCTTGAAATCTAGCACATATGCATGTTGCAAACATTATATACAGTCTCTCTTGGTAATCGAGATATAAGAGAGCCTATCATACCTCTGTATTGAGTTATGTCAATACTTTTACCTTTTTCATCTTTGTCAAGCTTGGTTGCTGGAACAATTGGAGTTTTCATGGGAGAAGCTGATTCTATGCCATACTTTTTAAGTCTTTAATGTACTTGGCTTGGTTTATGAAGATTCCTTCATCAGTCAGCTTTACTTGTAGTCCAAGGAAGAAGTTCAGCTCACCCATCATGCTCATTTCAAACTTGCTCTGCATAAGCTTGGAAAATCTCTTGCATAACTTTTCATCAGTAGATCCAAAAATAATGTCATCAACATATATTTGAACTAATAAGACTTTGTCTTTATGCTTTCTAAGAAATAATGTGGTATCTACTCTACCTCCAGTGAACCCATTTTCAAAAAGAAAGTTAGTTAATGTTTCATACCATGCTCTAGGTGCTTGTTTAAGACCATATAAGGCTTTGTCTAATCTATAGACATAATTGGAAAGAGATGGATTGATGAAACCTAGAGGTTGCTCTACATATACTTCTTCTTGAAGTTCACCATTTAGGAATGCACTTTTGGCATCCATCTGAAATACTTTGAACTTCATATGAGCAGTGATAAGTGGATTTCATATCCATGAATCATTGTCCATTGCAAGCTTAATCGATGCTATTTTCTTATTTTCATGTTCATTTTGACTTGTTTCATGTTATTTTGAATGTAGGGTAGGTGGGGTGGTGATGGAGTGAGGATTTGAAATCATTTGAATCATTTTTGAAGCAAACATAAAGCTAGCAGCATTGTTTGGCAGAATAGACCCAGCAAGTGCCCCTTTTTCTATGCACTATGGCCGTAAGGCAGGGGTCTTCAACAGTAACTAACAGAAAGGATGCCCGTCGGGGCGGGCCTGTTTTAGGATTATACCCTCGCCGGGGCGAGGGGTCTCGACTGCTAAACTCTCCTTTCTTATTTTGAATTCTACTGGGACATGAACTCTAGCATTTGGATGGCAAGCGAACTCTATTGGACACGGAATTAACCAGAAAAATGTGTATGGGATATCTATTACTGAATTAAAAACACATTAAACAACACACAAGGCATAATACAGAGATCAATTCCAGTTTTTCACAGCAAGCTTTGGAGGCAGATTTTGAAGAGATTTTGGTGACGATTGCAGATTTAGGCTACGTGAAGGGTGTTTTTCACTATTCTTCTTCTTAGTATTTTATTTATAATTGGAAGAATGGTATCTTTGAATTATTCAGTTGTTAATTCATTTATGATGAACTAATTCACTTTTTAGGCTTATGGTGGATCCTTAAGTGATACGATGATTTTGTAAACTTTGATTTCCGATTCGATAAGCTATTTTCGGTTTATCTATATTAATTTGAGCTTGAATTTATGAATTGCCTGATCAACAATTCTTTGTGGATTTGTATGGAATCGAGAGAGGATATACGAATCTAGACTTAGTTAATATAGCATGTGTTCATGAATTTTGTGAATAGCAGAATCTTGATGAACGCTAAGGTGGATTTATGCTTGATGTCGCATGTAATCGGATAAATAACTTAATCTTAAACCTTCTTTAATTATAATTCACATAGAGATATAGTGAGTTAGTTGATTAAGGTGTTTAACTTATTTCTATCTAATTTGTGGATTTAAGTTAATACGGTATTAGTGCATCGAGATGTGGCTAGTACTATATTCGTGTTCTTGATTAATAAACTGGGATAGTGAATTGAATTGGAATAAAGGTGTTGAAATCAGAGTGAAGCTTAGGGTGAAATCATAAGTTTAATTCTCCATTAATTATTTGAAATTCTAGATTTTGATATTTGTGATTGTTTTGTGATAGTATATTTATTTATTGATTTAGTTTTTATAATTTTAATCATTAAGTTGGATAGTTTAATAAATTAGGATTAATAGGAAATTGATAATTGTAAAGTTAAATTTCTTACTAATTCGTCCCTGTGGGAACGATACTCTACTCATTACTATATTACTTGTTGACCACGTATACTTGCGTGTTGTGTGTATATAGATTTTACCCAACAAGTTTTTGGCACCGTTGCCGGGGATAAATTTTAATATAGATTTTAATATTTTTACGATATCAGTTTAATTAATCCAGTTTTACTTAAACATTTTTATTTTTTTTGTTTTGTTTCTCTTATTTCAGGTTTTTGAAGTGATTTATGCAAACTCGTTCCAAAAATCCAGACTTGTTGCCTTTTGAGGACGACATTGAGAAACAGTTCCAGAGGTTAAGTAAGTGGATCAAGGAAACGAGGCAAGACTTTGAAAATTCTGAGAAAGAAAAGGCAATGGCAGTTGAAGATCAGAAAGCGTTAAGGGACTTCGCCACACCCAAGGTGACTGAATTGTAGTCGAGCATCACCAGGCCCGCAATTGCTGTAAATACATTCGAAATCAAGCCTGGGACGATTCAGATGATCCAGAATTCAGTTCAGTTTGGGGGATTGGCAAATGACAATCCGAATGATCATCTAGTCAGCTTTCTGGAGATTTGTGACACCTTCAGGTATAATGGGGTGTCGGATGATGCGGTGAGACTTTGCTTGTTCCCATTCACCTTACGGGACAAGGTGAAGAGTTGGTTACACTCTCTACAGCCGGGATCGATAACTACGTGGGAAGACTTAGCTCAGAAATTCCTTGCCAAATTTTTCCCACCGGAGAAAACTGCAAAAATGAGGAATGAGATAACAATGTTTGAGCAACAACACGGGGAGTCATTATATGAGGCATGGGAGAGATACAAAGAATTGATCAGGAAGTGACCGCATCATGGATTGCCTAAGTGGCTGTAAATGAATACTTTCTATAACGGACTACATGGGAATCTCAGGACCAGTATTAATACAGTGTCGGGTGGAGCGTTCATGGCTAAGAGTTATGAGGAGGCCTACAATTTGATTGAGATGATGGCAGCTAATAACTACCAGTGGCCCACAACAAGAATGACATAGGTAGCGAACATTTTTAGAACTCTTCAAGTCCTTCTGACTTGGAACTTCTTACTTCACTTGTTTGGCAGTTGTTGAGTTCTTGATTGGTGTTACTCAGTTGCCGTTAAGCTCTTGTTCGAAGGAACTGAGTAGCTGAGCAAGCTTTCTTTTTTCTCAAATCGTAGAGTTGAGTGTTCTTTTTCATTTTTGTTCAATGTTTGCACTCTTTGAATCATCTGCAGATGTTTTGCATATATGTGATCCTTGAAATCTATCCGTTGAGGCATTTAATGTGTTTGACGTTTGTGAACTTTGATGGAGACTTTTCTGTAAATCATCTGAATTACATTCTGGTCCACTGACACAGCAGACAGCTTTCTCACCTAACACCTGAAAAGGTGGTTTCCTTAGCTTCTTCAATACGTTTCTTTGTTGTATACTAAGGATATCTTCTGTGTCATTGGGACTGGCGAAGACTTCAACGTTTATAACTTTTTCCACATTTGTTGGAATTTATCTTTAAATAAACGTGCAAGGTTCGATGTTTCTGACACAGGTAAATGATACTTGTAACGCCCCGGAAAATCAAACCTTTGTAAATACTTTTAATAATGAATAAAATAATATTATTTATTATTATTATGTATTCGTAAGATGAATGTCATTCTATTACCTAGAAACCCCAAAACGTCGTAGTATTTTAACTACGTGGGAGAATTAAAGTGTTTGAATTTCTAAGACAAAAATAAAAGCTTTCCGAGAAATTTTTTGAAAAACACTATTCATCGATTTACGCTTTCAGAATTATTTTGAATTTCGAGAAATGCGTAATGTTATAATATCAATATGAGATGGATTATGTAATAATAATCAAAGTATGGAAAGCATAATATTTCGCATGCGGACTTAATTTGGGAATGTTAGGTTTATTAAGCGTTAAGGAAAGAAAGTTGTAATCGTATGATGCGTATGCATTGTACGAGGTAATGAATGTAAGTATAATGCGACGTATTATACTATTATGTATGGAGAATGGAATAACGTATGTTACAAATTAATATACGAACTAGAATACGAGAATTATATGTATGGTATAATGATAAGGCTTTTAATTTAATGTAATGGACTTATAGGAGTATTAGTATATTGGTAGAAGTCCAATAGAATGTGATACTCAAGCCCAAGTGTTTGATATGTCATGAGTCTAAACTATTGTGGTATAAGCCCAACAAGAAATTAGCTAGATTAATTAGCAAGCCCAATGAATAATCTATGATCCATGGGGCAAACCAAGTAAGAAATGGATAGACTTGATGGGCAAGAATTTTATGTAATGCCCAAGTGTTGTGATGATCAAGTACTTTATGTGGCTAGAAAGTTTACTTAGTGGTTAAGTAGATGAATAGTAAGGAGGTTATTAAGGAGGTGGAGTACTAAATGACTATTCCACCCTCACTTTGTCAAGCCTATAAATAGAGAGCTCATAATCCATTTGTTGCTTGATCAAATTCCTTTCAACTTTCTCTTACAAAGTAACTTTAGTGTTAGAGAGAATAAGCACTTTTAAGTCAAAGCTTCCTTTGTTAGATTTTCCAAGAAGAAGAAGTTAGACATCAAAGGTAATGATCTTGTGTCCAATATTCTTCCATCTCTATCATAATAGGATGATAAGAGAAGTGTAATTAATGAACATGTATGCTAAGAACATATAAGAATTGAGTTATGAATGGACTTAAGCCAAATAAGTTGAATAAGCAACTTGAATCTAAATAAGTTGATAACTTGTGAAGAAACTTATCTTATGTTGGTCATATGATGTTAGTATGCTCAATATAGTATGAGAACATTGATTGTTGGACTTAAGTCCATAGTAAGTCATAAGCATGAGAATTTGTAGTTCATAAGTTAAATAAGTCATTGACTTATGAGGATAAGTCAAAACCTACTTTGTCAATAAGTTGGTGTAATAAGTAACTTGAATTGTTCATGTGTTGATTAAAATCCATTTAGAACGTTTAGTAATGATGCTTTCCGGAATTCACACGATTGGACGATTATCGTCAAATTCGTAAAATTCTCAGAATGGAAGTCGTATTTTGGGTTTGAAGTCAAAAACGTTGGTTTTCGATGGAGACACATCATATTTGGTATTATAGAGTTGCAGACTCAAAAATGACCGAATTCCAACTTAGAACGAAGAAACGAGCGTTGAACGTTCACGAACGTTTATCGTTTTCGTTAAAATGAACTAATTGGTGAAATTTTAGCAAACGAAGTCAATTAGATAAAATTCTTGCATGAACGCGTAGAGTATGGAATTTGTGAAACATAGGCTTTAAACGAGCCAATACGGACTTATAACGAAGAAGTTATGCGTCCGGGAAGTGAACAAAATTAAAAATCTGCAAAATTTTTCTAAGGCACAGAGTTTGGCAGCCATGGCCAACCCGAGGCCAAATGGGTGGCGTTATAGTATTGCCATAAATGTTGTCAAGACATCGATAACTCGCGTCGCAGCACGAGATGAAGAGCTAAGTGTGGCGCCACGGAGCCAGTCCTAGAGTTTTGACAGACAAGAATGTTTACAAGTATAGAATGAAAGATAACTCATTAGTCATGAACTAAGGTATAATTATAACATTGTTAAGGCATTGTTAGACACTTAATGTATGATGTTTAAAGGATAATAATCAATTGAAGATGATTGTAATGAGGATGACGTAATGAAAATCCAGAATCCATAATAACAGATCTAAGTCAGAATTTAGATTGAGATGAAGGGTAAGATATAATAATACGCCTACTTGATTACATGTGACCTAATGTGGTACGTTACATGATCATGTATTGTAGAGACTTAGAGACTTAAAGTGTACGTGTGATAATCGATGGCGAATATTTGAAGGCAAGTACTCTAACCCTTGTTCCAGTTCAATCTGAACAAGCTTTGTGATTCATGTATTCTTACACATGAAGTATTATATGATGAAGTCAAAGCCAATTCTTTCGGCTAGACTTAAATTATGTTTCTATCAAAGCATGTAAAATGTTTACCAAGTTATATTGGTGTAGTTTTCAATTGAAGACTGAGTATGCTAAATGTTTTCGTCGTTTAACGACAGGCACGTGAGGTTGCCACAACTTAAACGTATACACGTTTAATGAATGTAGTGTTGATCAACATAGAGTACTATGGGTTGATCACCCAGAAGTGCTCGTAAGTAATGTCGGACTTACAGACTTAGTGCCGGGACGTCCTTTGCAAAAGAACTTATGAAATGCTCAAGGTCTTGGACCGTAATTGATGTTTCTTGAATATTGTTGTTGTAAAATGTTTTGAATGAAAAGAAGTGCTATTTTGAATTATCAATAGTACTTACGTAACTATTGTTCGATTATTGAAGATATATCTGAGTTTTTGTGTTTCAAGCATGTTGTTTATTAGAATTGTAGTACTTGTTGAGCTAGTCATGCTCACTCTTGCTTGAACCATATGAACACGACTAAGATCGAGCGAATTGAAGGCTAAAAGAGGAGATAAGGCAAGCGTAAGACGAATCCATAGAATACTTTTGTAATTGTATAGGATGAACATTTGTAATATATTGAATATTATGACAAGAACGAATGAATGGGTTATAAGGAACCTGGGAAATGTAATATTATTTTGAATATATAGAAGATATATTAGTCCTTTTGTGACTATTCAATTGAATGAATGAATGAATGGTAGTACCGTGTAGCACTATATGTCGGGTTGGAAGAGACCCGGATTTGGGGGCGTCACAGGTTGGTATCAAGGCATTAGGTTATAAAACTTAAGGGGGGATTAAAAACCTTAAGTCATAACCTTAAGAGAAGTCAAAGAAGTAAAAGAAGAAAAAAACCTTATAAAAATTCATTATGATTATATTATGTGTTTTTATTATTCTACTGACGTGTACTAATCAACTTAATTGTTTTGTGTAGATGTCAGGAGTAAACAGAATGTATGTAGATGGTCAAGTCATTAATGAAGAATCGAAGAACCAAATAGAGGTTTTACCGAACCCCGTAGCAGCAGATCCAGAGGTGGTAGTTATTGAGTCTGGAGACTCGGATGATACTGACAACATGTCATTATTCAATGGGATGATAGAGGAGGAAGTGGAGACAGTGTCCTTTAATCTAGTAGCTATAGTAGCGGAGATAGCTCCTGGAGGGTCGATGATGTCTCTGTTCATGTCAGTATTTAATAAAAATATTCATTACTGTCAGGAGGTCAAGGAGTTGAAGGCAGAGATCCAAACTGTTATAGAGGACAAGACTGATGTTGAGTCCATATGGGAGCAGAAGCATGATGAGAGGATTTTGGCTAAGGACAAAGTCCACGAGTTAAAGCATGAGGTCTTTGAGCTCAAGGAGGAGCTAAAGACCAAAATGCAGAAGATAGGGAGAATGTCCTATATTAATAGGAGTTCTCACACAGATTTCCAGCTGCAGGTAGCTGGTTATCCTGTAGAGGTGGAGCATCTGTGACATACTATCGGTAGTGATATTATTAGGTCTTGCCAAATGATTTCAATAATGCCTTGAGGCAGATGTAGACTAGTAGTAGCTAGAGTAGTTTTAGTATGTAAATATTTTGTAATTAGTAGTGACGTAAAGCCCTCTTTGTATAGCGAAGGGTAGTCTTTTGTAAATCCCAATTTTTGGAAAGCAATAGCGGGAAAGTAATGTAATCGACTTTTAGGTCGTGTAATGTATTGATGTAGTATTATACTACATAGAATGAATATAAGTCTTTTTATGGAAATCAATGAGTAATGGATGTTGAATTTTTGATTATTAGTAAATAATAATTAATAAAGAAAGGAATAATAACGAAATGTGTTTATTGTATCAGCAAAATGCCGCCGAGAAGAGTGCAATGTAACCAAGGAGTGAATGTGAATCAACCGGAGGGAGGTCCGGTTAACCCGATGCAGGAGTTTGTTAACCTGTTAACAGCTGCCTTTAATAGAACATGTGACACCCCCAAACCCAGGTACTTCATTCCCACAGGATTTGGTGTTCACTTAATCAAACATTCATATCTAACTACCCAATCACAATAAAACTAGATAAATAAAATCTTTCCCATTAAAGGGTTACATAATAAAATCTCCCAGGTTGTCTAACCTTTAAACACAATCATTCAAATGCGAAAAATAAATAATCTTTATTACAACCATTCAATCAAAAACTGATAACAAACTATCATATTACAAGTCTTCAAAACTTGTTCATCTTTCCTTTTCCCTTACTGGTACTAAGTACATCAGCCTTCTCATCCTTAATTGTAATAGTTATATAAGCAAGAGTGAGCAAACAAAGCTCACTTGAAATAATAATGAATGACAAACTTTTACAACAAATGTTAAGTAAGAGACTCAATAGGATTTTAAACAATATGATTTGTCAACATTCTGAAGTATATAACTGAGGGTCCTAAGACCATGAACTATGTCCATAGTTATAAGTAATGTTTCAACTTAAACGTTAACAGTCATAAGACTATAGGGACTCCTCGTACTTAGGGGGATCAGCCCTTCGTACAATGTATTGTGCACAAACATTTCAACGTTAAGCGTAAGTTACCCCTAATAATAGGGTTATTCATCTCAGTAGTTAGAGTATAAGTCCGCACCAAAGTGAGTTTGGTTTGGATACATTTCAGGATAATTTAGAATTCAACGAACATCAACTGAGGATTAGTTGAATAAAACCAATAACATCATACTATAGAATAATCGTAATTGAATCAACATGGTAAACCAAAATCATGCTTTAGGAATAATCTAATAGTATATACTTTGAATAACTATAACATGCCTTGCTTGAACAATATTAAGTCAAGGTTAATTAGAATTGAGTACTAAGCATGCATAGCAATATGAACGATAAACTATTCAAATATATTCGGGCATGCTAAACAACAAGTTAAATACAAGAATAACTTGTTCAATATCAAAAACAAAGTTTAGAAAGCTTGCATCATTTATAAGGTAATCAAATTGAAACAATAAATAGTTCAACAAGATAAAGAATTACAAAACTTGCCTTGCTCGTAGGCTAAATCGAATCAATTCGGATCACAATACCCTATTTGTACATATATATATATATATGTCATCATGACATAGTTAGTCACTACTACTTTACAAATTTAACTAACTACATTCATCATATAGGTTTGATTATTTAATCATATAATCAAGTTATAACACAAGTTAATTGTTAATAACATACTTATTCATAGTATAGAAGTACTAAAATTAACATTTTACAGTCCTACTATCATCACATACCTATTCTTAAAATTTGAGTACAAAAAGTACATCTATCGGACCATTCTGCTAACTCCTCATTTTGCGGTATACAGTTTATATATTAGTGGAATGGTGGCATGCATGTGATGATGGCGCTATGGTAGTGAGAAATAAGCTACGAGGTCACATTTGCGGTGTGGCGATGATGGTATGCACAAGACGAGATTTATATCGCTAAATCAACAACTAAGTGCCACTCTACAGATTTTCTAGCAGACAGCTATGAAAATCATATGCACAAAGCCAATTTTGGCCTACAAATTCGTTTCTAACAGTCTAATTCACATATAATTCATACAAAGACTTCATGTAAACATAATTCAAGAATTCCTAACATGTTTCTATCCATACAACAACATAAACAACAAGTTTAAAACATCCAATTTCACTATTTTTGATAAAAATTCATTTTTTTGATATTCTTAATGAAAATCGATACTGTGATTTTGTTTTTCAACCAAAATAGTTAATTTAAAGCATTTTATCAAAGTATATACATACTCTAACAAATTGAATAGCCAATTTATCAATAAAACAACTAAACAACCCATAATTTCTATTTTAAATTAACCCATATTCATTCACATAAACTCTCAGTAAAAAGGTTTTCTTCATAAACTATATACATAACAACAATTCATTGATTATAATCATATAAAACTTATGAAAATAACTTTACAACACTAGTTAATCATATGAATACCCATAAAATCAACAATTTACCCTATCACAAGAATTTTACAGAGAAATAGGAGAAGAGAAAACTAGAACTTTAAAACATAAAAAAAGGGTAGGAGAATACCTTGATTGTAGAAGATGATGGCTATCCCTTTTGATTATCAAGCTTCTTTTCCCCAATTCTTTTCTCAAATTCTCTAGCCTTTCTTCCTCTTTTCTTTTCTCTCTCACTTTTCTTCTTCTCTTCTTCTTCTTCCTCTGAGTCTTTCTTTTCTTCCTAACTCTATCTAGCGTAGATATCTAGATATATATGATAATAATAATAATAATAATATTAAATATATAATATAATACTAACTTAACTGACATCAGTTATGTTTATTTGAAAATCAAAAGCCATAAGGCTTGTTTGGCTAACCACTAAAAAAAAATCAATTAACCCTTATGTCTTGTTTGGTAAAACACAATTAGAATAAAGACTTAATAAGCAATAGGCCTTGTTTGGCAAAACTGAATTAAAACTCCTTTAAGCTATTTTAATAACTCCTTTGTAAAAGGTTATTTGCCACCTTTTATTAAATTATTACAAGACATAAATCAATACCACAAAATTAGAATTACAAATTCAAATAAAAGGATAATAATTCAATTAATCAAAACTTTCCAACTTAATAATTAAATTAAATTAGAATTAAATAATTAATTTCCTTAATTATTTATTTAACAAATAATTAACCAAATCGAATCAAATTTGAACAATTACAAATTCAACCATAAACACATCCATTAAATATTTATCTAATTCAACAAATATTTAATATAACAATTAAAATTTCGGAATGTTACATCATTCCTCCTTACAAGGATTCTGTCCCCGTAATCACAACTCAAACAATTCATTCATCACATTCTCCCTACTTACAAAGATTCATCCCCGTAATCGAAGACACTGATTAAACAAATAACTCAGGGTAATTTTTCATCATTTCAGCTTTGAGTTCTCACGCAGCCTCTTCGACATTGTGGTTCCTCCATATTACCTTCACAGAAGGTATCACTTTATTTCTGAGCACTTGTTCTTTCCTGTCAACAATCTGAATAGGAATCTCTTCATAGGATAAGTCTTTCTCAAACTGCAATGGTTCGTACTCGATCACATGCTTGTAATCAGACTTATATGGTCGTAACACCGAAACATGAAAAACATTATGCATGTTTTGCAATTCTGGAGGTAGAGCTACCTCGTAAGCCACCTCTCCAACTTTTCACAGCACTTCGAAGGGTCCAATAAACCTCGGGCTTAGTTTTCCCTTTTTACCAAATCGAATTTTTCCTTCCAAGGTGAAACTTTTAGGAAAACGTAACTTCCTACGTCCGAATTCACAATCTTATTCGTGTTGATCGGCATATTTCTTTTATCATCTTGAGTGCTATCAATCTTGTTTCGATAAGTTTGACAACCTCGGCAGATTTGATGTACCGATTCTGGTCCTAACGATTAACGCTCACCGACTTCATCCCAAAGACGGTGGAGTTCTCGCACCTCCCGCCGCATAATGCTTCGTGGTGGCGCATGCCGATGCTTGCGTGGTAGCTGTTATTGTAGGCAAATTCCACCAACGGTAATTGTTCATCCCATCATCCTTTGAAATCCATGACGCATGCTCTCAATATATCTTCCAATGTCTGAATCGTTCGTTTGCTTTGGCCATCTGTTTGCGGATGATATGTTGTACTCATTCGCAATTGTGTTCCCATACATTCCTGTAGTCTCTTCCAGAAGTTTGATGTGAACCTCGGATCTCTATCTGACACAATTGACACTGGAACTCCATGTCTTGCAACGATCTCTTTAACATATAACCTTGTCAGCTGATCAAGATTGAATCTAATCTTTATTGGCAAAAAGTGTGCAAATTTTGTCAATCTGTCCACTATCACCCAAATTACATCGTATCCTTTCTGAGTCGTTGGGAGACCTACCACAAAATCCATTGTGATATGTTCCCATTTCCATTCCGATATCTCTAACGGTTGAAGTAACCCGCTTGGTCTTTGATGCTCGGCCTTGACTCTCTGACATGTCAAGCACTTTGCAACGTATTCTGCAACGTCTCTCTTCATATTTGGCCACCAAAAATGTCGTCACAAATCTTGATACATCTTCGTACTTCCTGGATGAATCGAATATCTTGAGTTATGAGCTTCTGTCAAGATGTTCTCTTTAATATCTGGTACTGCTGGAACCCAGATTCGTCCCTCGAATCTCAGCATTCCATCAGTATCAACCTTGTATTTTACTTCTATTCCCTCGGCCACACTTTCTCTTATTTTTCTGCATTCCTCATCTTGTAGTTGAGCGTTCTTCACTTTGTCCACCAAAGTTAGACTGGCTTCCATCTGGTATAATTTTCCATCGGATTCTTTTAACTCTATCCTTGACATTGTTGTAATAAGCTCCTCCTTATCAGTTAACAGCGTCAACTTTTCTCTGCCTTTCCTACTAAGGCATCTGCAACCACATTTGCCTTGCCTAGATGATAAAAGATCTCACAATCGTAATCCTTTATCAATTCCATCCATCTCCTTTGACGCATGTTCAGGTCTTTCTGAGTGAAAATGTACTTCAGACTTTTATGGTCTGTGTAAATCTCACATTTTTCTCCATAGAGATAGTGTCTCCATATTTTTAAAGCAAACACAACCGCCGTCAACTCTAAATCATGAGTCGGATACCCTTTTTCGTAGTCTTTCAATTGCCTTGATGCACACGCGATAACTTTTCTGTTCTGCATAAGGACACATCCTAATCCCTTGTGTGAAGCATCAATGTACACCACAAAATTTCCTGTACCATCTGGTAATGACAACACAGGTGCCATACTTAGCTTCTTTTTCAATTCCTGAAAACTTCCTTCACATTTCTCCGTCCAAACAAATTTTACAGATTTCCTCGTCAAATTTGTCAACGGAGTGGCAATCTTGGAGAAATCCTGGATAAACCTTCTGTAATACCCTGCCAATCCCAAGAAACTTCTTACTTCTGATGGAGTTCTTGGTTGTTCCCAATTTATCACAGCTTCGACCTTTGATGGATCCACTAAGATTCCATCCTTTTCAATTACGTGCCCAAGAAATTGTACATGTTCTAACCAGAATTCACATTTAGAGAATTTCGCGTACAACTTTTCCTTTCTTAGCGTCTCCAGCGTTAGACGTAAGTGTTCCACGTGTTCTTCTTGAGTTCTAGAATACACCAGAATATCGTCGATAAACACCACCACAAACTTGTCTAAAAATGGTTTAAACACCTTGTTCATCAAATTCATGAACGCTGTAGGGGCGTTTGTCAAACCAAAGACATCACCAAAAATTCGTAATGTCCATACCGAAGTTCGGAATGCCGTCTTGAAGACATCCTCCTTCCTTACTTTCAACAGCGATACCCACTCCTCAAATTTATTTTTGAGAAATATCTAGCACCCTTCAACTGGTCAAATAAATCATCTATTCTCGGCAATGGATATTTATTCTTAATAGTGACTTTGTTTAACTCCCTATAATCAATGCAAAGACGCATTAACCCATCCTTCTTCTTTACGAATAACACTGGTGCTCCCCACGGTGACACACTCGGCTGAATGTATTTCTTGTCCAACAGCTCCTGTAGTTATACCATCAGTTCCTTCATTTCTACCGGAGCCATTCTGTACAGGGCTTTCGATATCGGAGCGGTTCCTGGAACTAAGTCGATCACGAACTTGATTTCTTTGTTAGGCGGAAGTCCTGGAAAATCCTCTAGAAACACGTCCACAAATTCCCTAACCACGGGTATTTCTTCCAGTTTCGCACCCTTCTTCTGAGTATCGACTATGTAAGCTAAATAACCCACACAGCCTTGACTCAATAACTTCTTGGCCTGCATAATCTTCAAACATCTCATTTGTCTAGGCGATTTGCTACCATTGAAAACTACATTTGACGGAGTCATAAGGTTTACACATTTCTTTTGGCAGTCAATTATTGCTCTATAATTTAACAACCAATCCATTCCCAAAATAACATCAAACTCTCCAAGCCTAATCGGAATTATATCTACCATCAAGATATTTCCCTTAATGTTCACCCTACAGTTCTTGTATATGAACCTAACAGGAATTACTTCATTATTCGCAATTTCTATGTTTAAAGGGAAATTCAATTCTTCACTAGGCAATCCTAATCTCATAGCAAATTCATCAGATATAAATGAGCAAGTAGCACCCGAATCAAATAATACATAAGCATCAATATCATTGATTGGGATAATACCGACACCACATCCTTTTGATTACATAAGCATCTTCGCAGTCATGTTGAAGGTTCCGGTCGTGGGTTTGGTTGATGTCGCCTGGCCCAGTAATGGCCCATGTACCTCCACTGTTACCTCCCTTGTTTCCCGTTGCTTCTCCAGCTTTCTTCTTGGGGCACTCACGAGCAAAGTGATCCTTGGACCTGCAAGTATAGCAAACATTCTTCTTGGGTTGATTGCCATTTGGGGCAATGTGACCCTCCTGGCCACAGTTAAAGCATACACGCTTCCCCATCAAGAATACACCCTTGTGAAACTTCCCGCATATAGCACATGCTTCAAACTTCTTATTCTACTGGCTACCTTATTGATTCCCTGCACCCACATTTCCATTCCACTTTCTTTTCAGGTTATTATTACCATTTCCACTACAACCACCTCCATTCTTCACATCCACTTCATTCTTCTTCTTTTTCTGTTCCTGATTGAACTTGGTTACCGCCTCGCCTCCACCTTCAGCGAGAATGGCCTTTTTCATTACGGCTGCAAAAGCCTTCAACTGGAATAAGGAAACCCTACTAAACAACTAGGGCTTTAGTCCCTGTTCAAATCTATTTGCCTTATGTTCATCTGTGCCGATTTTATATGGCGCAAACTTCGCCAACTCGTTGAATTTCGCGACATACTCCGACACCGTCATCATTCCCTGCTTCAGTTCTAAAAATTGTACTTCTAACTGGCTTTTTGAACTCTCTGGGAAATAGGTCTCAAAGAAAATCTCCTTAAACCTTTCCCAAGTTATAATTCCTGGTCCCTCCCGAGTTTTATTGGCCTGCCACCAATAACTAGCCTCTTATTTTCAACATGAATGTTGCAAAAGCAGTCTTCTAGTTATCCTCTACCCTAGCCACATCAAAAACCTTCTCAATCTCCATGATCCAGGTCTGTGCTTCAACTGGATTCATGGACCCACGGAATTCTGGTGGTCCAACCGCCTTGAAGTCCTTAAACGTAGCACCTTGGTTCTGAGGTTTATTATGTGGTTGATTTTGTAGTGCACCTGTTAGTAACATCACCAGCTCCTGAACGGAGTTAGCTTCAACATTATCGTTGTTGGTTCCTTCAGTGGTTCTCTGTCGGGGTGGTTGACGTCTTGGAGGCATTTTCTGTTAAAAAAAATACACTCATTAGATTATTACTCAACTCTTTCAAGTAACTTCTAATTAACTTGCCCCCAAAATAATCACCACATAACACATAACACTTTGGATAAAAGATAATAATAACTTTTATTCATTCTTAATTCTTTGAAAACATCATAACAATAGCATCACTGCTATTTACATTATTTTCCTGAACTACTAAAGTTTCAGGACATCATCATCATATCCCATAAGCTGCATAACACTAGGAATTTACATAATACTTATCATAACATAAATCATAAATCAAGTACACTTCCTAAGTTGTTCTATTAAGATACTGCAAAGCCTTACGACGCTCTTCTTCCATAATTCAGAACATGGTTTGGTGATCTAGTATGTATGAGGGTAGCGTCTCGAACTGAATTGGGTAACCCATGACCCGATCCTGAGCTTGATTGATCGCGATGTTGAATACGTTATCCATTTCCTCGCATCTTCATTCTCTTTCCTTGTCGTCTCCTCCGCTATTTTACCGTTGATCGCCTTCCTCGACGCGTTTTTGGCTCTTGCCCTTTTTGCAGACTCTTCTCTCAACTTGCTCTTCAACTCTGCAATCTCTGCTCTCATTTGGTCGTTCTCTTCTTCAGTGTGAACCAACTTCTCTACAACGTTGTTCAACCGTTCTTCTCGATCCTGGATCTCATCGTCCTTCTGTGCCATCGAGGTTTGTTGTTCAGCTACTATCTCTTGCAATTCCTCGACAGTATCTTGAAGTTCCACGTTACGGTCACGCACGTCATCGTATATACGGCCAGCTATCGAGTTAAGTGGAATCCTTTCCTCCTCGTCCTCTTTATCCATCTGTGGCAGCTCCACGGGATCTTCCTCATCCGTCTCTATCTCATCATCCTCATCAGGTACTCTCTCCGCTTTCAACCATCGTGACCAATCTGAATCGCTTTCCGTGGCGAGAATTGTTCCAAACTACACCGAATATCTCGAGGCTCCTCCTCCCTAGCTTGACTGGATCCTCCTATATTAGACATCCTGTCAACCAATGTTTAAGTTTTTAATTACTAATCATTACTACTCGACTCTCACGAGCACATAAGTTATAAACACATAAGCACATAAGTGTTTTATTACTTCTTCCTTAAAACTCGATAAGAGTTTATCATTACTATCTTTTCGAAGGTTACTTCCTAAGGCTTTTCCCCCACCTAAGGTTCATAACCTAAGGCTTTGATACCAACTTGTGACACCCCCAAACCCAGGTACTTCACTCCCACAGGATTTGATGTTCAGTTAATCAAACAGTCATATCTAACTACCCAATCACAATTAAACTAGATAAATAAAATCTTTCCCATTAAAGGGTTACATAATAAAATCTCCCAGGTTGTCTAACCTTTAAACACAATCATTCAAATACGGAAAATAAATAATCTTTATTACAACCATTCAATCAAAAGCGATAATAAACTATCATATTACAAGTCTTCAAAACTTGTTCATCCGTTCTTTTCTCTTCTTGGTGCTAGGTACATCACCTTTCTCATCCTTAACTGTAATAGTTATATAAGCAAGAGTGAGCAAACAAAGCTCACTTGAAATAATAATGAATGACAAACTTTTACAACAAATGTTAGGTAAGAGACTCAATAGGATTTTAAACAATATGATTTGTCAACATTCTGAAGTATATAACTGAGGGTCCTAAGACCACGAACTATGTCCATAGTGAAAGTAGTATGCACACTAGCCAATCATATTTGATGATAAAGCATACACTTTGTAACAATCTTATTCATTTATTAATAAAAAGTATTTATTAAAGGCTTTTAATTATCTACATGATGTTGTTTTATAATATGTGATAAACCCATAGTTTTAAGCAATGCTTTTAGAATAATGATGATGATCATTCTAATGAGATCTAAATTCTTAGAAAGCTTAAAACTAAAATAGTTCCCAATCGTTGGATTACTAAATTGGGATTAGTGAATCCGGATAGATTAGTACATACGTTGCTTGCTCATTGGATGAGGATGATTGATCTCATGATCATTTGTGTGGAGACACTAAAGCAAGTATGTAGGTGCTTATTGGAGAATAAGTTCTTTCGAGCGTGGCTCGCTAAGGAATACCTAATGGAGTTTTACTTTTTCGTCAATAGGAATTCTCAGTAGTGATAGTAAGTACAAGTAATCCTTGGACTTGAGATCATCATAGTATCTTGTGTATGATGAGTTATACTTTGACTTATTCCTTAAGACCCTTAGGGTATATCAAAGGGTATGCTTGGGTATAATAAGTTATACATGGAGATAATGTATGATCAATAAAGAATTTACCACTTATTAAAAGAAGAGAAATGTCCTATGTGATTCGATAAATGACAACCCAAAGTAGTCCTTGGCCAAGGCAGAATGAAATTGGAAAGGAGTTTCTAATTTGCATTATTTGGAGTTATGCATTTAAGAGTCGAAATACATATAATTAAATAAAATAAGACTTGACATGAAATTCCATGTCTTATATTTAATTGGGACATGTATGGTGGAAGGATTGAATTGTGCACGGTAACTATTTACTCAAAGGTTCTTTTATGATTAATGTTGAAATCTATATTATCTGGAAAGTCGTTGATCGCTAGGGAGGCTTATCCCTATTGTAGAATAAATATTATTTATTTAAATAAATTAATTGTTTAATTTATTTATTTAAATAAGATTAGAATTGTTCTAATTGATTTATTCACAATGGGTTTAATATGGAGAACCTAAAGGGTCACACCATAAAAGGAAGAATAATTATTTAAGAAGTTAATGGCATAATCGTAATAATATGTTATGTATATTTAATTTAATTTATGGTGATAGAATAAATTAAATAGCTTAATATTTATTATTTAATATTTTAGAAATATTAAATATAAATTAATAAGAGGAGTCTTATTAATATTATTACAATTATTATTATTATTTTAATTTCTAAAAGAGTTTAGGAATTAATTTAATATAAGTACTCTTATTTATTCCTAATTGGATTAGGAAGGAAAATTAGTTAAAGGAGTTTAATTAATTATCCCTAATAAGCTTAGGGAGCCCCTTTAATTAAAAGGGTTTAATTAAATAATACCTTATTTTAATAGGGTTACTTGATATCTTTATAAGAGGAGTCTTATATCAGATATTAAGACTACGTTATTATTCCAATGGTTGGGGAGTACGCTCCTTTTCTATAGAGATAGAAAAACTAGGGTTTAGCCAAATACCCATCTTCTTAAATCCTTCTTCTTTCTTGGTGGATCACCTCTAGAGGCCAAACACTTGGGTGGCTAACGTTGATCAAAGGAAGGAACCAAACCCGGTGGATTCAAGTTGAACGCGAAAAGGATTGGAGGTGAACTTGTACCTGAGGAAGCTCGAATCTTCAAGGGTATGATTCGTGTTCTTCATTTTTTCGTTTAATTAATAATTGTGCATAAAGGGTGATCCGAGTATATGGTTTATAAATTTTTAAACTCTGATTTTACACGTTTCCGCTTATTTATGTAATTTGATTGCGTTCTTGAATATTACAAACCTAACAGTGGCATCAGAGCCAAACCTTTATGCGAATTATTAATTGTTTTAATTTGATATATATATTGATATGTGTTTAGAATAATTTAATTGGGCATAATTTTGTTGTTTAAAATTTAATTATATATATATAAAAAAAAAAGGTAATCCCGACCCGTTATTTTTTATTTCGCTGTGTGATTTTTTTTTTGGTCATGAGAGATTCTGTTTCCGTGGTTGACTGGTTGGTATATATATATTATTTATTTATATATTAATATAAATATATTAACGTGAAGATTCAAGAAGTATGCTCCTGACCGAATTCCTTTTACCGAGTCTGCAATATGATTCCTATTAAGATTCACGTCTTCCAAGGTTACAGGATTATAATAAGGTTAATATTATATATATATATATATATATATATATATTAGTTATATATATAAATATCCTAAAGCATCTCGTATTCTACTAAAGGGTCACGAATCAAGTTATAATAAGGTTAATAATATATATTAGTAATAAAACTACTATATATATTATTATTAATATGAATTCGTGATATTTTAATAATTTAATAATTAAAATAAAAGTTTACTTTAATTTTAAAATAAAAAGTTTATTTTAATCTTAAAATATAAAGTTTATTTTAATTTTAAAATTGAATTTCATGCTAACTAATTAGAGTTGGAATTGGATTCCATGATAACTAATTAGAGTTGAAATTGGATTCTATGCTTCTTTAAATAAAGGAGTTTATTTAGATATGAAATAAGATTTTATATTATTCAAAATAAAGGAGTTTATTTATGAATAGGAAAGAATCGATATTTCTTAAATAAAGGAGTTTATTTAGATATGAAATAAGATTTCATATTATTCAAAATAAAGGAGTTTATTTGTGAATAGGAAAGAGAATTAGTATTTCCTTTAATAAAGGAGTTTTTTTTACATGGAATTGGATTCCATAATTAATTAAAATAAAGGAGTTTATTTTGATTAAAGATTTTGATTAAAATAAAATAGTTTATTTTATTCAAAATTGGATAAATTAAAATAAAATAGTTTTATTTTGATTTAAATTTGGATTAAAATAAAAGAGTTTATTTTGATTCAAAATTAGATTTTATACTAACTAAATTTGCCCATTAAATGATATCAATATATATATTAAATGTTTATAATTCATCAGATGAATGTTATGTATTGATGCATATGGTGATATGTATGATAATAAATGAGATTGATTATGGACAATTGACCAATGTGACTGAATTTTATTTTAGTTGGATGCTTGAATGTATGGGTTTTATTAAATGGGGTCTGCGTACCTCGTCTTCTCTAATTTTTCTGAATGTAAATTCTAACTCCCTCTTATGTACTTCCCCTTGACTGCTGATCAAGGTTTCTATTTATTTTAAATAGTTTTATAATAGGAATAGTTAGAATTAATTTTGAAGAATTGGAGATCAAGGAGCAAGGAGCGCTTGAAGACCTATTTGTAATGGAGCCCAGGTTTAAATGTAATAGTTATATTTAAATATTATTTCTTGCACCCCTAGGGTTTGACCTTTTGGTTCACTTGGTGGCTCTAGTGAACCAAACTAGAATAAAAGTCCATAATCAATTCGGGTAGAATATAGTATTCTATATGTGCATGCTTATACTATATATATTATATATTATGCAAACATGCTTCACATGTTCATTAATATGACGCGTATTTTATATATATATGTGCATGCTATGCGCTAAACAAGATGAGACAAATTAATAACAAACCCTCAATTTTTTTATATTAAGTCCTAAGCGCTCAAAGATATTTGGAATATCGAACGTCAGCCTTCTAGCATGATAAAATTAATAGAGTATTAAATATTTAATATGAGTTTGTTGTGTCACCACAAGGCAAGTATTAAGTATTTAAGATGTTAATTTATCACATTTGATGCTTATAAAGAAAATTGAACAATATTGTTTTGTGTGTCACCACAAGGATGATATTTTTCTTTTTGAATATATGGAGTGCTAGGTCGGACTTAACTTGGATAATTTTGATTACGATGTGCCACCACTTGATCAAAATAATCTAAGAGGCAAAAAATACAAGGAGTTGCATAGTTGATGTAATTGACAAGAGTTGTCTACCTATTTATTTATATATAGTTTGTTGTGTCACCACAAGGCTATATACATTTGAAATGGGATCCTTATTCTCACTAGCAAATCTTTAATTAGATTTTTTGCGAACTATATATATTGAGGGTAATATAGTTTGAAGAAAATAGTGGGAGATACCAATTTAAAACAAGACCTAAATTATTTTGGTAATTAATAAAAGAATGTATGTTAAAATGTTGTTAATTACAAATTCATTTATGTAATTTTACAATGTCTAAATTACTATCAACTGCTTAAACATATTAGATGTTATTTAACCAAACCGTATTAAGCGGATTGGTTAAGGAATTTGAGAATAGTTCTCATGGTCGAAAAGTTATCTTATGTCCTTAATACGTCTATCTCGCAATGGTTGCGCATAATGCCTCGAGGAAGAGATTGCTACTTTTAGAAAGTGGCGAGATGATGCATAGTTGGCTCAATGCATCATGCTCGCATCCATGAGTAACGAGCTTCAACGTCAAGATGAAACTATGGATGCTCCTACTATATTCTCGCACATCAAGTAGTTGATGGTGAGGAAAGTAGGACCGATAGATATCGAGATATCTAAGGAGCTCTTCCGATCTAGAATGACCAATGGCACTATAAGATGCATAAAAGTCCTTAACATAATCAATTTGATTGATCAATTAGACAACTGGTTTTGTCATGGATGGAGAGTTGAGCCAAGATTTGATCTTGCACTCACTCCGGACTCCTTTCACAATTGTTGTGAATTTTTCATATGAACAAGCTAGATATCGACTTCACCGATTTGCTTAACATGTTGAAAAATGTTGAGAGTCACTTTCAATCAAGAAAGACCATGTCTTCTTGGTAGGGGCCAAAGGATCTTCCGAAAAGAAGAATGATTCAAAGAAGGTAAGCAGAAAGGCGTAAACAAAGATAATAAGAACAAAACCGATATGGATAGAAAGGAGTTTTCTTTCAACGCAATAAGCACGGACATTTGAAAGAAACTGAGAAGCATCTTGCAGAGGCTAACCAAAGAAGCTTAGTGAAGTTTCGATTATAATACGCTTTTTGTTCATGATTGAAATAAATTTTCTTTAAGTCAAGGTTCTACTTGGGTATTGGATACCGACTTTGGTTATCATTAATATAGATTTATGAAGGACCAAGTAAGTAGAAAGCTAAACAAATATAAGTAATCCTATGCGGGAAATGTAACAAAGGTTGCATGTATATTAGCCATAGAAACTTATAGTTTAGCAATGCCTACTGAGCAAATCTATTAAGTCAATAAGTTGTTATTGTATTCCAGTTCTTGTTAAAAATATTATTTCCATTTTATTGTTGGACAATGAAATCTTTGGTATTATAATTAAGAACAATTGTTGTTCTATTTATAATAATTATGTTTTGTATAGAATGGAATATTACTTAATAAATTTTGTATACTTGACTTACATGAAAATAATTTTGCATATTGAACAAATTAGTATAAGAAAAGGAGATGATCATTCAAAGAGTTGAATGTGTGTATTTGCTAAAATACAAGTGTGAATTATTTGAAAGGTTTAAAGAATTCAGAAGTGAAACAACATGGCAAGTATTAGGATTCTTTGATCGGATCAAGGAAGGAATACTTGTGTAATGAGGTTTTAAATCATCTCAAATGGTTTTCTCATAATGGACGCCTCCTGATACACAATAATTGATTGATGTATCTGAAAGGTAAAATTGTACCTTATTGGACATGGTGCGGTCCATAATAATTTTACCAATATTCCAGTATCCTTCTAGGATCATTTCCTAGAAATGGTTGCATATCTACGAAAAGGTAACCTCAAAATCCGGTCCCAAGACTCCATAAAAGTTATGGACATGGATGATTCCTAATCTTAAGTATGTTAAGATAAGGGGTTGTACAACTTATGTGAAACGGTTTCAAAGGATAAGCTTGGGACAAGATTTGACATGTACAGATTTGTGGGACATCCTAAAGTAAGTTTAGGGTATATGTTCTATAATCTTACTTAGCAAAAGGTGTTTATTGCGAAACACGCTGCCATCTAAGATAAAGGTGTTTATCATTGAAGGGGCTAGTGGGAGGATAATAGATCTTGAAGAGTTCAAGAACCACAAAACACTATAAGTCAAATAAGAGGAACCTATAGATATACCTATTGTACCACAACCGAATCGTAAATTTGGAATAGTACCGAAGATACCTAGGAGGTATGGATTCATCATGGATGATGATGATGAGGTACGCATCATAGAAGATGATAATCCAGAGTTACATACGATGAGGTAAGAGTTCTAGTGTGTACAAAAAGGTTAGTGGGAGCGTCGTGAAATTTCTAGTATTATATGTTGATATACTACGGATGAGGAATTACATACCAATGCTACAATCAGTAAAGATAAAGTTGTCTAAACAATCCTCCATGAATGATTTGGGAAGAGTATCATTATTGGGGATGCAAATCTATATAGATAGATTTAAAAGGATGCTCAACTTAACCCAAAGAACGTATATTCGTTTGATGCTAAAGTCGTTTAGCATGGCAAACTCCAAGAGATGTCTCATGTTGATGAGCTATGGAGTGTATCTCTCTTTATAGTCCCCACAGACTCCTGAAAAAAGAGATCGCATGAGTGACTATCATGTATGCAATGAAATATACAAGATCTATTGTTAATCGGTCATATATTCTCGAGAAGATCACTTTGAAGGCGGTGAAAAACATCTTAAAGTTCTTAACAAGCACTAAGGATGTGAGCATACATGGTGGGTGCGAATTAAAACTAGAGGGCTTTACAAACTCAAGTTTTTCAAAATGCACCAAGATGATGAAAAAATCCACTTTAAGGTAAAGCGTTATCTTGAACAAGATTGGTGCGTTGAATTGGAAAGGTTCCAAGCAAAGAAAGAGTTCTTTGGTTTAGTGAAAAAGACAAAGTATATAGCTATAAATGAAGTCGCAAGTTGATTGTTTGGATTAAAAGTTTATTACAGAACTAGGAATAGTTCCTAAGTCTCATCTTGGATCTAAACATGTGTTGTGGCACTTTCATTTGATTATTAGAATCATTGAAAGATGGGAAATCACTATAGAGATAGTGGACTCTCACGAACAACATTACATATCCATTAACTAAAGCTTATCCAACAGCAGGATAATCGTCACTTAGATAAGAAGAGTATGAGATACCATGACGATTGGCTTTAGTGCAAGTGGGAGATTAAAAGTAGTATGCACACTAGCCAATCATGTTTGATGATAAAGCATATACTTTGTAACAATCTTATTCATTTATTAATAAAAAGTATTAATTTATTAAAGGCTTTTAATTATCTACATGATCTTTGTTTTTATAATATGTGATAAACCCATAGTTTTAAGCAATGCTTTTAGAATAATGATGATGATCATTCTAATGAGATCTAAATTCTTAGAAAGCTTAAAACTAAAATAGTTCCCAATCGTTGGATTACTAAATTGGGATTAGTGAATCCGGATAGATTGGTACATACGTTGCTTGCTTATTGGATGAGGATGATTGATCTCATGATCATTTGTGTGGAGACACTAAAGCAAGTATGTAGGTGCTTATTGGAGAATAAGTTCACTGAATGTGGCTCCCTAAGGAATACCTAATGGAGTTTTACTTGCCTGTCAATAGGAATTCCTGTAGTGATAGTAGTACAAGTAATCCTTCGACTTGAGATCATCATAGTATCTTGTGTATGATGAGTTATACTTTGACTTATTCCTTAAGACCCTTAGGGTATATCAAAGGGTATGCTTGGGTATAATAAGTTGTATATGGAGATAATGTATGATCAATAAAGAATCTACTACTTCTATTAAAGGAAGAGAAATGTTTTATGTGATTCGATAAATGACAACCCAGTAGTCCTTGGCCAAGGCAGAATGAAATTGGAAAGGAGTTTCTAATTTGCATTATTTGGAGTTGTGCATTTAAGAGTCGAAATACATATAATTAAATAAAATAAGACTTGACAGTAATTCCATGTCTTATATTTAATTGGGACATTGTATGGTGGAAGGATTGAATTGTACGGTAACTATTTACTCAAAGGTTCTTTTATGATTAATGTTGAAATCTATATTATCTGGAAAGTCGTTGATCGCTAGGGAGGCTTATCCCTATTGTAGAATAAATATTATTTATTTAAATTAATTAATTATTTAATTTATTTATATAAATAAGATTAGAATTGTTCTAATTGATTTATTCACAACCGGTTTAATATGGAGAACCTAAAGGGTCACACCATAAAAGGAAGAATAATTATTTAAGAAGTTAATGGCATAATCGTAATAATATGTTATGTATATTTAATTTAATCTATGGTGATAGAATAAATTAAATAGCTTATATTTATTATTTAATATTTTAGAAATATTAAATATAAATTAATAAGAGGAGTCTTATTAATATTATTACAATTATTATTATTATTTTAATTTCTAAAAGAGTTTAGGAATTAATTTAATATAAGTACTCTCATTTATTCCTAATTGGATTAGGAAGGAAAATTAGTTAAAGGAGTTTAATTAATTATCCCTAATAAGATTAGGGAGCCCCTTTAATTAAAAGGGTTTAATTAAATAATACCTTATTTTAATAGGGTTACTTGATATCTTTATAAGAGGAGTCTTATATCAGATATTAAGACTACGTTATTATTCCAATGGTTGGGGAGTACGCTCCTTTTCTATAGAGATAGAAAAACTAGGGTTTAGCCAAATACCCATCTTCTTAAATCCTTCTTCTTTCTTGGTGGATCACCTCTAGAGGCCAAACACTTGGGTGGCTAACGTTGATCAAAGGAAGGAACCAAACCCGGTGGATTCAAGTTGAACGCGAAAAGGATTGGAGGTGAACTTGTACCTGAGGAAGCTCGAATCTTCAAGGGTATGATTCTTGTTCTTCATTTTTTCGTTTAATTAATAATTGTGCATAAAGGGTGATCCGGGTATATGGTTTGTAAATTTTTAAACTCTGATTTTACACGTTTCCGCTTATTTATGCAATTTGATTGCGTTCTTGAATATTACAAACCTAACACATAGTTATAAGTAATGTTTCAACTTAAACTTTAACAGTCATAAGACTATAGGGACTCCTCGTACTTAGGGGGATCAGCCCTTCGTACAATGTATTGTGCACAAACATTTCAACGCTAAGCATAAGTTACCCCTAATAATAGGGTTGTTCATCTCATTATTTAGAGTACAAGTCCGCACCAAAGTGAGTTTGGTTTGGATACATTTCAGGGTAATTTAGAATTCAATGAACATCAACTAAGGATTAGTTGAATAAAACCAATAACATCATACTATAGAATAATCGTAATTGAATCAACATGGTAAACCAAAATCATGCTTTAGGAATAATCTAATAGCATATACTTTGAATAACTATAACATGCCTTGCTTGAACAATATTAAGTCAAGGTTAATTAGAATTGAGTACTAAGCATGCATAGCAATATGAACGATAAACTATTCAAATATATTCGGGCATGCTAAACAACAAGTTAAATACAAGAATAACTTGTTCAATATCAAAAACAAAGTTTAGAAAGCTTGCATCATTTATAAGGTAATCGAATTGAAACAATAAATAGTTCAACAAGATAAAGAATTAGAAAACTTGCCTTGGTCGTAGGCTAAACCGAATCAATTTGGATCACAATACCCTATATATGTATATATATATATATATATATATATATGTCATCATGACATAGTTAGTCACTACTACTTTACAAATTTAACTAACTATATTCATCATATAGGTTTGATTATTTAATCATATAATCAAGTTATAACACAAGTTAATTGTTAATAACATACTTATTCATAGTATAGAAGTACTAAAATTAACATTTTACTGATCCTACTATCATCACATAACTATTCCTTAAAAATTCGAGTACAAAAGTACCTGTCGTAGATTATTACGCTAACTCGCATCAAGACCATGGTATACAGTTTATACTATGGTGGGGGTATTGACTGCGCGAGAAATAAGCTACGAGGTCACGCTACGGCGTGGCGATGGTGAATATGGCTTATGAGATTTATATCGCCAAGTAGACTGCTTGCGCCACTGCAGAACTTGGTGAGCGACTACTGAAAATCATATGCACAAAGCTAATTTTGGCCTACAAGTTCGTTTCTAACAGTCTAATTCACATATAATTCATACAAAGACTTCATGTAAACATAATTCAAGAATTCCTAACATGTTTCTATCCATATAACAACATAAACAACAAGTTTAAAACATCCAATTTCACTATTTTTGATAAAACTTCATTTTTTTGATATTTTTGATGAAAATCATACTGTGATTTTGTTTTTCAACCAAAACAATTAATTTAAAGCATTTTATCAAAGTATATACATACTCTAACAAATTGAATAGCCAATTTATCAATAAAACAACTAAACAACCCATAATTTCTATTTTAAATTAACCCATATTCATTCACATAAACTCTCAGTAAAAAAGTTTTCTTCACAAACTACATACATAACAACAATTCATTGATTATAATCATATAAAACTTATGAAAATAACTTTACAACACTAGTTAATCATATGAATACCCATAAAATTAACAATTTACCCTATCACAAGAATTTTACAGAGAAATAGGAGAAGAGAAAACTAGAACTTTAAAACTTTAAAAAAAAAGGGTAGAAGAATACCTTGATTGTAGAAGATGATGGCTATCCCTTTTGATTATCAAACTTATTTTCCCCAATTCTTTTCTCAAATTCACTAGCCTTTCTTCCTCTCTTCTTTTCTCTCTCACTTTTCTTCTTCTCTTCTTCTTCTTCCTCTGAGTCTTTCTTTTCTTCCTAACTCTATCTAGCGTACTAGATATATAATAATGTATAATAATAATAATAATAATAATAATAATAATAATAATAATAATATTAAATATATAATATAATACTAACTTAACTGACATCAGTTATGTTTATTTGAAAATCAAAAGCCATAAGGCTTGTTTGGCTAACCACTAAAAAAATAATCAATTAACCCTTATGCCTTGTTTGGTAAAACACAATTAGAATAAAGACTTAATAAGCAATAGGCCTTGTTTAGCAAAACTTAATTAAAACTCCTTTAAGTTATTTTAATAACTCCTTTGTAAAAGGTTATTTGCCACCTTTTATTAAATTATTACAACACATAAATCAATACTACAAAATTAGAATTACAAATTCAAATAAAAGGATAATAATTCAATTAATCAAAACTTTCCAACTTAATAATTAAATTAAATTAGAATAAAATAATTAATTTCCATAATTATTTATTTAACAAATAATTAACCAAATCGAATCAAATTTGAACAATTACAAATTCAACCATAAACACATCCATTAAATATTTATCTAATTCAACAAATATTTAATATAACAATTAAAATTCTGGAATGTTACAGAACAGGGGCTAATATCCCCGTAAATTCAGGAGTAGCACGAGCTACTACCTTTAAGGATTTCAAGAGCGTTGGTCCGCCGAAGTTCAAAAAAACTACGGACCCTATTGAAGCCCAAACGTGGGTTAAGGAGATAGAGAAGGCATTTGTGATAGCAAATGTTGACGAGACCCAAAAGGTTGCCTTTGCAACCTATATGATGAAGGAAGAGGCCAACTTTTGGTGGGAAGCCAATCAGGCTAGGGTTGGGATAGCAAATCTGACATGGAATAGGTTCAAGGAGATATTCTTCGAGAACTACTTTCCCACGAGCATGCAGGGAAGGATGGAGATGCGGTTTCTGGAATTGAAACAAGGGGACATGACAGTTCCCCAATACGCCGCCAAGTTTAATGAACTGACAAGGTTCGCTCCACATCAAGTGGATACTGAGGTGAGGAAGGTGCGACGGTTCGAGAAGGGCTTGAAACCCTGGCTCTATAACTGTATTTCGGTGTTCCAAAGTATTTCTTTTGGAACCATTTTAGAGAAGGTGATAATCGCCGAGGGTGGCAGTGAGGCTCTGAGTCAATACCACAAGGACAAGAAGAGCAAGGGTAAAGTAGATGGGGGAGTAAAGATTGAGGGAGCCAGTGGTAGTGGCGAGGGTCAGAAGAGGAAGGTATTTAGCTCTGGGAATACCAGAGTGAAGCAAGGAGACCCAAAGAGGAGAATGGAGGCTGCAGAAGACTGTGGGAAGACCCACTTAGAGTCTATCTCAAGGGAAGGTAAATGTTACAATCACTGTGGACAAGAGGGGCACATTGCGCCTAACTGTCCAAGTCCTAAGAAGAATCACGGATGCTTTGTTTGTGGGTCAACTGACCACATGGCAAAAAATTGCCCGAAGAAGGGGACGGACGGGAACCGGGGCACTAATAGCGGTAAGTTAGCTATTGGGGGTCCAACGCAGCCGGGTAGGCTGATGGGTCATACCTTTAACATGACAGTCCAAGATGCAGTTACATCAGGGGACGTCGTTGCAGGTATTATTTCGATCAACGACATAAATGCTTATGTGCTGTTTGATTCGGGTGCTACTTGTTCGTTTATAGCATGCGATTTTGCTAGACAATTAGGATTACTTCCCAAAAAGTTGCCTATACCTTTAAATATTAAGGTAGCAAACGAAGAAATAATTCATGTTGAAGATGTTCATAGGAGTTGTTGCGTAGATATACGGGGTTATAAATTATCGATAGATTTGATACCGATAAAGTTAGGAGAATTCGACGTAATTCTCGAAATGGATTGGTTAGTTAACCATGTGGCAATTATAGATTGTCAAAAGATATGTGTGAACATTAAATCGTTAAGATAACCTCAGGTAGTATTTTACGGGAATAGATCGCCGGGACGTTCGTGTTGTCTAACCATGACACAAACTAGGAAATTACTGAGGAAGGGATGTGTAGGTTACTTGTGCCATGTTGTTGATACCTAGAGAGTGGTAGCAACCATGGAACAAATACCTATAGTGAGAGAATTCGCCGATGTATTTCCTAGAGAATTACCAGGTCTTCCACCCAATAGGGAGACAAAGTTCATAATAGACATTGTGCCAGGAGCGGCACCAGTTTCCATGGCACCGTATCGCATGGCACCAGTGGAGATGAAGGAGTTGATGGTGCAGTTGCAAGAACTGTTAGAGACAGAAGTATATTCAACCGAGTGTCTCACCGTGGGGAGCACCGGTTCTGTTTGTCAAGAAGAAGGACGGATTGTTAAGACTTTGTATCGACTACCGAGAGTTGAACAAGTTAACGATAAAGAATAAATACCCATTGCCTCAAGATCGATGATCTCTTTGATTAGTTGAAAGGGGCTAAGTATTTTTCAAAAATAGATTTAAGAACGGGGTATCATCAGCTGAAGGTTAGGAAGGAGGATGTACCAAAGACAGCATTCAGGACTCGTTATGGTCATTATGAGTTTCTGGTGATGTCATTTGGGTTGACAAATGCACCAGCTGCATTCATGGATATGATGAACAGAGTGTTCAAACAATATTTGGACAAGTTTGTCATGGTGTTTATAGATGATATTCTAGTCTATTCTAAGACGCCAGAAGATCATGCTGAACACCTAAGATTAGTGTTGGAGACACTAAGAAAGGAGAAGTTGTATGTGAAATTCATGAAGTGTGAATTTTGGCTAGAGAAGGTACAGTTTTTAGGTCATGTCGTTGATCAAGAAGGGATTTCATTAGATCCAGCGAAGGTGGAAGCTGTGATGAATTGGGAACAACCGAAAACGCCGATCGAGGTCTGAGTTTCTAGGGTTAGCAAGTTACTATCTGAGATTCATCCAAGATTTTTCAAGATAGCTACTCTGGGTTGACTAACTCGACGAGGAAGACGGTGAAATACGCTTGACCGACAAGTGTGAGGACGATTTTCAAGAATCAAGAAGAGGTTGAGTGAAGCGCTACTGCTTTGTCATTTGCTTGATGACACGGAAATTTTGTAGTTTATAGCGATGCTTAGCATAGAGGACTTGGTTGCGTGCTCATGCAAAGATGGCAAGGTCATTCACAGATGCATCTAAGCGATTGAAGGATTATGAGAAAGTTTACCATACTCATGATCTATAATCGCCACGATAGTTTTTCTTTCTAAAGATATGGAGACATTATCTTTATGGAGAAAATGTGAGATATACACGGACCACAAGAGTCTAAAATATATCTCCACACGAAGGAGATGAATATGAGGCGAGAGGAGATGGTTGGAGTTAATAAAGGATTACTTTGTGAAATCTATATCACCTTGGAAAAGCCAATGAAGTTCTGGAGGTGCCTTAAGTAGGAAGGGTCAGGAAAAGTTATCTTTGTTAACGGCTCAAACTGAGTTAATAACAGAGATGGCTTGGATGGAGTTGGAAGTGAAGCTACCAAGTGAAGGAGGACAAATTCTGTTTACGACGGAGATGCAATCTACTATCGTAGAGAGAATCAAGGAGGTGCAGCTCAAAACTGATGAGTGTGACCTAGTAAAGGAGCGGTTAACCAATGAAAAAGAGACTAAGTACAGTCTTAATAATGAGGGATTATTGAGATTTGAAGGAAGAATTTGGGTTCCGAATGAGACAGAATTAAAGGAACAGGTTCTACAAGAGGCTCATAGTTCAAGGTTTTCGATTCATCCTGGTAGCACTAAGATGTATCAAGATCTTCGACAGAGTTTCTGGTGGCCGAACATGAAGAGAGAGATAGCCGAGTATGTGAGTAGGTGCTTGACTTGTCAAAGAGTTAAGGCTGAACATCAACGACCAAGTGGCTTGCTACAGTCGTTAGAAATTCCGGAGTGGAAATGGGAGAATATCACGATGGATTTTGTGGTAGGACTTCCGACTGCAACGAAAGGGTATGATGCGATTTGGGTAATAGTGGACCGGTTGACGAAGTCGGCTCACTTTTTTCCAATTAGGGTCAAGTATAACTTAGATCAGTTAGCTAGACTTTATATTAAGGAAATAATTTCCAGACATGGAGTACCAGTATCGATTGTGTCAGATCGTGACCCACGATTCACATCGAACTTTTGGAGGAGTCTACAAGAGCAGTTAGGAATGCAGTTGAATTTGAGTACGGCGTATCATCCACAAACGGATGGACAGAGCGAGAGGACAATTCAGACGTTAGAAGATATGCTAAGATCTTGCGTCATGGATTTCAAGGGTAGTTGGGATGATCATCTACCATTGGTGGAGTTTGCGTATAACAATAGTTATCATGCAAGCATAGGTATGCCGCCTTACGAAGCTTTGTATAGGAGGAAATGCAGAACACCGCTGTATTGGGATGAGGTAGGAGAACGCCAAATGTTGGGACCAAAATTGGTACAACAGACAACGGACATTTTCAAGATGATACAAATGCGTCTCTTAGAAGCTCAAGACAGACATAAGAAGTTTACGGATTCGCATAGAGAGAATAGAGAATTTAAAGTAGGTTCGTACGTATTTCTAAAAGTATCTCCCTGGAAAGGAAAGATACATTTTGGAAAGAAGAGAAAGTTAAGTCCTAGGTTTATAAGACCTTTTGAGGTATTAAAACGGGTGGGTGAGGTAGCTTATATGATAGCATTACCTCTAGACCTAGAACGAATACATAATGTATTTCATGTATCGGTATTACGTCCTTATAAGCCAGATTATAAGCACGTGATAGAATATGAACCTATTCGTATCGAGAAAGACTTAACGTACGAGGAAACGCTGATTCAAATTGTCGATAGAAAAGAACAAGTTCTGCGGAATAAAGTCATACCTTTTGTGAAGGTGATATGGAAGAACCACGATGCAGAAGAAGCAACGTGGGAGTTAGAAGAAATGATGAAAAAGAATTACCCTCAATTATTTGTGTAATTTTTTTTTTAGCGAGATTCTGGGGACAGAATCCTTATAAGGGGGAGAGAATGTAACGCCCCGGAAAATCGAACCTTTGTAAATACTTTTAATAATGAATAAAATAATATTATTTATTATTATGTATTCGTAAGATGAATGTCGTTCTATAACCTAGAAACCCTGAAATGTCGTAGTATTTTAACTACGTGGGAGAATTAAAGTGTTTCAATTTCTAAGACGAAAATAAAAGCTTTCCGAGAAATTTTTTGAAAAACACTATTCATCAATTTCTGCTCTGGAATTATTTTTGAATTTTCGAGAAATGCGTAATGTTATAATATCAATATGAGATGGATTATGTAATAATAATCTAAGTATGAAAAATGTAACATTTTGCATGCGCACTTAATTTGAGAATGTTAGGTTTATTAAGCGTTAAGGAAAGAAAGTTATAATCGTATGATGCGTATGCATTGTACGAGGTAATAAATGTAAGTATAATGCAACGTATTATACTATTATATATGGAGAATGGAATCACGTATGTTACGAATTAATATACGAACTAGAATACGAGAATTATATGTATGGTATAATGATAAGGCTTTTAATTTAATGTAATGGACTTATAGGAGTATTAGTATATTGGTAGAAGTCCAATAGAATGTGATACTCAAGCCCAAGTGTTTGATATGTCATGAATCCAAACTCATTAGCAATGAACTAAGGTATGAAAGATAACGTGTTTTGATAGACAAGAATGTTTACAAGTATAGAATGAAAGATAACTCATTAGCAAAGAACTAAGGTATAATTATAACATTGTTAAGGCTTTATTAGACACTTAATGTATGATGTTTAAAGGTTAATAATCAATTGAAGATGATTGTAATGAAGATGAAGTAATGAAAAGTCGGAAACCATAATAACAGATCTAAGTCAGAATTTAGATTGAGATGAAGGGTAAGATATAATAATACGCCTACTTGATTACATGTGACCTAATGTGGTACGTTACATGATCATGTATTGTAGAGACTTAAAGACTTAAAGTTTACGTGTGATAATCAGTAAGCAGACGCTGAAGGCAAGTACTCTAACCCTTGTTCCAGTTCAATCTGAACAAGCTTTGTGATTCATGTATTCTTACACATGAAGTATTGTATGATGAAGTCAAAGCCAATTCTTTCGGTTAGACTTAAATTATGTTTCTATCAAAGCATGTAAAATGTTTACCAAGTTATATTGGTGTAGTTTTCAATTGAAGACTGAATATGCTAAAATGTTTTCGTCGTTTAACGACAGGCACGTGAGGTTGCCACAACTTAAACGTATACACGTTTAATGAATGTAGTGTTGATCAACATAGAGTACTATGGGCTGATCACCCAGAAGTGCTCGTAAGTAATGTCGGACTTACAGACTTAGTGCCGGGACGTCCTTTTCAAAAGAACTTATGAAATGCTCAAGGTCTTGGATCGTAATTGATGTTTTACTGAATATTGTTGTTGTAAAATGTTTTGAATGAAAAGAAGTGCTATTTTGAATTATCAATAGTACTTCGTAACTATTGTTCAGTTATTGAAGATATACGAGTTTTGTGTTTCAAGCATGTTGTTTATTAGAATTGTAGTACTTGTTGAGCTAGTTATGCTCACTCTTGCTTGAACCATATGAACACAGCTAAGATCGAACGGGTTGAAGGCTCCAGTAAGGATAAAGCCAAGGCGAAGACGAATCTATAGAATACTTTTGTAATTGTATAGGATGAACGTTTGTAATATAATGAATATTATGACAAGAAAGAATGAATGGGTTATAAGGAACCTGGGAAATGTAATATTATTTTGAATATATAGAAGATATATTAGTCCTTTTGTGACTATTCAATGAATGAATGAATGAATGGTAGTAGTGCAGTAAGCACTATATCGCGGGTTGGAAGAGACCCGGATTTGGGGCGTCACGGAGTTGGTATCAAGGCATTAGGTTATAAAACTTAAGGGGGATTAAAACCTTAAGTCATAACCATAAGAGAAGTCAAAGAAGTAAAAGAAGAAAAAAACCTTATAAAAATTCATTATGATTATATTATGTGTTTTTATTATTCTACTGACGTGTACTAATCAACTTAATTGTTTTGTGTAGATGTCAGGAGTAAACAAAATGTATGTAGATGGTCAAGCCATTAATGAAGAATCGGTGAACCAAATAGAGGTTTTACCGAACCCCATAGAAGCAGATCCAGAGGTGGTAGTTATTGAGTCTGGAGACTCAGATGATGCTGACAATATGTCAGTATTTGATGGGATGATAGAGGAGGAAGTGGAGACAGTGTCCTTTAATCCAGTAGCTATAGTAGCGGAGATAGCTCATGGAGGGTCGATGATGTCTCTGTTCATGTCAGTATTTGATAAAAATATTCATTACTGTCAGGAGGTCAGGGAGTTGAAGGCAGAGCTCCAAACTGTTATAGAGGATAAGACTGATGTTGAGTCCATGTGGGAGCAGAAGCATGATGAGAGGATTTTGGCTAAGGACAAAGTCCACGAGTTAAAGCATGACGTCTTTGAGCTCAAGAAGGAGCTGAAGACCAAAATGCAGAAGATAGGGAAAATGTCCTATATTCATAGGAGTTCTCACACAGATTTCGAGTAACAGGTAGATGGTTATCCTGTAGAGGTGGGGCAGACGCGACATATTATCAGCCGTGATATTATTGCCGGTCTTGCCAAGGCAGATTTCAATAATGCCTTGAGGCAGATGTAGACTAGTAGTAGCTAGAGTAGTTTCAGTATGTAAATATTTTGTAATTAGTAGTGACGTAAAGCCCTCTTTGTATAGCTAAGGGTAGTCTTTTATAAATCCCAATATTTGGAAAGCAATAGCGGGAAAGTAATGTAATCAACTTAGGCTGTGTAATATGACCGATGTAGTATTATACTACAAAGAATGAATATAAGTCTTTTTATGGAAATCAATGAGTAATGGATGTTGAAGTTTTGATTATTAGTATATAATAATTAATAAAGAAATAAATAATAATGAAAGGAAGTTTTTATTATTGTTTAAGGCAGTCATACTACGATCTTTGATGCTCTACGATTATGCCTTGGCTTTTGCAAACTCTTGATCAGCTCAATAGACTACGATTCTGTTGAAGCCTATCTATTACATTTAAAGACATAGATCAGCCTAACATCTTTGATCTCTTTATCTATACATTTATTTACAGAATGATAAACATTAAAAGCTTAGATCAACCTAACAATTTTGATCTATCACTACGTCCTTGTATATATATTCCTTTAAGGACTTCACATATAATCATGTACATTTACTTTAAACATCAAATCAAAATATGCACTCTTCCAAAAATCTCCCCCTATTTGATGTTGACATAACCAAGGAGATTTGTTGTCATGATTATCAAATTCTATATGCAGTTGCCGCAAAGTAAATATGACTTAATATTTTAGTGAACATCTGAAATTTCTAGAGAATAAGCATGAATTTATTGATGTTTGAAGGTAGATATTACATTTAAGCTTAGTTACATCAAAAAGAATTGAGTTTCAACTTATCTCTATTTCTTTTGCCTTTTGCTTCTCGGAAGATTTGCATATTCCTCAGCTCTTCTTCTACTGCTAGCTTCGTCTCTCCGTGTTATTTCTTCCAGCTCGCTTTGACTTAGTCTTTCATTATTATCGTGCCTATTCATGAATGCAGGATCTCTAATTGGCATTCTTAGGCCTGTGGTGGTCACCTCGTGTGAGTTGGGAGAAGGCCCTTGACTCCTTAATGGTTAAGCCATGATAATTGGCTGCTAATCAGATCGTTGAGTGTGATGACCAGATCGTGGAGTCTGATGGTGAGACTGCCTTATAGGACTCCTTGATGATTGAGCTGAGAAAGTGCCTCTACCTCTGCCCTTACCTTGATCTCATTTCCCTTTATTCTCCCCCTTTATATCAGCATCAATGGCTCGAATGTCTTTAGATAAGCGAGTTATTCCTTGAACAAGCTCGTTAAGCTGACTTTGGGATTAAGTAATGTCTTCATGGTTCTCTTTAATGAGAACATCAAATCGAGCTTCCCTTCATTGGAGGATGTCCAAGACATTGTCAGTCTGCTTCAATTGGCCCATGGAGAATTCTTAAAATTCTTTCACTGCAGTTCGTAAATTCGTGAGACTTTCCATCATAAGAGTGTTCTGGGACTCCTGAGTAGTCTGTAGGATCAAAACAGCATCCCTTTGTCTTTTAGCAGCTTGAAAATGAATTTGATCTCGTTCATTTATGCTCTGAATCATCTCCTTTATGATCTCCCGAAGCTTCTTTGTGAGCTCAGAGCTTAGGGTGCTTGGGAGGGAGTTGGCAACATCAATGAGATGAGTCAGCCTCAGTTGAACAAGGTCTGAGTAAACTTCAAGTTCTTCCTATATGTCCTTAGTCACTTTTTGGGATGCTTCAGATAGTTCGGCTTTGGTTGGAAGATCTGATATGAGTTCAAGGAGTTGCGAATTGTTTGGAGGAGGGGCTCTTTTGAATTGATCTTGCAGGGTGTAAAGAGCAAGATCAAGGTTAAAACATTTATTTGAGGATGAGGATGGAATATCTGATGGAGGGGCTTGTGTTTGGGCTTCTTGAGTAGGTGGCTCTACGATTTGAGTGTGTGACTCTACGATTAGGCTTGAGTCAGTAATCGTAGAGATGATAGGAGATGGGATTAAAATGAAGTTGGGCATATTTGGTTTATCAGCTACAGAATTTTGAGATTCTGCAACTGGAATTGATTTAGTGGGTTTAGGATCACTTCCAACCAGCTTGGGAATTCATAAAATTGACTGAAAATGATGGTGGATAGTGATTAACCCTGAAAAGGATACGAATAGATAGTACCTCATGCTCATTCTTTGGAGAAGGGCCATTTGTGATTAGCTGTTTGGCAAAGTTAAAGTTGCCTAGAAATCCTTGAGCTAGTACTGAGATTGCTGGATATGCTTTGAAGCTCCAGAACATGTGATCTCAAGCTGTTGAGAATTTGAGCTCTGTGGAATGGCATCTTGGGTAGATAGGAGAACAACTAATTGTAGTTGGCTTTTTTATACCCATCACAGCCCACGGCTATGATTTCAATCTCATCATTTTCATCTTCTTCTCAATCTTCTTTCGAGGATTCCATTATATCAATCACCTCCTTGTGACTTTCTTGCTCTAGTGCATTCACATTTTTTTCAGGAGCAACCTTCTTCTCCCATAAGGATATCATGAGGCTCCCCCTCAACATGATCATCCATCTGCATTTCAAGCAGCTCCCCCTCAGCTGAAACATTCTCTAGAGTGAGAATTTCAGGTAGCTCCCCCTCAATTTGAGCTATGTTCTTTTGATTTTCTTCGGATAGCCTCTTTTCTGCAGCTATCCTTTTATCTTCCTCCTTTAAGGCCTTTTCATTGACAAAAATGTATTTCTTGACAAGTTTTCTTCTTGACTTTTTAGGCTAAGCCACAGCCTCAACACTTCCTTCAGCTTTAGCTCTGAACTGTTAATCAGCCAGAGTATCTTTTGTAACAACCTCTTTATGTGAGAGGCGTCCAGTCTGGTCTCTACGATCGGTAGAGACTCTACGATCGAGGAGACAGATGGCCTCTTGGACTTGTGACTATTTTTATTCTTCTTCAGCAGCTGAGAGATGGTAGCTCTGTCTTCATCTGCCTCAGCCAGTTGTTCTTTCCTTCTCAATATCCTCAGAGTTTAAATGTCAGAAAGCTCTTGTGGTATATCAGTGGTTGACCCCTGGGGTTCTTCTGCCATTTGAGCCTTCAACTTTCTTTTGCCCTTGCTTTTTCTGGCTATGGCAATGGGTTCCTCCTTATTGGTTTCTTCTTCATCTTCTTCAGTCTCCTTTACAATAGACATGTTCCCTGGAATTCCTGACTCCTTTGCATCACCAGTCCTACCACTGGACTCATACATCATTTGCACATTCTCTGCTGGATTCCTTTTCCAGTTTTCTAACAGTTGATGGGTCATTCGTCTGTTTGGATTGATGGACTCTCCTTCGTCATCCCCTATCTTATCTCCCAAAGAGGACTGTAGGATAATACTTATGAATCGTCCGTAGAGCATCTTTCAAGAGCTCTTTGACTTCTTCAAGCTAAAAATCCACTTCCCAATCCATTCAAGCAGTAGGGCTCCATACTTAAGCTGTATCCCACAATTGATGGCTATCATGAGCTTGAGCTGCACTTCGTTTACAGAGTCATGGCCAGAGCTCTTGTAGAATATGCATTTTCCAACAATATCTGCCAAAAATTCGTACTTCTGAGGGAACTCTTTCTTTTTGTACCCTTTGACAGTGGGGAACTTTTTGCGGTGCTTTCTCTTAAGTCCTTCATGGAAATCAATGCTGTAAGACCCCAACTTTTATAAATAAAGATGAATTTCTATAAATATTATTTTTGAATATTATGGAATAAATTTGATATAATGTTATAGTTGTGGGTAATATTTATAAATTTTACAAAGTAAGCAAGTTGTTATAAAATATTCGTTTGGTCGGGGAATATTCTTTTTGTCGGGGAATATTCGTACGATGGCTTAATATTTGGTGGACCCCACAACGGAAGTATTGTCGTAGTTAGAAAACGACAAAATTATCTTTCTATAAAAATAACGGCAGAGGTGTTACTGTTATTAAAACCGTTGAACTACCCCGGTAGTAAAAGTACAAAGAATGTCTGGCGTAGTTGTATAGTAGCACACGATCATCGATTATTGATGCTTACGTGAGAAGTCACTCAACTATGCTCAATTATTGCTCAAGAATTGTCGCATCATATCTCTTATATTATTGATTCAATTATTATCACAAGATCATCCACGTATAATATGTTATAGTATTAAATCAATAATTGAGACGACAAGTTATAAATGATTAATAATTGTTGAAAGATTAATTATGTGTTGATTAAAATAAAATGATTTGTGGTAATATTTATTCAATCCTTGATGTATATAAAGAGTCATTATGAGACGTTTGTGGTAAGTTTGATTATTTTATGGGGGGGCCATATGTCATCATCTAAGAGTCTCTTCATCAATAGTAATTACCTTCGTCAATAGTAATTACCTTTGTGAATAGTAATTACCTTCATCAATAGTAATTACCTTTACCAGACGTCAAACCACTTGCCGTTTCATATTACAAAGCGCCGAACCACTTGTCGTTTCACATTACAAAAGGCCGAACCACTTGTCGTTTCACATTCTGGCATCGAACCACTTGTTTTCATTTTTCACACTTTTCTTTACACATCACGATTCGTTAAGCCACTTGCCTTTTCACATGGCACGTACGCTAAGCTAGAAATCTTCTATAAATAGAGGCCTAGTGCTTCATTATTTTCACTTAATTCATTCAAGCTATAGAGAGAAAGTATAGAGAGAATAAGAGAGAAAGAAGAAGAGTATTTTGTTACTACACTACTCGCGGTATTCAATCTCCTACTAAAAGTAAGGGTGTTATTCTTTCTTATTCATGAAGAGAACTGTTGTTATTCCATTGCTTATTATTCTATTGGAATAACTTTGTATCGTGGTTTACCCTATACTTGGTGACATTCTTCTATTATTACATTGGAACATCCTGCTCAGGTGTGTTTTACAGGACTTGGTTAAAATCTTTGTTATTATTACGTTGGAACATCCCGTGCGTGTGTTTTACACCCAACCCGGTTCCGTCTCTTTATTATTATTCTATTGGAACATCCACGTTTATGTGTTTTACAAGGACCTAGTTCCGCTTCTTTATTATTATTCTGTTGGAACATCACGTCATGTATTTTACGCGGACCTAGTTCCATTCTTTATTATTTCGTTGGAATATCACATGCATGCGTTTTACGCGGGACCGGGTTCCGTTATTTATTATTTCTGTTGGAATAACTTCGCTGTGCGGTCATATCGCATTCATGGTGATTTCTTTTGTTATTCCATTCTTTATTATACCCAGTTGGTTAAAACTTTGACTTCTATACTCCATGAAATTAGTGGAATATCCTTGATATTTCAAGGCTTCATCCAAAGATCCTTTCATGGAAATATTCTTCTCAAGATTCTTGAATTTTACTCTACAAAGCAAAGATCATGTTGACGATTTGGATGTTATTGGTTCCTAGATAAATTAATTCTTGAACTTGTTTTATTGAATTCTTATATCATTGTCATCATCCTCATGTTTATATTATGTTGAAAGTCATCGTGGCTCAGTAGTGCATAGATGGACTTGGTATGATTATATGACCGAGAGACTATTCTTGTAATCATGACCGTAATGTTACAAATGATGTGGTAAAAATCCTCGGTGTCCGTAGTGCATTGATGGGACGATTGTTGGCATGATCATGACCATTAATGAATACACAAATATTCTTGGCCCGTAGTGCATGAATAATTGTGGTCGTCGTGATACTAAAGAATATCCTTGGTAAAAAGTGCAGGGGTGATTCGATGATGTGGAATATTTATTAAGTTTGAGTCTCGGCTATAAGATGATGAAAAATCTTTTAAATCATAAAAGATAGTAGATTTTATTTTCTACTTGACTCTTTTAATGGATTCTTTGGTTCCGTTGTAGTTAAACTAGATGTTCATTATATTTTATCGGTTTAACATCAAGTTATAGGCTAATGATAATTTATTCGCATTATCTTAGTCATAATATTTCTTCTTGAGCTAGTTGAGCTCACCCTTTCTTTCACTTTGTTCTCTTGAAATGAGAATATAGCCGGGACGAGTCGGGAAGCGGAGTAATGGTCCAGAGGATAGCATTAGTAGTCCTCACTATTACGTGAAATAGTGTGATAATAATTGTAATGAGGACTCCTTTTGAGTTTGTATAATCTCTAGTAGAGAATATTTGTATTCAAACTCACGCTTTATGTCGTATTGCATACACACGCTTATATTAGTAAGTTGTATTTAAATTCTGTACCATGTATCTGACTACCCAAGATGGGTGATGTATACCTAATTTTGGGGGCGTCACAAATGCCATCTATAAACGGAAACCCTTTTGATTTGAAACCTAGGGCTAGATTTATATCCTCAGCCTTGAGCTTGATTTCCACGTCCTCGACCCTAGTAGTGATGATGTTATTCTCGAACACACCATTTCTGTAGAATTCCCTTATCAGCTTAGGGTAGATCCAAGTGCTCGTACCTAGGGCCTCTTCAAGACCAGCTTTCTTTATCAGAGATAGAGTTTTGAGAAACTTGGGGTCAGTTGTCTCGAACTCTTCGAAATAGAGTCTATAGCCAGAGATGACATTTGAAGCTGCCATTGATTTCTTTGTACTGAGGATGATTTTGCGATTTTGAAAGCTAGGGTTTCTGCTGTTGGAGAGAGATATATGAGCTTTTTGAACTTCTGAGTTTTCAAAAAGAGTTTTTAAACTATTCTTGTAACTTCCCTCCACACGATCTGATTAGAGAGACATGTGTCGAGTTCTGCTTGGCTCCACGATTTTAACTTATGGGAAAATACTAATTTGCCCCTTAGCTCCTCTTGAGCTGATGTGTCCTTTGGGAAGACTACGATCATTGAGGTAGACTTTATGATCGTTGAGTCCGCTTCAGTATTCATCGAAGTCCGCTTCTCGCAATCGCCTCTGGTCTCGAATCGCAATCGTTGAGTCTGTCCAGATCCTTGTGATAAACTTTTGACTTAGCATTCTTCTCGGTTTAAGGTAGCTCAGGAAGGGCTAATCTCATAGAGTGCATCAAGGGTTAGGTTTGTTCCTGAGGCGCTTGATAGAGAGATTGCTTTGATTTGTTGAACTTTTGTCATCACAGAATGCTCCTTTGTTCTGCCATTGTTGAGTCTGTACTACGATCGTTGAGCATGCACTGCGAATTAGAGCTCATGTCTATGATCGTGGACTACGATTGTGGACTTCCTTTCATCATGTCTATGATTTCGAACATAGCCTTTATATCTACATGGTTAGTACAAACTAGAGCATAGATTTCATGGTTGTAAATTAAGCATGCCTAGCTCACTTATTAATTTGTTAAACTTGGATTCATCTGAAGGCTTTGTAAAGATATCAGCAAGTTGATTTTCAGTAGGGATATATTGTAAAGATATGGTTCCATTTTGCACATGATCCCTAATGAAATGATACCTTATTTCTATATGTATAGTCCTAGAATGCATGATGTGATTATGTGTTATGGATATGGCACTTGTGTTATCACAGTAAACATGTATAGATTTGAATTCAAACCCATAGTACGCTAGCTTATTTTTCATCCGGAGGATTTGAATATAGCTTTGCCAAAGAAAGAATGTATTAAACCTGCAGTTGAAGTAGACACGAGTTTTGCTTCTTGCTTAAACCAGGACACAAGTCTGTTTCCTAGCAGCTGACATGTGCGACTGGTACTTTTTCTATCTATTTTCCAACCTGAAAAATCAGCATCTGTATATCCTGTTAGTTCAAATGAGAACTCCTTGGGATACCAAAGCCCCAAGTGAGGTGTGCCTTTAAGGTACCTGCAAATCCTTTTTACAGCAGTTAAGTATGATTCCTTAGGATTAGATTGAAATCTAGCACATAAGCATGTTGCAAACATTATGTGCAGTCTCATGGCGATCGAGATATAAGAGAGCCTATCATACCTCTGTATTGAGTTATGTCAATACTTTTACCTTTTTCATCTTTGTCAAGCTTGGTTGCTGGAATAATTGGAGTTTTCATGGGAGAAGCTAATTCCATGCCATACTTTTTAAGTAAGTCTTTAATGTACTTGGCTTGGTTTATGAAGATTCTTTCATCAGTCTGCTTTACTTGCAGTCTAAGGAAGAAGTTCAGCTCACCCATCATGCTCATTTCAAACTTGCTCAGCATAAGCTTGGAAAATCTCTTGCATAACTTTTCATCAGTAGATCCAAAAATAATGTCATCAACATATATTTGAACTAATAAGACTTTGTCTTTATGCTTTCTAAGAAATAATGTGGTATCTACTGTACCTCTAGTGAACCCATTTTCAAAAAGAAAGTTAGTTAATGTTTCATACCATGCTCTAGGTGTTTGTTTAAGACCATATAAGGCTTTGTCTAATCTATAGACATAATTGGAAAGAGATGGATTGATGAAACCTAGAGGTTGCTCTATATATACTTCTACTTGAAGTTCACCATTTAGGAATGCACTTTTGGCATCCATCTGAAATACTATGAACTTCATATAAGTAGTGATAAGTGGATTTCATATCCACGAATCGTTGTCCATTGCAAGCTTAATCGTTGCTATTTTCTTATTTTCATGTTCGTTTTGACTTGTTTAGTGTTATTTTGCATGTAGGGTAGGTGGTGTGGTGATGTAGTGAAGATTTGAAGTCATTTGAAGCATTTGTGAAGCAAACATGAAGCTAGCAGCATTGTTTGGCAGAATAGACCCCCGCCGGGGTGTGCCCTTTTTGCCTATGTACCCCGGCAAGGCTGGGGGTCTTCAACAAGAATTCAATAAAAAAGGATGCCCGTTAGAGGTGAGCTGATTTAGTCTTATACCCTCGCCTGGGCGGGGGGTCTCGACTGCTGAACTCTCCTTTTTTATTTTGAATTCTGCTGGGACATGAACTCTAGCATTTGGATGGCAAGTGAACTCTATTGGACATGGAATTAACCAGAAAAACGTGTATGGGATATCTATTACTGAATTAACAACACATTAAATAACACACAAGCCATAATACAGAGATCAATTCCAGTTTTTCACAACAAGCTTTGGAGGGAGATTTTGAAGAGATTTTCGTGACGATTGCAGATTTAGGCTACGTGAAGGGTGTTTTTCACTATTCTTCTTCTTAGTATTTTATTTGTAATTAGAAGAATGTTATGTTTGAATTATTCAGTTGTTATTTCATTTATGATGAAATAATTCACTTTTTAGGCTTATAGTGGATCCTTAAGTGATACGATGATTTTGTAAACTTTGATTTCCAGTTCAATAAGCTATTTTCCAGTTTATCAATATTAATTTGAGCTTGAATTTATGAATTTCCTGATCAACAATTCTTTGTGGATTAGTATGGAATCGAGAGAGGATATACGAATCTAGACTTAGTTAATATAGCATGTGTTCATTAATTTTGTGAATAACAGAATCTTGATGAACGCTAAGGTAGAGATATGCTTGACGTCGCATGTAATCAGATAAAGAACTTAATCTTATACCTTATTTAATTATAATTTACATAGAGATATAGTGAGTTAGTTGATTAAGGTGTTTAACTTGTTTCTATCTAATTTATAGATTTAAGTTAATACGGTATTAGTGCATCGAGAGGTGGCTAGTACTACATTCGTGTTCTTGATTAATAAACTGGGATAGTGAATTGAATTAGAATATAAGGTGTTGAAATCAAAGTGAAGCTTAGGGTGAAATCATAAGTCTAATTCTCCATTAATTGTTTGAAATTCTAGATTTTGATATTTGTGATTGTTTTGTGATAGTATATTTATTTATTGATTTAGTTTTTATAATTTTAATCATTAAGTTGGATAGTTTAATAAAATTAGGAATAATAGGAAATTGATAATTTTAAGGTTAAATTTCTTACTAATTTGTCCCTGTGGGAACGATACTATACTCATTACTATATTACTTGTTGACCACGTCTACTTGCGTGTTGTGTGTATATAGATTTTACCCAACAAGCAGCAAAGGCAAGAAATATTTTGATGGCTTCTAGTCTGGCAACAGGTGGAAATGTTTCATCGTAGTTAATGTCTTCTTCCAGAGAGTAACCTTTGGCCCCCAGTGTTGCTTTATTCCTGGTTATTACTCTATCTTCATCCATCTTGTTCCTAAAAACCCACTTGGTGCTTATAACAGGATGATTTTTTGGTCTTGGAACTAATCTCTATACTTTGCTTCTTTCAAACTAATTTAGTTATTCCTGCATGGCTTCTATCCAGCTGGAGTCTTCCATAGCATCTTCTATCTTTTGGGTTCCATCTGTGATAGAAAGCTCAGATAGAAACACTCATTTTTGGTGGTAGCTCTTATTTTGACTCTTGCATTTGGGTCTCCAATGATTAAATCGTGAGTGTGATCTCTTACCCATCTATTTCCTATTGGAACATCTGTCCTGATGCCTTCTTGTCAGAGACCTTCGAGATTAATTTCAGCTTCTAGATGTGGAGGTTCGTTGTCTTACATAGTTCTCTCTACGATCTCCTATTCTTGCTCAACGATATCATTTTTTGGGACTACGATCATAGTGTTTAGCTTGACGACCTCGTTCATAGTGTCTGAACTGTCGGTTGTAGTGTCTTGAGGCATTATTTTATCTAAGTTTGTCTCATCAAAGATGATGTGAATTGAGACTTCAACACTCTATGTCTTTTTGTTAAACACTCTGTAAGCCTTACTGTCTGTGGCATACCCAAGAAAGATTCCTTCATCTGACTTGGGTTGAAACTTTGTCAAATACTGCTTTCCATTGTTGAGAATGTAGCATGAACAACCGAATACATGCAAATAGCTGACACTTGGTTTTCTTCCTTTCCACAGTTCGTAGGGAGTCTTTTTAATCGTAGAGTGTATCAGTGATCTGTTTTGAGTGTAGCATGCAGTGTTGATAGCTTCTGGCCAGAAGTACTCAAGCAGATGGGCTGCTGCTAGTAGAGTTCTTCCAACCTCTATTAGTGTCTTGTTCTTTCTTTTAGCTACTCCATTTTATTGAGGAGTTCGTGGAGCTGAGAAGTTGTGAGTGATGTCATTGTCTGTGTAGAACTGGTCCATTTCAGAGAAGTCGAATTTTCTGTCATGATCGCTCCTTGTAGCCTTAATTTTCTCCTCTTTCTCGTTCATTACTAGTCTGAACATCTTGATTAGTTGAGAGCTTGTTTCCTCTTTCGAGGTCAGAAAGAATACCCATGTGAATCTGGTGTAATCGTCCACTACGACTAGTGAGTATCTCTTCCCTCCAAGACTCGTTGTTGGAATTGGCCCAAATAGATCCATGTGAAGCAGCTGCAGGGGCTTGTCAATTGAGTTGGCAGTTTTGCTCTTGAATAAGCTTCTGGTCTGTTTTTCAAGTTAACAGGCATTGCACGACCTTTCTGTTAAGTTTGTAATATTCAAGAACGCAATCAAATTGCAAAAATAAGCGGAAACATGTAAAAATCAGAGTTTAAAAATTTTACAAACCATATACCCGGATCACCCTTTATGCACAATTATTAATTAAACGAAAAATTGAAGAACAAGAATCATACCCTTGAAGATCCAAAGCTTCCTCGGTACAAGTTCACCTCCAATTCTTTTCGCGTTCAACTTGAATCCACCGGGTTTGGTTCCTTCCTTTGATCAACGTTAGCCACCCAAGTGTTTGGCCTCTAGATGTGATCCACCAAGGAAGAAGAAGGATTCAAGAAGATGGGTGGTTGGCTAAACCCTAGTTTTTCTATCTCTATAGAAAAAAAAACGTACTCTCCAACCATTGGAATTATTACGTAGTCTTGATATCTAATATAAGACTCCTCTTATAAAGATATCAAGTAACCCTATTAAAATAAGGTATTATTTAATTAAACCCTTTTAATTAAAGGGGCTCCCTAATCTTATTAGGGATAATTAATTAAACTCCTTTAACTAATTTTCCTTCCTAATCCAATTAGGAATAAATGAGAGTACTTATATTAAATTAATTCCTAAACTCTTTTAGAAATTAAAATAATAATAATAATTGTAATAATATTAATAAGACTCCTCTTATTAATTTATATTTAATATTTCTAAAATATTAAATAATAAATATTAAGCTATTTAATGTATTCTATCACCATAGATTAAATTAAATATACATAACATATTATTACGATTATGCCATTAACTTCTTAAATAATTATTCTTCCTTTTTATGGTGTGACCCTTTAGGTTCTCCATATTAAACCGGTTGTGAATAAATCAATTAGAACAATTCTAATCTTATTTAAATAAATAAATTAAACAATTAATTTATTTAAATAAATAAATAATATTTATTCTACAATAGGGATAAGCCTCCCTAATGATCAACGACTTTCCGGATAATATAGATTTCAACATTAATCATAAAAGAACCTTTGAGTAAATAGTTACCGCATACAATTCAATCCTTCCACCATACAATGTCCCAATTAAATATAAGACATGGAATTCTTTGTCAAATCTTATTTTATTTAATTATATGTATTTTGATCCTTAAATGCACAACACCAAATAATGCAAATTAGAAACTCCTTTCTAATTTCATTCTCGCCGCCAAGGACTCTAGGGTTGTCATTTATCGAATCACATAGGACATTTCTCTTCTTTTAATAAGTGGTAGATTCTTTATTGATCATACATTATCTCCATGTACAACTTATTATACCCAAGCATACCCTTTGATATACCCTAAGGGTCTTAAGGAATAAGTCAAAGTATAACTCATCATACATAAGATACTATGATGATCTCAAGTCCAAGGATCACTTGACTACTATCACTCTGAGAATTCCTATTGATGAGCAAGTAAAACTCCATTAGGTATTCCTTAGCGAGCCATACGTTCGATGAACTTATTCTCTAATAAGCACCTACATACTTGCTTTAGTGTCTCCACACAAATGATCATGAGATCAATCATCCTCATCCAATGAGCAAGCAACGTATGTACCAATCTATCCGGATTCCCTAATCCCCAATTTAGTAATCCAATGATTGGGAACTATTTTAGTTTTAAGCTTTCTAAGAATTTAGATCTCATTAGAATGATCATCATCATTATTCTAAAAGCATTGCTTAAAATTATGGGTTTATCGCATATTATAAAATAACATCATGTAGATAAATAAAGCCTTTAATAAATTAATACTTTTTATTAATAAATGAATAAGATTGTTACAAAGTATATGCTTTATCATCAAACATGATTGGCTTGTGTGCATACTACTTTCAATCTCCCACTTGCACTAAAGCCAATCGTCATGGTATCTCATACTCTTCTTCTCAAAGTGACGATTATCCCCTTTGTTGGATAAGCTTTAGTTAATGGATATGTAATGTTGTTCATGAGAGTCCACTAACTCTATAGTGATTTCCCATCTTTCAATGATTCTAATAATCAAATGAAAGTGCCACAACACATGTTTAGATCCAAGATGAGACTTAGGAACTATTCCTAATTCGTAATGAACTTTTAATCCAAACAATCAACTTGCGCCTTCATTTATAGCTATATACTTTGTCTTTATCACTAAACCAAGAACTCTTTCTTTGTTTGGAACCTTTCCAATTCATCTGCACCATTGTTCAAGGTAACCCTTTACCTTAAAGTGGATTTTTTCGTCGTCTTAGTGCATGCTCGAAAAACTTGAGTCTGTTAAGCCCTCTAGTTTTAATTAAGACCCACCATGAATATGATCACATCCTTAGTGCCGGTTAAGCACTTTAAGATGTTTTTCACTGACTCATAGTGAACTTCTCTATAATATGACTGATCAACATCAGGTCTCGTACATTTCATTGCATGCATGATTGTCACTCATGCGACCTCTCTTTTCAGGAGTCTGTGGGGACTATTAAGAGAGATACACTCCATAGCTCATCGACATGAGACATCTCTTGGAGTTTGCCATGCTAAACGACTTTAGCATCAAATGAATATACGTTCCTTGGGTTAAGTCGAGCATCCCGTTGTATCTATCTATATAGATTTTATCCCCAATTAAGATACTCTTCCCAAACCATTCATGGAGGAATGTTTAGACAACTTTATCATTCTTGATTGTAGCATTAGTATGTCATTCCTTATCCGTAGTATATTAACATATAATATTAGGAATGTCACGGGCTCCATCGTCCCTTTTGTACACACTAGAACTCTTACCTCATCATATGTAACTGGATCATCATCTTCTATGATGTATACCTCATCATCATCATCTATGATGAATCCATACCTCCTAGGTATCTTCGGTACTATTCTAGATTTATGATTGGTTTGTGGTACAATAGGTTACATCTATAAGTTCCTCTTATTTGACTTATAGTGTTTTGTGGTTCTTGAACTCTTCAAGATCTATTATCCTCCCACTAGCCCCTTCAATAATAAACACATTTATCTTAGAAGGCAGCGTGTTTCGCAACAAACACCTTTTGCTAAGTAGGATTATAGAACATATACCATAAACTTACTTTAGGATGTCCCACAAATTGTACTTGTCAAATCTTGTCCCAAGCTTATCCTTTGAAACCTTTTCACATAAGTTGGACAACCCCTTATCTTAACATACTTAAGATTAGAATCCTCCCCATCCATAACTTTTATGGAGTCTTCAATGGGATTTTGAGGTTACCATTTTCGTAGATATATGAGCCATTTCTAAGACATTATCCTGAAGGATTTGGAATGTCGGTAAAATCATTATGGACCGCACCATGTCCAACAAGGTACGATTTTTCATTCAGATACATCAATCAATTATTGCGTATCAGGATGTGTCCATTATGAGAAAACCATTTGAGATGATCTAGAAACTTATTGCACAAGTATTTATTCCTTGATCTAATCAAAGAATCTTAATACATTGCCAATTTGTTTCACTTCTGAATTGTTTGAACCTTTCAAATAATTCACACTTGTATTTTAGCAAATACACACATTCAACTCTTTGAATGATCATCTCCTTTTCTTATACTAATTTGTTCAATATGCAAAATTATTTTCATGTAAGTCAAGTATACAAAATTTATTAAGTAATATTCCAGTTCTATACAAAACATTATTATTATAAATAGAACAACAATTGTTCTTAATTATAATATCAAAGATTTCATTGTCCAACAATAAAATGGAAATAATATTTTTAACAAGAAGCTGGAATACAATAATAACTTATTGACTTAATAGATTTGCCGTCAGTAGCATTGCTAAACTATAAGTTTCTATGGCTAATATGGCAACCTTTGTTACATTTCCCATACATAGGATTACTTATATTTGTTTAGCTTTCTACTTCGCTTGGTCCTTCATAAATCTATATTTATGATAACCAAAGTCGGTATCCAATACCCAAGTAGAACCTTGACTTAAAGAAAATTTTATGTCAATCATGAACAAAAACTGTATTGTAACCGAAACTTCACTAAGCTTCTTTGGTTAGCCTCTGCAAGATGCTTCTCACAGTTTCTTTCCAGTGTCCAGGCTTATTGCAGTGGAAGCAAGCTCCTTTGTTATTCATATCAGTTTTGTTCTTATTATCCTTTGTTTATGCCTTTCTATTTACCTTCTTTGAATCATTCTTCTTTTCAGAAGATCCTTTGGCCCCTACCAGTAAGACTTGATCTTTCTTGGTTGGAAAGTGACTCTCAACATTTTTCAATATGATAAGCAAATCAATGAGGCGATATCTAGCAAGTTTGTTCATATAAAAATTCACAACAATTGTGAAAGGAGTCAAGGGAGTGAGTGCAAGATCAAATCTTGGCTCAACTCTCCATCCATAACAAAACCAGTTTTCCTAATTGATCAATCAAATTGATTATGTTAAAAACTTTTTGTTCGTATTTATAGTGCCATTGGCCATTCTAGATCGGAAGAGCTCCTTAGATATCTCGATATCTATCGGTCCTACTTTCCTCACCATCAACTACTTGATGTGCGGGAATATAGTAGGAGCATCCATAGTTTCATGTTGTGGCCAAGCTCGTTACTCATAGATGCGAGCATGATGCATTGAGCCAATGTGCATCATCTTGCCACTTTCTAAAAGTAGCAATGTCTTCCTCGGAGGCATTATTCGCAACCATTCTTGAGGGATAGACGTATTAAGGACATAAGATAACTTTTCAACCATGAGAACTATTCTCAAATTCCTTAACCAATATGTTTAATTGATTAGGTTAAATAGCATCTAATATGCTTCGTGATGATAGTAATTTTAGACATTGTAAAATTTCGTAAATGAATTTGTAATTAACAACATTTTAACATACATTCTTTTATTAATTACCAAAATAAATTAGGTCTTGTTTTAAATTGGTATCTCCCACTATTTTCTTCAAACTATATTACCTCACTTATATAGTTCGACAAAATCTAATTAAAGATTTTGCTAGTAAGAATAAAGATCCCATTTCAAATGTATATAGCCTTGTGGTGACACAACAAACTATATATAAATAAATAGGTAGACAACTTTTGTCAATTACATCAACTATGCAACTCCTTTTCTTTTGCCTCTTAGATTATTTTGATCAGTGGTGGCACATCCGAATCAAAATTATCCAAGTTAAGTCCGACCTAGCACTCCATATATTCAAAAAGAAAAATATCATCCTTGTGGTGACACAACAAAACAATATTGTTCAATTTTCTTTATAAGCATCAAATGTGATAAATTAACATCTTAAATACTTAATACTTGCCTTGTGGTGACATAACAAACTCATATTAAATATTTAATACTCTATTAATTTTATCATGCTAGAAAGCTGACGCTCGATATTCCAAATATCTTTGAACGCTTTAGGACTTAATATAAAAAAATTTGAGGATTTATTATTAAATGTCTCATCTTGTTTAGCTTACATGCATATATATATATATATAAAATACGCGTTATATTAATTAACATGCGAAGCATGTTTGCATAAAATATAATATATATATATAAGCATGCACATATAGAATACTATATTCGCTTTCGGATTGATTATGGACTTTTATTCTAGTTTGGTTCACTAGAGCCACCAAGTGAACCAAAAGGTCAAACCCTAAGAGTGCAAGAAATAATATTTAAATATAACTATTACATTTAAACTAGGGCTCCATTACAACGCGGTCTTCAAGCGCTCCTTTCCTCCTTGATCTCCAATTTTTCAAAATTAATTCTAACTATTTCTATAACAAAACTATTTAAAATAAGTAGAAACCTTGATCGCTAATCAAGGGAAGTACATAGGAGGGAGATAGAATTTACATTCGGAAAAATTAGAGAAGACGAGGTCTGTGAACCCCATTTAATAAAACCCATACATTCATGCATCCAACTAAAATAAAATCCAATCACATGGTCGATTGTCATAATCAATCTTATTTATTATCATACATATCACCATATGCATCAATACATAACATTCATCCGATGAATAATAAACATTCAATATATATATTGATATCATTTAATGGGCAAATTTAGTTAGTATAAAATCTATTTTGAATCAAAATAAACTCCTTTATTTTAATCCAAATTTAAATCAAAATAAAACTATTTTATTTTAATTTATCCAATTTTGAATAAAATAAACTATTTTATTTTAATCAAAATCTTTAATCAAAATAAACTCCTTTATTTTAATTAATTATGGAATCCAATTCCAAAAAAAAATAACTCCTTTATTAAAGGAAAACTTGATTCTCTTTCCTATTCACAAATAAACTCCTTTATTTTGAATAATATGAAATCTTATTTCATATCTAAATAAACTCCTTTATTTAAGGAAATTAAGATTCTCTTTCCTATTCACAAATAAACTCTTTTATTTTGAATAATATGAAATCTTATTTCATATCTAAATAAACTCCTTTATTTAAGAAAATTAGGATTTCTTTCCTATTCACAAATAAACTCCTTTATTTTGAATAATATGAAATCTTATTTCATATCTAAATAAACTCCTTTATTTAAGGAAATTAGGTTTCTTTTCCTATTCACAAATAAACTCTTTTATTTTGAATAATATGAAATCTTATTTCATATCTAAATAAACTTCTTTATTTAAGGAAATTAGGATTCTCTTTCTATTCACAAATAAACTCTTTTATTTTGAATAATATGAAATCTTATTTCATATCTAAATAAACTCCTTTATTTAAGAAAACATATAATCCAATTTCAACTCCAATTAGTTATCATAGAATCCAATTCTAACTCTAATTAGTTAGCATGAAATTCAAATTTTAAAATTAAAATAAATTCTTTTATTTTAATATTAAAATAAACCTTTTATTTTAAGATTAAAATAAACTTTTATTTTAATTATAAAATAATTGAGAATATATATATATATATATATATATATATATATATATTAACAGGAATAACCAAATCATCAAAATCACGCATCCTGCTTTTGAATAATCAAAATAATTCATTCACGTCCAGCTATCTAGTATGAAATTCGTGATTATAATATTATAGTAGAAATCATGAAAATCATACTGAAAAGTAATGATACTATAAAAAGTAATTATACTAAAAGTTAGGAATCATGCAAATCATACTGAATAACTCCCAAGTTATACTGGACCACGTGAATCAGGTGATTTAAGTCACGTGAATTACTTCTTTCTTCTTTTTTTTTTAAATAAATTTTATACAACAAATTATGGCCAAATAAATTGTTCAAAACACATATCAATATACATATCAAATTAAAACAATTAATAATTCGCATAAAAGTTTGGCTCTGATGCCACTGTTAGGTTTGTAATATTCAAGAACGCAATCAAATTGCAAAAATAAGCGGAAACGTGTAAAAATCAGAGTTTAAAAATTTTACAAACCATATACCCGGATCACCCTTTATGCACAATTATTAATTAAACGAAAAATTGAAGAACAAGAATTATACCCTTGAAGATCCGAGCTTCCTCAGGTACAAGTTCACCTCCAATTCTTTTCGCGTTCAACTTGAATCCACCGGGTTTGGTTCCTTCCTTTGATCAACGTTAGCCACCCAAGTGTTTGGCCTCTAGATGTGATCCACCAAGGAAGAAGAAGGATTCAAGAAGATGGGTGGTTGGCTAAACCCTAGTTTTTCTATCTCTATAGAAAAAAAAAACGTACTCTCCAACCATTGGAATTATTACGTAGTCTTGATATCTAATATAAGACTCCTCTTATAAAGATATCAAGTAACCCTATTAAAATAAGGTATTATTTAATTAAACCCTTTTAATTAAAGGGCTCCCTAATCTTATTAGGGATAATTAATTAAACTCCTTTAACTAATTTTTCCTTCCTAATCCAATTAAGAATAAATGAGAGTACTTATATTAAATTAATTCCTAAACACTTTTAGAAATTAAAATAATAATAATAATTGTAATAATATTAATAAGACTCCTCTTATTAATTTATATTTAATATTTCTAAAATATTAAATAATAAATATTAAGCTATTTAATTTATTCTATCACCATAGATTAAATTAAATATACATAATTTATATTATTACGATTATGCCATTAACTTCTTAAATAATTATTCTTCCTTTTTATGGTGTGACCCTTTAGGTTCTCCATATTAAACCGGTTGTGAATAAATCAATTAGAACAATTCTAATCTTATTTAAATAAATAAATTAAACAATTAATTTATTTAAATAAATAAATAATATTTATTCTACAATAGGGATAAGCCTCCCAGCGATCAACGACTTTCCGGATAATATAGATTTCAACATTAATCATAAAAGAACCTTTGAGTAAATAGTTACCGTGACAATTCAATCCTTCCACCATACAATGTCCCAATTAAATATAAGACATGGAATTCTTGTCAAGTCTTATTTTATTTAATTATATGTATTTCGATCCTTAAATGCACAACACAAATAATGCAAATTAGAAACTCCTTTCTAATTTCATTCTGCCTTGGCCAAGGACTACTGGGTTGTCATTTATCGAATCACATAGGACATTTCTCTTCTTTTAATAGAAGTGGTAGATTCTTTATTGATCATACATTATCTCCATGTACAACTTATTATACCCAAGCATACCCTTTGATATACCCTAAGGGTCTTAAGGAATAAGTCAAAGTATAACTCATCATACACAAGATACTATGATGATCTCAAGTCCAAGGATCACTTGTACTACTATCACTACAGGAATTCCTATTGACAGGCAAGTAAAACTCCATTAGGTATTCCTTAGCGAGCCACGTTCAGTGAACTTATTCTCTAATAAGCACCTACATACTTGCTTTAGTGTCTCCACACAAATGATCATGAGATCAATCATCCTCATCCAATGAGCAAGAAATGTATGTACCAATCTATCCGGATTCCCTAATCCCCAATTTAGTAATCCAATGATTGGGAACTATTTTAGTTTTAAGCTTTCTAAGAATTTAGATCTCATTAGAATGATCATCATCATTATTCTAAAAGCATTGCTTAAAACTATGGGTTTATCACATATTATAAAACAGCATCATGTAGATAAATAAAGCCTTTAATAAATTAATACTTTTTATTAATAAATGAATAAGATTGTTACAAAGTATATGCTTTATCATCAAACATGATTGGCTTGTGTGCATACTACTTTCACTTTCTTTGACGAAGTTGAACTTGGGTAAGCCTGCAACTAGATCTTTTGAGGCCAGTTTGGACATGCTCTTGAAGTTGAGATAAGACAGTCTCCTATGCCATAGCTAGCTCATTTCTTTAGATGTTTTAGCAAGAAAGCATATTGTCTCGTTTGAGCTTAGTTGTCCAAGATTTACTGTGTAGACATTTCCTTCTCTTGTTCCAGTTAGCTTTATGGCAGATGTCTTCAGATCTCTGACTTGACATTGATTGTTGTGGAATGTTACTTGATGACCCTTGTCGCAGAGTTGACTTATGCTCAGAAGATTGTGTTGTAGTCCTTCCACATAGGCCACTTTGCTGAACGACACTGCACCATTTCCAGCTGAGCCATATCCTCTTATTTTGCCAGAGCCATTATCTCCAAAGATGACTACAGGACCCTCCTTCTTTATATAGTTAAACAGAAGAGCTTTGCTCCCTGTCAAGTGCCTTGAGCATCCATTGTCCAGATACCAGGTTGTGATCGTGGAGCTTGGTTCCTGTGGTAAGATGAAACTCTCATTTTGGTACCCATACTTGCATGGGTCCTACTTTGTTAGTACCCTTAGGAACCCAAATCTGCTTGATTTTTGGTTTCACATGAGTAGGATTATAATAGCACATTGTAGCTTTGTGACCAACCTTATTGCACACAAAACATTTAATATGATGCATGCGTGTGTGTGTGTGAGGATTCTTCCTCTATTTAAACTTTTGTGGATCTTTAATCATCTTTCTATTAAACTGATCCTCCTTTTTCTATGTGTCTTTGTGTTTCATGATTTGTGAGGAGTGTACCTTACCTCTACTATTCCTTCCCAGTTGGTTCGTGGAGTTGATTTTACTCGACTCTATGATCCTTTGAGGTTGGTGAGTAGTGGTTGGGTTACTCTTTTCTTTTCTGAAACCCAGGCCAGCATGAGATCTTTTACTCCTTGGAATGTGGATTGAATCAGTAGAGCAGAGTTGGACTGGCTCATCCTTCTGTGAGGATTTCACAAATATAATGCCACTACTAAAACTTGAATCATTACTAGTGCTAGTTTCCTTTACCTTTTCCACACATGGCTCTGAGGTGGATTCCCTACAGCCTAAACCTATTTTGTCAGTGACACTTCTCTAACTAGAGATCAGGGAGTCCATGGATGAAGAGGATTTATTCCATATAGAGATTTTCTTCTCTAGTTCCTCAATCTTTGAGGTTAGACTTGACTCTCTTTGTGCATTGAGCTCATTTGTCTGTTTTAAGAGCTTATTCTCAGCTTCAAACTTGGAGAGCGAGTCAGTACTTAGAAGGGTTGTTTCCAGTTCTTCTTCAACTTTCTCTTTCTCCTTTTGAAGAAGTGAATAATCCTTAGACAAAACTCTAAACCATTAAATGTATTGATGTAGATCAGATGTTATGCCATGTAGTGCAGTTCTTAAATCATCAATGTCTACATCGGGAGAATTGAAGTCAAATACCTCATCTATACTTACTTCATGTATGTTGGAGTTATGTTTGTCCTTTACATGCTTGGCCATCAGGCAAAGATTTGCCATTTGAGGATCTTCATCATCTCCAGATTTGGGAGTTGAATCATTGTTTGAGTCACTCCACGATCCTCCAACTACAAGGCCTTTGTCTCTCTTTTGAGGTCTTTTGTTGCCTTTGAATTCCTTCTTTGGATGTGATTTCTTCTTTAGTTCTTCTCTGAGAGGTTTGTTGCAGTTAGCAATGAAATGGCCAGGCTTCTTGCAGTTGTAAGCATAGATCATTTATCTGCTCTTGGCTGCTGTAGTTGTTGATTTTCTTTGGCGTGCTGATTTTGCCTTGACGAATGAACCTTCTGAGTCTTTTCACCAGCATTGCAAAGTCCTCATCGTCATCTTCATCATAGTCAGAGTCAACTTCAGTGTTGACTTTGGAGGTGTTTTCAGTTGCTTTGAGAGCAACACCTTTATCCTTCTTTCTTCCTTCAGATAGAGTTTATGCTCGTTGTGTCAGCTCCAGTTCGTATGTAAGAAGGTTGCCATACAACTGTTGAACAGTCATTTCATGTAGATTCTTTGACTCTCTAATGGCAGTGGTTTTGGCATCCCACTTGCTTGGTAAGGCTCTCATGAACTTTATGATTAGATCTTTGTTTGGATAGATCTTTCCATAGGCTCGTAGAGAGTTGAGCAGAACATTAAATCTCTCGTAGGTGGCAGTGACGTTTTCTCTTTGAACGTGTGCAAACATCTCATATTGTTAAGTCAAGAGAGATTGTTTATTTTCTCTGACTTCTTCTGTTCCTTCATGCATGATGAGCAATGCTTCCCAAACCTCCTTTGCTATTTTGTTGTTGACTACGTTTTCGAACAGATCATCTTCTAAGGATTGGAATAAAATGTTCTTGGCCTTTTTGTCGAGTTGAATAGCTCTCTTCTCGTTTTCTGTCCATTCTCCTTTGACCTTGATCTGTATCATGTTTGGGTCGTCTATAGTTGGTGCAAGCTTTGTAGGAACATAGGGCCCATTTTGAATAGTTTCAAATAGATCTACATCTATTGAATCCATGTATGCTTACATCCGAACTTTCCAGTTGGCGAATTTATCTTTGTTGTACATAGGTGGCTTGCTACCTCCTCCAACCTTTGATTCACTTAGTAAGTGTGCCATTGGATCTACTTAAGCTTTGTAGGCTATAGAATAGAACCTGCTCTGATACCAATTGTTAGTTCCTGGAGGCACAATAATTATCTAGAAGGGGGGGTTGAATAGATATTTAAAATTCTTTTCGTTTTACTTTGTTAGTTTTGATAATGATTCAAACACAACAGAATTTAGATTTGTTTGATCTCCCTTTTTAGATATAGTGAGTTAATGAGAGTGAGGGTGTTATAACAGTTATAGCAGATATAGTAGTTATATCAAGAATGCAATAGACACAACAGTTTTAAGTGGTTTAGACCACTTAAAGCTCCTAGTCCACTCTTCTACTCCTCGAGTAGGAAATCCATTAAGGATGTCTTTTACACTTTCTAAATCTTGCAGATTCCTTCTAGACCAGCAGTCTAGGAACTTCTTAGTTCACTCTTGAACTCTTCAAGTCCAACAAACTTGGTTCTTCACAGTTCACTTTAGAACTCTTCAAGTCCTTCTGACTTGAAATTTGTTAATTCACTTGTTTGGCAGTTGTTAAGTTCTTGATTGGTGTTACTCAGTTGTCGTTAAGCTCTTGTTCGAAAGAACTGAGTAGCTAAGCAAGCTTTCTTTTTCTCAAATCGTAGAGTTGAGCGTTGAGTGTTCTTTTTCATTTTTGTTCAATGCTTGCACTCTTTGAATCATCTGCAGATGTTTTGCATATATGTTATCCTTGAAATCTATCCGTTGAATCCACCCATTGAGGCATTTAATGTGTTTGACGTTTGTGAACTTTGATGGAGACTTTTCTGCAAATCATCTAAATTGCATTCTGGCCCACTGACAAAGCAGACAACTTTCTCACCTAACACCTAAAAAGGTGTTTTCCTCTGACCCATGGTCCTTTCCTTAGTTTCTTCAATACGTTTCTTTGTTGTATACTAAGGATATCTTCTGTGTCATTGGGACTGGCGAAGACTTCAACGTTTATAACTTTTTCCACATTTGTTGGAATTTATCTTTAAACAAACGTGCAAGGTTCGATGCTTCTGACACAGGAAAATGATACTCTATGATTTAGATCGTGGTGTCTTGCCACCATGGTGCTTGATGCTAGCAAACAAGAACACTACGATTTCCCTTAAGGACTGGCACACTACGATCTTCACTTGCTTGTCTTTCAGACTCTACATTTCCGAGAGCACACTACGATCTCTGAGTTGGCTTCGGCAAACGTCTGGACCACTCTACGATCTTTGGAGAGGCCCTTTAAGGCAGTCATACTACGATCCTTGATGCTCTACAATTATGCCTTGGCTTCTGCAAACTCTTGATCAGCTCAATAGACTACAATATGATTCTGTTTAAGCCTATCTATTACATTTCAAGACATAGATCAACCTAACATCTTTGATCTCTTTATCTATACATTCATTTACAGAATGATAAACATTAAAAGCTTAGATCAACCTAACAATTTTGATCTATCACTACGTCCTTGTACATATATTCCTTGAAGGACTTCACATATAATCATAAGCATTTACTTTAAACATCAAATCAAAATATGCACTCTTCCAACACTCTCATCTACGCTTTTGTTGTATTGTATAAATGAAGTTTGTATTTAAATTTTGTACCATGTATTAATTTGGTGACTCAGAATGGGTGATGTATACCTACTTTGGGGGTGTCACAGTTGATATCAGAGCTATAAGTAAAGATCCCCGAGCCTCTCGTTGGTGACTTCCAAGTCTTGGAATGCACCAAAGCCAGACTCTCCGTAGGGGACACCATGAATAACGGTAGTAAGCTGATAGGTATCAATGTGAGGTGCTATCCAAGTCTTGGATGAGAGTCACAGTTTTTAATGATATTTCTATTGTTAATAAATTTCCTGACGTATTCTTCGAAGAACTTCCTGGCCTACCCCGAGCGTAAAATCAAATTTTGTATTGACCTTGAACCCGATATAAAACCCTCAAATATTTTTTCAACTAAAATGAACGTATCATACGCCAAAGATGTTGGCTCGAGCTGTTGAAAGATTAAGATCATACCATACTGGAAAATCGAACGTGGTAGCTGATGCATTGAGTAGAAGATCGTATGCGGGTACGAGTGCAACATTGTTAACACAAAGACTCATTTTGTATGATTTACAAAAATGGGAATAGAGTTAAAGACTCTAGACACCCACGTGAAGATGACGAATATACGATTAGAATCGACTTTAAATCGATAAAGTTAAAGTTGCTCAAACCACGAACCCGGAATGATGAATATGAAGAAGAAGGTGCAAGAAGGCGTTATTCTAGAAGGAAGAATCGACGAAGAGAGAAAATCTCAACCCTCGATTTAATTGGTCCATTTGAAATCCTTGATCGAGTAGGAACTGTGGCCTATAGACTCACTTTACCGCCAAGTATGTCTCGTGTTCATAACGTTTTTCACATATCTATGTTACGTAAATATGTGGACGACCCGAACCACATTATTCAATTAGAACTAGACGAGATAGTGGAAGATTTAACATATGAAGAGGTACTTGTTAAAATCTTGGATAAGAAGAAATATATTCTACGCTCAAAGGTTATACCTCAAGAGTTAGAATCTAAAATGAAATCAAGGTATCCTCACCACTTCGACATACCAGGTACGTACCCCAATTTTGAGGACGAAATTTCATAAGGAGGGGAGGTTGTAAGACCACAACTTTTATGAATAAAGATTAATTTTCTCAAAATATCTTCTTGAATATTAAAGTGTGGATTTGATATAATGTTATAGTTGTGGGTAATATTTATAAATTTTGCAAAGTAAGAAAGTTGTCATAAAATATTCGATTGGTCAAAAAATATTCGTAAGACGATACAATCATTGGTGGACCCCACAACGGAATTATAGTCAGAGTGAGAAAACGAGAGAAATAACTTTTTATAAAATAACTGCAAAAATTTTATCATTAACTGTTAAAATGTCAGATGATAAAAGTACAGTATTACGCGTGGTTGCATAGTAGCACACCGTATTGTATAGTATCTTTGATTATTAATGCTTACGTGTGAAGTCACTCAGTTTTATTCAATTATTGACACAGTAATTGATGCATTAGTATCTCACATTATTGATTCAATTATTGTCACAATATTTTATATTATTAAATCAATAATTGAGACGACAAAGTTATTCATATTATTATTTGCATTATTGACAATGTCTAGAATGTTCTGTCGAGAAAATAGGTTTGGCCACCTAATTGCGCACCAATAAGGAGAAATTTTTATCAAAAAACCCCTTCTTTCCTGGGAATGATCTGGTTGTTAATATTGTGAGTTATAATAATGATGAATAAATATTATTAAAAATGTGTTTAGTGAAGATAAGTGAATTGAGATAAATAGAGGGGTTTTTATTTAAGTATTTGTTGTAAGTTTTGCTTATTATATGGACCCCCACTTACTCATTTTTCAAAATAATCGGTAGAAAGTTATTCAATATATATATATATATATATATATATATATATATATTATAAGTTTTGTTTTTTTATGAAAAGTAGAATATATTATATTTTATTATGTATAGTACTACATAGTGTTTCATAGTACTGCATAGTGTTGCATAGTGTAACATAGTAAAATCCAAAATTTTCACGTGAAATCTGCAAAATCGCACCCATGAAAGTTTTAATGTTCGCCCATGATATTTTTTCTGAAATAGTATCCTGCCATTCTCTTATAAATAGGATGCTCAGTTTAGAAAAGAAAATAACACCAGAATCAGAGAATTCTTCTTCTATAATATTGAACGTATTTCTTTTGAGTTTAAGGAAGCTTTGAGGGTAGAAATTAGTATAAAATTTTTCAAGAAAATCTCCGCTATACCAGTCAGAATTTCTCTCTTTTTAAGGTAAGTGGTATTATTTATTTCATACTCGCTTACGATATTATTATTTTATTTTTGTTTAATATTCGTAGGGAATATTATTTTCGTTCAATATTCGTAAGAAATATTATCTTCGTTCAATATTCGTAGGAATATTATTTTCGTTCAATAGTTGTAAGGGATATTATTTTTGTTCAATATTCGTAAGAAATAATATTTTCTTCCATACTCTATAGTATTAAGTAATATTATTTTGTTTCAGATTTCGAATTCTACACTCATTTTATTAAGTATTGTTTTTATACTCCTTGAAATTAGTAGAATATCCTTGAAATTTGCGCTTCATCCAATATCGTTTCACAAGAATATTTTTCTGAACATTCTTGTTAAATTTAAGCTTTTCATGCCAGAGTACTATTCATACGTATGATACTATTCATATGTACGACATTATTCATGAAGTACTATTCACGGGATACTATTCACTCGGGTACTATTCACCCGGGGTACAATTCATGACAAAAAATTGATTTCTTTTCTCGTCCAAATTATTTTTATATTATTCTTAAATTTTACTCCACAAAGTAGTTATCATGTTGACAATTTGGACATTTGTAAACACTGGATAAACTTAAAGTCTTTAATATTTATCCTTAATTTCGTTTGATTGAATTCTTATATCATTGTTATCATCCTCATGTTTATATTGTGATGAAAGTCATCTTTGGCCCGTAGTGCATAGATGGACTGTTGATTGGAATTATTATGATCAGGAATTATTCGGTATAATCATGACCTGTAATGTTACAAATGATGTTGTAAAAGTCCTCATTGGCCCGTAGTGTATTGATGGATAGTTGTTGGTATGATTATAACAATGGGTTCTTGTCGACCAAGGGTGCAAAGATGAATTGTTGTTTGGCATGATTATGACCATTGGTGATAACATAAATATCCTTGGCCTGTAGTGCATGAATAATTCGTGGATGTGATACTAATGAATATCTTTGGCCTGTAGTGCATGGATAATTCAATGATGTGGATTATTTATTAAGCTGAGTCTCAATGATAAAATTAATGATAAACTTTTAAATCATAGAAGATAGTAGATATCATGCTTTACTTGACTTTTCAAATAGATTATTTATTCTGCTGTAGTTAAACTTGTTGTCTATTGTATTATATCAGTTTAACACTGTTGAAGGCTAACAATAATTTATTCTGCATTATCTTCGTCATAATATTCTTTATTGTGCTAGTTGAGCTAACTCTTTGCTTTCATTATTCTCTTCAGGAAATAAGAATATAGATGGGATGAGTCAGGGAATGGAGTGATAGTCCAGGATGGTGGCTATAGTAGTCCTCACTATTCTATGAAATAGTGTGATAATAAATGTAATGAGAACTCCATTTGAGTTTGGATATTGTCTATGAGACAATATTCATGTAAAAACTCTCAGCTACGCTTTTGTCGTATTATATAAATGAAGTTTGTATTTAAATTTTGTACCATGTATTTGGTGACTCAGAATGGGTGATGTATACCTATTTTGGGGGCATCACACGTACGACGACATAATCATTTGTGGACCCCACAACGGAATTATTGTCGGAGTTAGAAAATGACAGAAATAAGTTTTTATAAAAATAATGGCAAAAGTTTTAACGTTAACTATTGAAATATCCAGTGGTAAAAGTTCATTAATACGTGTAGTTGCACAATAGCACACGATATTGTATAATATCTTTTATTTTTGATGCTTACGTGAGAAGTCACTCAGTTTTATTCAATTATTGCTATAGTAATTACTGCATAGTATCTCACATTATTGATTCAATTATTGTCATAATATTTTATATTATTAAATCAATAATTGAGACGATAAAGTTATTCATATTATTATTTGCATTATTGACAATGTTTAGAAAATTTTATCGAGGAAAGGGGTTTGGTCACCTAATTGCACGCCAATAAGGAGAACTCCTTATCGGAAAGCCACCTCTTTCCTGGGAATGATCTGGTTGTCAATATTGTGAATTATAATATTAATGATGAATAATTATTGAAAGATTAAAAAATGTGTTGATAGAAGATAAAATGATTTGTGGTAAATATTTATTCAATCTTTGATATAAATAAGAAGTCTGTTATTAGATGTTTGTTGTAAGTTTGGTTTATTCTATGGGACCCATAAGTCATAATCTAAGAGTCACTTTCGCCAATAGTACTTGCTTTTACCAGATGTCAAACCACTTGCCGTTTCACAATACAGACGTCAAACCACTTGTTGTTTCACAATATAGACGTCAAACCACTTGCCTTTTCACATTACAAGCGTCCATTACAATTTTTTTCCTCCAATATTTTTTCTTATATTATTAACGTCAAGATTCATTTATGCGTCCAATCACCAACAACGCGTCCAATCCTGCACAAAAACGAAATTACATGTAGGAACTTGACGGTCGGGGCCGCCGCCGATGTAAGACCCCAACTTTTATAAATAAAGATGAATTTTTCTCTAAATATCATTTTTGAATATTAAGGTGTGAATTTATTATAATGTTATAATTATGGGTAATATTTACAAATTTGCAAAGTAAGCAAGTTGTTATAAAATATTCGATTGGTTGGGGAATATTCGTTTTAACAGGGAATATTCGTTTGACGACACAATCATTGGTGGACCCTACAACGGAATTAATCTTGAAGTTAGAAAATGACAGAAATATCTTTTTTATAAAAATAACGGGTAAAGTTTTACCGTTAACTGTTAAAATACCTGTTGGTAAAAATACAGTAATACGCGTGGTTGCATAGTAGCACACGGTATTGATTATTGATCATTACGTGAGAAGTCACTCAGTTTATTTTAATTATTACCACAGTAATTGCTGCATAGTATCTCACGTTATTGATTCAATTATTGTCACAATATTTTATATTATTAAATCAATAATTGAGACGACAAAGTTATTCATATTATTATTTGCATTATTGACAATGTCTAGAAAGTTCTGTCGAGGAAAGGGGTTTGGTCACCTAATTGCTCGTCAAATGGGAGAAATCCTTATCGGAAAGCCCCTTCTTTCCTGGGAATGATCTGGTTGTTAATATTGCAAGTTATAATATTAATGATGAATAAATGTTGATTGGACTTTTGATTGGTATAGATGGACTGTTGATTGGTATGATTATGACTAGGGATTATTCGGTATAATCATGACCTGTAATGTTACAAATGATGTGGTAAAAGTCCTCATTGACCCGTAGTGCATTGATGGATAGTTGTTGGCATGATCATAACCATTGGTGATAACACGAATATCCTTAGCCCATAGTGCATGGATAATTTGTGGATGTGATATTAATGAATATCCTTGGCCCGTAGTGCATGGATAATTCAGTGATGCAGATTATTTATTAAGTTGAGTCTCAACGATAAAATTGATGATAAACTTTTAAATCATAGAAGATAGTAGATATCATGCTCTACTTGACTTTTTTAATGGATTATTTATTCCGCTGCTGTTAAACTTTTGTTTATTATATTTTATAAGTTTAACACTGTTGAAGGCTAACGATAACTTATTCTGCATTATCTTAGTCATAATATTTCTTATTGGGCTAGTTGAGCTCACCCTTTTCCTTTCATCGTTCTCTTCAGAAAATGAGAACGTAGTCGGGACTAGTCGGGGAATAGAGTGACGGTCCGAGGTGGCTGCTGTAGTAGTGCTCACTATTTTATAAAATAGTGTGATAATAATTATAATGAGGACTCCATTTGAGTTTGGATATTGTCTAGAAGACAATATTCATTTTAAAACTCTCAGTTTATGTTACACTACTGTTGTATAATTATGTTTGTATTTGTATTCTGGACCATGTATTTGGTGACTCAGAATGGGTGATGTATACCTATTTTGCGGGTGTCACAGTTGGTATCAAAGCTTAGGGATATGATCCCTGGCTGAGATGTGAGACTAGAACTAGGAGGGGAGAGACGGGTAAATCCTTCGCTAGTATGACCTACCTAAGCTTATTTGTTATTTAATTGGACGGTCAGAGTATAGGGATAATATTTGGCATGTCAATTACCCCTTGTTTTGTGGCAGTATTTGAAAATGACATCCGAGAATGTTGAGATAAGCAATGGAGCAAATGAGACCGTTGAATCACCGATGATCAATAACTAGGATAATGTACATCAGAAAGGAAATAATCCTTATGTACACAACAACACCGACCAAATGATGAACGACAGAATGTTTAGGAGCTTTCTACAATTCGTTCAACATCCAGCAAAAGAGACTCCTATTCAAAATGCAGGTGGAAACACTTGCAACTCTCGGACGGTCACCGCTAAGTAGTTCAAAGAGCTGGGACCACCGGAGTTTTGGGAAAGCCAGAACCACTTAAGGCAAAGATGTGGATAAAGTAGATTACCAAGATATTTGATATCTTGGGATGCTCTAAGGAGCAAAAGGTTCCCTTTGCCACCTTCATGTTGAGAGGAGAGACAGATTATTAGTGAGAATCTGTAAAACGTACTCAACCTACCACACTAAAGATGTCTTGGGAGAAGTTCCAAGAACTGTTCAATGACAAGTACTTTCTTGAAAGTATTCGTCACATGAAGGAAGTGGAGTTCATCAAGCTGGAGAAAAACAATATGACCGTATCGCAGTACGAGGCTAAATTGCGGATTTATCCCAGTTTGATTCCCATTTGGTAGATAATGAGGAGAGAATGACGCGAATGTTTCTGTGAGGTTTGAAACCCGAAATACGTCAATACCTCATTTCTCATAAACTTTTCTTGTATTTAGATTTTGTGAATAGGGCTCAGTTATTAGAGCGCGATAATGAGTCAACCCAACTAAGAGAGAGCAGCCGACAAATCGATAATACCGGTGGTAATAGTCATCGAAGCGGTGACAACAAACGTGGAGGGAATCAACATGCCAGAAATGGTAACCACTTCGGTGGTAATCATGGCCAAGACAATAGAAGTGGAAATTTCAAGAAGAGAAGGTTCAACAATGATGAAAAGACAGCAATACTAGCACCCATTTTTAAGGAAGAAGAACGACCACCGATCGTATGCTTTAAATGCGGAGGGGAGGGACACATCAGTCCAAACTACACGATGCAGTCCAAAGAATGTTATAATTATGGAAAAGAAGTTCACCTAGCCCAATTTTGTCGTGTAGTAAAGTCAAGTCCAGCTGGGATAGAGGCACCAAAGGCCGCCCCAGACAAGTCAAAACCAGTAGTTCAAGGGAGAGAGTTTGTCTTGACCTCCAAAAAAGCGAGGAACCCGAACGAAGTTATCACGGGTAAGCTAATCATAAACTCTTGCGAAGTCTATACCTTATTTGATACCGGTTTTGCCCATTCTTTTATTTCTCCTACTTGCGCTCAACGCTTAAATTTAACTCCGGAGAAATTAGACTTTGACTTATCTGTTGAAACTCCGTTGGGAGAAACCTTCATTACATCCACTGTTCATAAATCTTGTTTGATTCAAATCGGCACCCTCACATTACCTGTCGATCTTATCTCTTTGAAAATACTTGCATTTGATGTGATTTTAGGGATTGATTGGTTAACTAATCATAATGCTAAAATTGATTATTTTCGTAAGGTTGTTAGCTTTCATATTCCTAACCAGCCTATTATGCATATTCAAGCAACCAAACCACTAAAGTCAATCACTGTCATATCAAGCCATAAAACTATTCGTTTATTGAAAAATGGGTGTCAAGCTTTCTTAGCCCATGTCACGAATTTAAACAAAAATACGTCAGATTTGAATGATATTTCTATTGTTAATAAATTTCCTGACGTATTCCCTGAAGAACTTCCTGGCCTACCCCCAGAGCGTGAAATCGAGTTTGGTATTGACCTTGAACCAGGTAAAAAACCCATTTCCAAAGCCCCATATCGAATGGCTCTTCTTGAACTTCAGGAGTTAAAACCTAACTACATGAACTGTTAAACATTGGTTTCATTCGTCCTAGTACGTCTCCTTGGGGTGCACCTGTTCTATTCATAAAGAAGAAAGATGGATGCGACTTTATATTAATTATCGGGAGTTGAATCATGTCACCATCAAAAATAGGTACTCGTTGCCTCGCATTAATGACCTATTAGACCAGTTATGTGATGCCCCCAAAATAGGTACACAACACCCATTCTAAGTCGCCAAATACATGGTACAGAAAGCAAACTACAACTTCAATAATACAATTATCGTGCAAAATACGACAACACATACTGTGAGTTTAAATATAAATATTATCTTCTAGACAATATCAACACTCAAATAAGTCTTCATTATAATTATTCATACACTATTTTACAGAAATAGTGAGGACAGCTAAAACATCTTTCTAGAACCATTACTCCATACCCCGACTCGATCCTGCTATGTTCTCACCTCTTGAGAAGAAAAATGGAACAAAAAGGAAAAGGGTGAGCTCAACTATCCCAGTAAAGAATATTATGACTTATATAATATAAAACAAATTATCATTAGTCTTCAACAGGGAAAAATCTAATAGAATATAATAGACAACAAGTTTTAAATCAATATTCTGCAGCGAAAATATCAATCCATTAGAAGAGTCACGTAGAGAATGAATTCTACTATCTTCTAAGATTTAAAAGTTCATCAATATTTTATCCCTGTAACAATAATCAATATACATCTTTAATCAAATATTCGTCTTTACACTACAGGCCAAAGATATTCATTTGTATCACCAGTTGGTCATGTTCATCTCAACACCTGTTCATCTTTGCACTACGGGCCAAAGATATTCATCAGTTAATCATTCATCTTTGCACTACAGGCCAAAGATACTCAGCAATATCATCATTTAAGACTGAGGATGTTGAAAAAACTTTAAAGAAAAGCGAATCCAAATGAGGCGGAAGGACAAATATTAGGGATTCGTATAACAGTTTATCCAAGATTAATAATACTTCATAATAACCAATTGTGAAGCAAAATTCAAAAATAACGATCAAAACATGGATACAATCAAAGATGGTAGCCAAAATAGACATCTTGGACAAAAAGAAAAATTTTCATTTTTGGTAAAAGGTCAGTATTCATGAATAAGGTCAGTATCGTGAATAGTAACTCCAAAGACAAAAAGTTCCAAATTTGATTAAAAATTCACCAATATTTTGGCATAATGATATTGAAGAAAATAATATCATTTAAGAAGAAAATAACATCCCTTACCTCAAAAAATAACGGTGCTTACGATGGAATATGGGATAGAAAGCCAAAGGAAACTTGTACTGAACAACAACTCTCAAAGTATCAAAATACTCACAAAAATATGCTCGATAATCTAGAGAGAAAGAAAACTTACTTCTGGTGTGATTTTCAATTCTAACATAAGCGTCTATTTATAGGAAAATGCTAGAACGCCATAGGAGACTAAAATAATAAAATATTATTATTTTAAACAAAATTCTTACGCACACCTTGGAAAAAATTTCAAGAATGCCAAATCTAAAAATTCCCAGCAACCCACATGTATTCAACACCAACCAAAAGTGGGTCCCACCCATAAATTAATAAAAATCATTTTATTTTCCGAAACTTCAACAATTCATAGAAAATAGCCCGTTTATCAGAAAAATACGAATTGTATGTCCATTCTACCTGAAATCGAATTCTCTACAACTTTGCAGAAGAAAGTTTTCCCAAATTCCCAATAAAAATATCCGAAATCCACCAACGGATGATTTTTAATACCTCCAATCCGACAAAATACTGATAAAACACCTCAGCATTAATTCCTTCAATTATATCAATATAAAATAAATATATCCATCAATTATATCAAATAAATATTTCTTTATCATATAAATCAATAATTAATTATTCACAAATAATATTATAGAATCACAATTATGACAATCAGGCCGTTCCCAGGAAAGAGGGGGCTTTCCAATAAGGATTTATCCTTACTGGCGCGCAATTAGGTGACCAAACCTCTCCTTAGACATAACTTTCTAGACATTGCCAATAATGCTATCTCATAATATTATTCAAATAATATGAATTATTGATCTGATAATAGAAAATACTGTGCAGTAATAATTATTGAAACAACAATAATATAAACTATCAACGCAACAATTATTGAATCAATAAAATAAAATATTAAATAGTTACTACTGTAACAATTATTGAGTAGTGTCTTCTTCTACGCATTTAATCAATAATTCAACAATCTTCGGCAATCTTAGTGTCTTCTTGCCACCACGTATTATTCGTATTTTAACCACCAGGTATTCCAATAGTGTTAATGGTAACAATTATGCCGTTATTTATAAAACTCAAACTTTGTCATTTTCCTTCATCCAACCGTTTTTCGTTATGGGGCCCACAAATGGGCTGCTACTGCGTAAATCACGAATATTCCGACCAAATGAATATTCCCAATTGTAATTGAATATTTTATAACCACTTGCTTATTTTGCAAAATTTGCACATTTCACCCATAACCAAAGCATTATATCAAATTAACACCTTATTAATTTAGAATAATGAATAGAGAAAATTCAATTTTATTTATAATAAGTTGGGGTCTTACATTCTTGGCCTGCATCATCGTCAGACAACATGACTGTCTCGGTGATTTGCTACCATAAAACACAAATTTTGACTTACTAGGAGTCTGAAGGTTTATACATTTCTTTTGGCAATCAATTACTGCCTCATGGTTATATAACCAATTCAATCCTAGTATCACGTTGAATTCACCTAATCGGATGGGAATTAGATTCAATGTACAATTATGACCCCGTATATCCACACTACAATTTTTATGGACATGAGTCACGGGAATAACTTCTTTATTTCCAACCTCTATGCTCAAAGGATGGTCCAATCTTTCAGGAGTTAATTCTAACCATTGAGCAAATTCTTCAGATATAAAGGAACAGGTAGCACCTGAATCAAATAGTATAAAGGCATTAACATTATTGACATAAATGATACCTGACATCACTTTCTTTGATGCCACTGCATCCTGCACTGTCATATTGAATGTCCTTGCAGTTGGTCGATTAGATGGGGTTGGCCCCCCGATTGTCAGCTTCCCACCGTCGTTTCCTTTCTTTGGACAATTTTTGATATGGTGATCCGCAGCTCCACATGCAAAGCATCCTTGAATCTTCTTTGGGTTGGTGCTGTAACATTCCAAAATTTTTATTGTTATATTAAATATTTATTAAAATATTTAAGTATTTAATGGATGTGTTTATTGTTAAATAAATAATTGTTCAAATTTGATTCAATTTATTAACAATTTGTTAAATAAATAATTAAGAAAATTAATTATTTTTTGCTAATTTAATTTAATTATTAAGTTAGAGAGTTTGATTAATTGAATTATTATTCTTTTATTTGAATTTGTAATTAAAAGATGTGTTAGTTGATTAACCAAAGTTATAATTATATAGAAAATTATAATTTTGTGGTATTGGTTTATGTGATGTAGTGATTTAATAAATGGTTATAAAGTGTGACAAATAACCTTTTATAAAGTAGTTATTCAAATAACTTAAAGGAGTTTTAATTCAGTTTTGCCAAATAAGGCCTAATGCCTATTAAGTCTTTAATCTAATTGTGCTTTACCAAACAAGGTGTAAGGGTTAATGGGTTATTTATAGTTAGTTAACCAAACAAGCCTTATGGCTTTTGATTTTCAAATCTATTATAACTGATATCAGTTATATTAATATTTATGTTATATAATTAGTACATATTATATTATATACATTATTTTGTTAGTACGCTAGTTAGTGTTAGGAAGAAAAAACTCAGAGGAAGAAGAAGAAAAGTGAGAGAGAAAAGAAGAAAGGAAGAAAGGCAAGAGAATTGAAAAAAGGAATTGGAGAAATGCTTGATAATCAAAAGGATAACTATCATCTTCTACAAGCAAGGTATTCTTCTACCCTTTTTAAGTTTTAAAAGTTTTAGTTTTCTTCTCCTCCTTTCTCTCAGTAAAATTCTTGTGATAGGATAAATTGTTGATTGTATGTGTATTTATATGATCAACTAGTGATTGTAAAACTATTTTTATAGGTTATATATGTTTATAGTCAATGAATTGATGTTATGAATGTGGTTTGTGAAGAAAAAATATTTTAGGAGAGAGTTTATGTGAATGAATATGGGTTAATTTAAAGGTGGAATTGAGGGCTAATTAGTTGTGTAGTTGATAAATTGGCTATTTAAATTGATAAAGTATGTATAAATATTGATAAAGATGCTTTGAATTAAGCTTTTGGTTGAAAAACAAAATTACAAGTGTTGATTTTCATTAAAACATCAAAAGTGAGTTTTTATCAAAAATAGTGAAATTGGATGTTTTAAATTTGTTGTTTATGTTCTTTGTATGGGTAGAATCATGTAAGGAGATCTTAAATTATGTTTACATGAAGTCTTTGTATGAATTACATGTGAATTAGCCTGTTAGAAATGAGCTTGTAGACCAAAATTGGCTTTTTCTTATACTGTTGTCGTCAATTTATCGATCAAAATCATGATTTGGTGCCACGTCATGACCCGATAGATCATTTTTCGTCTTAGAAGCGCGGCCTTGTAGCTTTATTCTCGTCTTGCATGGTGCCATCTCCATGTGCATAACGCCGCACCACAAGATACACCGTGGCGCCGCAAAGACGAAGTTAAATGAATGGTCTATAAGTGTACACCAAATATTTGATTGGGTAGTTAGATATGAATATTGATTAAGTGAACACCAAATCCTGTGAGAATGAAGTACCTGGGTTTGGGGGTGTCACAGGTGCAGTTAAGAGAGATGTGGCCCTCATGCACGCATTTATAACAGACTGTCTTCCCCTTCAAACATATTCCGAGATGATTTTTCCCACACTTCTTACATGCTTCTATCTTCCTTCTTGGTTCTCCCTGCTTATTGCTAAATTTATTGCCCTTATTGTTCCACATCCTTTTGTTAAAATTATTTCCTCTGCTATTGCTATTTCCCTCTTGTGGTCCTCCAACTATCTTCTTAGTCTTCTTCTCTTGGTGGAATTTGGCCAGTGTGTCAGTTCCTCCTTCAGCAATTATGGCTTTTTCCAATATGCCAAAAAACGTATTTATCTGAAACATCGAAACCTTGCTGAACAGTACCGGCTTCAATCCTTATTCAAATCTTTGAGCCTTCCATTCTTCAGTGTCAACCTGATGCGGCGTAAATCTCGACAATTTATTAAATTTCGCAGCATAATCAGGTACAGTCATACTTCCTTAATTAAGTTTGAGAAATTCGACTTCCATCTTATTGTTCATGATACGGGGAAAGTAGGCTTCGAAGAATAATTCTTTAAACTTATCCCACATCACGACTCCTACTCCAGCTCTATTTTTGTTGGCTCCCCACCAGTAGCTTGCTTCTCCTTTCAGCATGAACGTGGCGAAAGCTATCTTTTGATCCTCAACAACTCAGACAACTTCGAAGACCTTTTACATTTCATTTACCCAAGTTTAGGCTTCTATCGGATTGTTGGTTCCCTTGAACTCTGGGGGTCCTATCGTTTTAAAATCCTTAAAGGTAGTCAAACGACCTTCAGGAGGGTTCGGGTTTACGGGAGGTGCGATATTCCTTCCTTGAAGTGCTTGAGTTAACAAGTCGATAAATTGCTGTATAGGATTTACAGGTCCTGTCGAGTTATTCACGAACTCGCTTGAGTTGATGGGGTCGGTGCCCCAAGTCTTTCTCTTCCTCTCCATCTTGGTGGCATTTTCTATATAATATAAGTTTTTATATCTTTATCATTTAATCGATATAATAATGCACATTGTATCAAATATACAGATCCTTCTATAACAGAAAAACATTCATATTTATATGCCTTTTTAAAAGTTGTACCAAGCACATTACATCTTGTTGCATACTGCTAAGAACATCTTAATCCCTTCTTGACTACATATAGTCGAGATTTACATTTAAACTGCCCTTATCTACAAAAGTCGGGCTCCAAAAGTATCATCCCCTTAGTATACAAAAGAGGGGTACATCTACCTACACAAGACATAATACTAAGATACTTATACCAAACAGTCACATCATAAAAACTCAGTCAGACTATGGAAGAAGCATGCCTCGCCTTTTGGCACTGCGAAGCTCCTCATCCCCGATGTCCAACACCCTTTTTGAGTCAAGACCAACTCGCTTCCACCTTCATCTACAGGGTGTAGTTTCACCATGTGCTTTCAGCGTCCAAATGCAGATTCAAACGCATAGTCCATTTTATCCATCTTAACATCTCTACACCTAACCTCATTTTCCAACTTATAAACTCTGCCTAAGGCTCTATCCCTTTGTTGTTCAGCCCTCAGCTGGTCAGCCTTTAACACTTCAATCTCATGCTTGAGGATCACATTCTCCTGTCTCAGGGCCTCTTTCTGGCAGGTAGTGCCATAGAGTGCATGGCCCATCTCTACATTTTTTGCTATTGTGTGCACGACCAGGGACTCGAACAACTCTATAGAAGCTTGTTGTTCTTCTCTCTCCACTTTTAATTCTTGGACTCGGTTCTCCAGCTCAAAATTCTTAAAGGTCAATTCCATTAGAGCATCGACCTCTTCTATGAAGGGTTCTTCGGAGAAACCCCCCATCTTCTCCACTAGCTCTTCTTGTTTTATCTCCTCCTTGACCCTACTGGATTTGGCTATCTCAGGCATCTACAAAACATATTAACAAACTTAATAAGTTTCTATACATCATTATCAAGTAATCACATTTTTTCTTTCCTTTCGCAATGAATTTTCCAGAATTCATCTATTATACTCGAAATGAGTTTAACAATTTCTCTTAAGGTCATAATCCTAAGGTGTTTTCCCCCCATTCCTAAGGTTTATAACCTAGCAACTTTGATACCAACCTATGACGCCCTCAAATCTGGGTTATCTTTAACTCGGGTTTGGTGCTCACGATACTAACATACAAATTCATATTATCATAAACATGTCTTATATTACATAAACATCAAACTTAAATCCCAGGTTTTATAGACATTTACATAACCTACAATCCAAATATCATTACACAACATAGAGATAACAATATTTATTACATTCACTACTTAAGTTCAAATAAGCACAGGCGCTTAATAAAGGACTATTCAACAACTTTGCCTTTTCCTTTGTCTTTCCCAGATGGACCAGCAACCTCAGTTTTAACTGAAAATATTATATTTAACGCAAGGGTGAGCAATAGCTTACTCAGCAAGGAAATAAGTAGTTAAATATAATGGAATAGAAATATTTATAACAATGAGGATACAATGCAGTAGATACAGAACAAGATAATTCTTTAAGAGTGTTGAGTCTAAAAATTAGGCTTTAGCATGCTGTAAGGTCAAATGACCAGTGAACACTGTACTAGAATTTACAGTAATAATACTGCAATCTATAGATACAAACAGTTATAAAAGCTGTTTTATATCCTGGACTCATACTTTAGGGGATCAGCCTAAGTACCCTATATTGTGCACAACATAACAGTCTAATAACACTTTACATGTCCTTCAGAATCATATGTCTGATACAATATGCCCCTATAAAAGGGTTGTTCGTTCACAGCATTATATAACAATCTGTACCACAACAAAAATGGTTTGGAAAATATAAACTGATAATTTCATGAATAATATCAATATATCTCAACAGTTGTCTAACCGAAGTAATGGTATTGACATACTTTCAATGTAAACTCATTTAAGATAGAAAAGTTTGATATACTATTCTTTTGAAGTTGATTGGAATAAAAAGGCTATTCAACCTCTATTCTTTTGAATCTGATTGGAATAAAAAGGCTATTTAACCTTATATTATTCATAAATAAGGAGAGACAGTTCAGAAATTAAAGAACCTATCCATTGCAAAATACTTGCTCAATAAAGAGTAAAAGTTAGAAACTTGCCTTGTGTGTAGTCTATTGTTAAGATTTCAGCTTAATGTGTTCTCACAGAACCTACACAATTTATTTGCAGTTACAAGCCTATTAGTCAAATAGCCAAGTCATATAGCTTGTGTATGTTCACAGATCACATAATTCAGCAGTCAAGATTGTAGTTAGATTCCTATGTTTGAGATATTTTATACATTTTTCAAATATCTCATCCATGTTTTCACATTAGTCAATCTTCTCTTTAATAGGGTTCGACATGCTTACAACAAGTAATAGGAATAACATTACAATTATTATTTACATTAACCAATTATGTTAACCACATAGCTAAGTCATATATCATGTAGTTTCAGTGGTCATGGTTAGATTTCCTATATTTGATACATTTTTCAAATTCTCATCCATGTTCTTATCATCACTATTTTTCTCTTTTATGGGGTCTAGTATGATAATAACATGCACATACAACATATATATAGTTTACATCTTTAACACATAAATGTTTCATGCCTTGTTTATAGAAATTCTAGCATACAAGATGCTTTTGTAGCTTATTACATGTTTTTAAAGGTATTTCCAATTTACAGGGTCAACTTTTGTTTATCCCATGATTTATAGCTTTATTTCCATACTAGTGCATTAACTAAATCTGTTTTCTATATTATGCCCCAAAACAGCCCCCTTGAAGTTAAAACAGTCCTAATTTGGCTTTACTACCTCCAATATTAAATGTCCCCTCTTTGCTAGATTTATTCTTGAGTTTGTTAACCTATTTTATACAACATTTGGGTATCTTGTAGGTTCATTCATACCAACTAGTGTGCTAAGGCTAACATGCTTTAAGATTATACTCAAAACAGTCCCCCATAACTGGTCATGCCTGCAGCCAAGTGTTGTTTGGCCCTGCGGGGCTAAGCCAAACTTGAAATGGTCATACTTGGCCTCATGGCCCTAAAATATAACATAGTAGTCAAAACATTGGCTTAACAGCCCCAAGTATAATATAACTACTAAGTTATTTACATAGAATTATAACTATACTATATACATACTTATTTAAGCAATTAGTTAATTTCTCAAGTTGCATTTCTAGTTTAAACTAGACTACCCAAAATTACCTCAACAACAGCTGACAATTGCAGCCTTCATTGCCAACTATTGCGGCCCATAGGCAGCAGTTGCACCTGCTTCTTTCCTTACCTTGAACTCCCCATAATCTTGATTCATTTATACTTCATTTGAATGTTACACAACTAATATATTCAACTATTAGGGTAACTCAAATTTATAGTGAAACTATAGCCTACATGAACCAAAATGTTAACCAAACCAACCCTTACTATTGCAAATTGAGAAAGTCAACTGCAAATGGCAGCGGTTCCCAACAATTAGCTTCCATTTCTCTAACTTTTAATTGTAATTTAATCATTTTAGTATGCTAAAATTTTGGGGTATATATAGGTAATAAATGAAAGTAGTATGCACACAAGCCAATCATGTTTGATGATAAAGCATATACTTTGAAACAATCTTATTCATTTATTAATAAAAAGTATTAATTTATTAAAGGCTTTTAATTATCTACATGATGCTGTTTTATAATATGTGATAAACCCATAGTTTTAAGCAATGCTTTTAGAATAATGATGATGATCATTCTAATGAGATCTAAATTCTTAGAAAGCTTAAAACTAAAATAGTTTCCCAATCATTGGATTACTAAATTGGGGATTAGTGAATCCGGATAGATTGGAACATACGTTGCTTGCTCATTGGATGAGGATGATTGATCTCATGATCATTTGTGTGGAGACACTAAAGCAAGTATGTAGGTGCTTATTAGAGAATAAGTTCACTTTGAGCGTGGCTCGCTAAGGAATACACGATGGAGTTTTACTTACTGTCGATAGGAATTCTGTAGTGATAGTAGTCAAGTGATCCTTGGACTTGAGATCATCATAGTATCTTGTGTATGATGAGTTATACTTTGACTTATTCCTTAAGACCCTTAGGGTATATCAAAGGGTATGCTTGGGTATAATAAGTTATACATGGAGATAATGTATGATCAATAAAGAATCTACCACTTACATAAAAGAAGAGAAATGTCTATGTGATTCGATAAATGACAACCCAAGTAGTCCTTGGCAAGCGAGAATAAAATTAGAAAGGAGTTTCTAATTTGCATTATTTGAGTTGTGCATTTAAGGATCGAAATACATATAATTAAATAAAATAAGACTTGTGAGTAATTCCATGTCTTATATTTAATTGGGACATTGTATGGTGGAAGGATTGAATTATCGGTAACTATTTACTCAAAGGTTCTTTTATGATTAATGTTGAAATCTATATTATCCGAAAAGTCGTTGATCGCTAGGGGGAGGCTTATCCTATTGTAGAATAAATATTATTTATTTAAATAAATTGATTGTTTAATTTATTTATTTATTTAAATAAGATTAGAATTGTTCTAATTGATTTATTCACAACCTAGGTTTAATATGGAGAACCTAAAGGGTCACACCATAAAAGGAAGAATAATTATTTAAGAAGTTAATGGCATAATCGTAATAATATGTTATGTATATTTAATTTAATCTATGGTGATAGAATAAATTAAATAGCTTAATATTTATTATTTAATATTTTAAAATATTAAATATAAATTAATAAGAGGAGTCTTATTAATATTATTACAATTATTATTATTTTAATTTCTAAAAGAGTTTAGGAATTAATTTAATATAAGTACTCTCATTTATTCTAATAGATTAGGGAGGAAAATTAATTAAAGGAGTTTAATTAATTATCCCTAATAAGATTAGGGAGCCCATTTAATTAAAAGAGTTTAATTAAATAATACCTTATATTTTTAATAGGGTTACTTGATATCTTTATAAGATGAGTCTTATATCAGATATCATGACTACGTTATAATTCCAAGAGTTGGAGAGTACGCTTTTTTCTATAGAGATAGAAAAACTAGGGTTTAGCCAACCACCCATCTTCTTGAATCTTTATTATTCCTTGGTGGATCACCTCTAGAGGCCAAACACTTGGGTGGCTAACGTTGATCAAAGGAAGGAACCAAACCTAGTGGATTGAGTTCAAGCGAAAAGGATTGGAGGTGAACTTGTACGAGGAAGCTCGATCTTCAAAGGTATGATTCTTATTCGTTATCTTTTTCGTTTAATTAATAATTGTGCATAAAGGGTGATCCGGATATATGGTTTGTATAAAATTTTAAAACTCTGATTTTTACACGTTTCCGCTTATTTTTGCAATTTGATTGCGTTCTTGAATTTTACAAACCTAACAGTGGTATCAGAGCCAAACCTTTATGTGAATTATTAATTGTTTTAATTTGATATGTATATCGATATGTGTTTAGAACAATTTAATTAGGCATAATTTTATTGTATAAAATTTATTTAATAAAAAAAACGCAAAATCTTTTTTTTTAAAAGGGGCTTTGTGAATTACGGACTCACGGTTCAAGGCTTCGGCTGCAACCGTTAATGCGAATCACATAACTGAATATGAGAACAATCCGCTTATTTTTTTAAATGAATATGCCCATTAAATGGTAACATAACCGCTTATTTTTTTGTCACGGACTCATGGTGACATATTATAAAGGGTATGGTTTGTTTAATTAATAATTATGATTAAAATGATTATATATACTATATATATATTCGGTTATTTTGTAATACATTATATATATATATATATATATATAATATATTATTCTCAATAATTTTATAATTAAAATAAAAGGTTTATTTTAAGTTTAAAATAAAAGTTTATTTTAATTTTAAAATAATAGGTTTATTTTAATTTTAAAATTAAATTTCATGCTAACTAATTAGAGTTGGAATTGGATTCCATGATAACTAATTGGAGTTGAAATTGTATTCCATCTTTCCTTAAATAAAGGAGTTTATTTAGATATGAAATTAGATTTCATATTATTCAAAATAAAAGAGTTTATTTGTGAATAGGAAAAGAATCCTAATTTCCTTAAATAAAGGAGTTTATTTAGATATGAAATAAGATTTCATATTATTCAAAATAAAGGAGTTTATTTGTGAATAAGAAAGTGAATCCATCTTTCCTTAAATAAAGGAGTTTATTTAAATATGGAATAAGATTTCATATTATTCAAAAATAAAAGAGTTTATTTGTGAATAGGAAAGATAATCCGTGTTTCCTTTAATAATTTTTTTTTTTTTTTTACATGGAATTGGATTCCATAATTAATTAAAATAAAGGAGTTTATTTTGATTAAAAATATTTGATTAAAATAAAATAGTTTATTTTATTCAAAATTAGATAAATTAAAATAAAATAGTTTTATTTTGATTTAAATTTGGATTAAAATAAAGGAGTTTATTTTGATTCAAAATTAGATTTTATACTAACTAAATTTGCCCATTAAATGATATCAATATATATATTGAATGTTTATTATTCATGAGATGAATGTTATTTATTGATGCATATGGTGATGTGTATGATAATAAATGGGATTGATTATGGACTATTGACCAATATGATTGGATTTTATTTTAGTTGGATGCATGAATGTATGGGTTTTATTAAATGGGGTCTGCGTACTCGTCTTCTCTAATTTTTCTTAATGTAAATTCTATCTCCTCTTATGTACTTCCCTCGATCACGATCAAGGTTTCTATTTATTTTAAATAGTTTTGTAATAGGAATAGTTAGAATTAATTTTTGAAGAATTAGAGATCAAGGAGCAAGGAGCGCTTGAAGACCCGTTTGTAATGGAGTCCCAAGGTTTAAATGTAATAGTTATATTTAAATATTATTTCTTGCACCCCTAGGGTTTGACCTTTTGGTTCACTTGGTGGCTCTCTAGTGAACCAAACTAGAATAAAAGTCCATAATCAATCCCGAGTAGAATATAGTATTCTATATGTGCATGCTTATACTATATATATTATATATTATGCAAACATGCTTCGCATGTTCATTAATATTCATTAATATATATATATATATATATATATATATATATATATATATATATATATATATATATGTGTATGCACGCTTAAACAAGATGAGACAAATTAATAACAAACCCCTCAATTTTTATATTAAGTCCTAAGCGTTCAAAGATATTTGGAATATCGAGCGTCAGCTTTCTAGCATGATAAAATTAATAGAGTATTAAATATTTAATATGAGTTTGTTGTGTCACCACAAGGCAAGTATTAAGTATTTAAGATGTTAATTTATCACATTTGATGCTTATAAAGAAAATTGAACAATATTGTTTTGTTGTGTCACCACAAGGATGATATTTTTCTTTTTGAATATATGGAGTGTTGGGTCGGACTTAACTTGGATAATTTTGATTCGAATGTGCCACCACTTGATCAAAATAATCTAAGAGGCAAAAGAAAAGGAGTTGATAGTTGATGTAATTGACAAAAGTTGTCTACCTATTTATTTATATATAGTTTGTTGTGTCACCACAAGGCTATATACATTTGAAATGGGATCCTTATTCTCACTAGCAAATCTTTAATTAGATTTTGCCAAACTATATAAGTGAGGTAATATAGTTTGAAGAAAATAGTGGGAGATACCAATTTAAAACAAGACCTAATTTATTTTGGTAATTAATAAAAGAATGTATGTTAAAATGTTGTTAATTACAAATTTATTTCTGTAATTTTACAATGTCTAAAATTACTATCATCTCTGCGAAGCATATTAGATGCTAAATTAACTGAATCAATTAAACGAATTGGTTAAGGAATTTGAGAATAGTTCTCATAGTGAAAAGCTATCTTATGTCCTTAATACGCCTATCCTCGCAATGGTTACGAGATAATGCCTCCGAGGAAGAGATTGCTACTTTTAGAAAGTGGCAAGATGATGCATGATTGGCTCAATGCATCATGCTCGCATCCATGAGTAACGAGCTTCACACGTCGATGAAACTATGGATGCTCCTACTATATTCCCGCACATCAAGTAGTTGATGGTGAAGAAATTGGGACCGATAGATATCGAGATATCTAAGGAGCTCTTCCGATCTAGAATGGCCAATGGCACTATATACATGACAAAAAGTTCTTAACATAATCAATTTGATTGATCAATTAGGACAACTGGTTTTGTCATGGATGGAGAGTTGAGCCAAGATTTGATCTTGCACTCACTCCAGGACTCCTTTTTCACAATTGTTGTGAATTTTTCATATAAACAAGCTAGATATCGACCGTTGATTTGCTTAACATGTTGAAAAATGATGAGAGTCACTTTCCAACCAAGAAAAACCATGTCTTCTTTGGTAGGGCCAAAGGATCTTACGAAAAGAAGAAGAACGATTCAAAGAAGGTAAATACAAAGGCATAAACAAAGGATAATAAGAACAAAACCGTCACGGATAGCAAAGGAGCTTGCTTTCCATCGCAATAAGCTCGGACACGGAAAGGGCTGCGAGAAGCACCTTACAAAGTTGGCTAACCAAAGAAGCTTAGTGAAGTTTGATTACAAATATAATTTTGTTCAAGATTTAAAATAAATTTTCTTTAAGTCAAGGTTCTACTTGGATATTGGATATCGACTTTGGTTATCATAAATATAGATTTATGAAAGGACCAAGTAAGTAGAAAGCTAAACAAATATAAGTAATCCTATGTATGAAATGTAGCAAAGGTTGCCATATTAGCTATAGAAACTTATAGTTTAGCAATGCCTACGAGCAAATCTATTAAGTCAATAAGTTGTTATTGTATTCCGGTTCTTGTTAAAATATTATTTCCATTTTATTGTTGGACAATGAAATCTTTGGTATTATAATTAAGAACAATTGTTGTTCTATTTATAATAATAATGTTTCGTATGTAATGGAATATTACTTAATAAATTTTGTATACTTGACTTACATGAAAATAATTTTACATATTGAACACATTAGTATAAGAAAAGGAGATGATCATTCAAAGAGTTGAATGTGTGTATTTTCTGAAATACAAGTATGAATTATTTGAAAGGTTCAAAGAATTCAGAAGTGAAATAAATTGATAAAGTATTAGAATTCTTTGATCGGATCAAGGAAAATAAATACTTGTGCAATAAGTTTCTAGATCATCTCAAATGGTTTTCTCATAATGGACACATCCTGATACGCAATAATTGATTGATGTATCTGAATGGAAAATTCGTACCTTGTTGGACATGGTGCGATCCGTAATGATTTTACCGACATTCCAAAGATCCTTCTAGGTCATGTCCTAGAAATGGGTCAGATATCTACGAAAAGGTAACCTCAAAATCCAGCCCCAAGACTCCATAAAAGTTATGGACAGGGAGGATTCCTAATCTTAAGTATGTTAAGATAAGGGGTTGTCCAACTTATGTGAAAAGGTTTCGAAGGATAAGCTTGGGACAAGATTTGACATGTACAGATTTGTGGGACATCCTAAAGTAAGTTTAGGGTATATGTTCTATAATTCTACTTAGCAAAAGGTGTTTGTTATTAAAAACACGCGCTTTCTAAGGTAAAGGTGTTTATCATTGAAGGGCTAGTGGGAGGATAATAGATCTTGAAGAGTTCAAGAACCACAAAATACTTTAAGTCAAATAAGAGGAACTCAGTAGATAGACCTATTATACCTAAACCGAATCAGTAAATCGGAATAGTGCAAGAAGATACCTTGAGGTATGGATTCATCATGGATGATGATGATGAGGTACGATCATAGAAGATGATGATCCGAGTTACATTCGATGAGGTAAGACTTCTAGTGTGTACAAAAGGGTCGATGGGGAGCGTCGTGAAATTTCTAGTATTATATGTTGATATACTACGGATGAGGAATAACATACCAATGCTACAATCAGTAAAGATAAAGTTGTCTAAACATTCCTCCACGAATGATTTGGGAAGAGTATCTTAATTGGGGATAAAATCAATATAGATAGATTCAAGAGGATGCTCGACTTAACCCAAGGAACGTATATTCATTTGATGCTAAAGTCGCTTAGCATGGCAAACTCCAAGAGATGTCTCTCATGTCGATGCTATGGAGTGTATCTCTCTTAATAGTCCCCATAGACTCCAAAAAGAGAGATCGCATGAGTGACAATCATGTATGCAATGAAATATACGAGACCTGATGTTGATCAGTCATATTATGGAGAAGTTCACTATGAGTCAGTGAAAAACATCTTAAAGTACTTAACCGAAACTAAAGATGTGATTAAAATTTATGCTAAGTCTTAATTAAAACTAGAGGGCTTAATGAGACTCAAGTTTTTCGAATGCACCAAGACGACAGAAAAATCCACTTTAAGGTAAAGGTTACCTTGAGCGTTGGTGCAAATGAATCGAAAGGTTCCGCATGTGAAAGAGTTCTTTGGTTTAGTGATAAAGACAAAGTATATAGCTATAAATGAAGCTGCAAGTTGATTGTTTGGATTAAAAGTTCATTACAGAACTAGGAATAGTTCCTAAGTCTCATCTTGGATCTAAACATGTGTTGTGGCACTTTCATTTGATTATTAGAATCATTGAAAGATGGGAAATCACTATAGAGATAGTGGACTCTCATGAACAACATTACATATCCATTAACTAAAGCTTATCCAACAGCAGGATAATCGTCACTTAGAGAAGAAGAGTATGAGATACCATGGCGATTGGCTTTAGTGCAAGTGGGAGATTGAAAGTAGTATGCACACAAGCCAATCATGTTTGATGATAAAGCATATACTTTGAAACAATCTTATTCATTTATTAATAAAAAGTATTAATTTATTAAAGGCTTTTAATTATCTACATGATGTTGTTTTATAATATGTGATAAACCCATAGTTTTAAGCAATGCTTTTAGAATAATGATGATGATCATTCTAATGAGATCTAAATTCTTAGAAAGCTTAAAACTAAAATAGTTCCCAATCGTTGGATTACTAAATTGGGGATTAGTGAATCCGGATAGATTGGTACATACGTTGTTTGCTCATTGGATGAGGATGATTGATCTCATGATCATTTGTGTGGAGACACTAAAGCAAGTATGTAGGTGCTTATTAGAGAAAAAGTTCACTAAACGCGTGGCTCGCTAAGGAATACCTAATGGAGTTTTACTTCACTCGTCAATAGAATTTCTGTAGTGATAGTAGTACAAGTGATCCTTGGACTTGAGATCATCATAGTATCTTGTGTATGATGAGTTATACTTTAACTTATTCCTTAAGACCCTTAGGGTATATCAAAGGGTATGCTTGGGTATAATAAGTTATACATGGAGATAATGTATGATCAATAAAGAATCTACCACTTCTATTAAAAAAGAGAAATGTCTCTATGTGATTCGATAAATGACAACCCAAGAGTCCTTGGTTAAAGCAGAATGAAATTAGAAAGGAGTTTCTAATTTGCATTATTCGAGTTGTGCATTTAAGAGTCGAAATACATATAATTAAATAAAATAAGACTGTGACAAGAATTCCATGTCTTATATTTAATTGGGACATCAGTATGGTGGAAGGATTGAATTCAGATGCAGTAACTATTTACTCAAAGGTTCTTTTATGATTAATGTTGAAATCTATATTATCCGGAAAGTCGATTTGATCGCTTGGGGGAGGCTTATCCTATTGTAGAGAATAAATATTATTTATTTAAATAAATTGATTGTTTAATTTATTTATTTATTTAAATAAGATTAGAATTGTTCTAATTGATTTATTCACAATAGGTTTAATATGGAGAACCTAAAGGGTCACACCATAAAAGGAAGAATAATTATTTAAGAAGTTAATGGCATAATCGTAATAATATGTTAAGTATATTTAATTTAATCTATGGTGATAGAATAAATTAAATAGCTTAATATTTATTATTTAATATTTTAGAAATATTAAATATAAATTAATAAGAGGAGTCTTATTAATATTATTACAATTATTATTATTTTAATTTCTAAAAGAGTTTAGGAATTAATTTAATATAAGTACTCTCATTTATTCCTAATAGGATTAGGAGGAAAATTAGTTAAAGGAGTTTAATTAATTATCCCTAATAAGATTAGGGAGCCCATTTAATTAAAAGAGTTTAATTAAATAATACCTTATTTTTATTAAATAAGGTTACTTGATATCTTTATAAGAGAGTCTTATATCGGATATCATGGATACATAATAATTCCAATTTGTGGGAAGACGCCTTTTCTATAGAGATAGAAAACTAGGGTTGAGCCAATACCCTTCTTCTTGAATCTTTATTTTTCCTTGGTGGATCACCTCTAGAGGCCAAACATATGGGTGGCTAACGTTGATCAAAGGAAGGAACAAACCCGGTGAGATTCAAGTTGAATCGCGAAAAGGATTTGGAGGTGAACTTGTACCGAGGAAGCTCGATCTTCAAGGGTATGATTTTTATTCTTTATCTTTTCGTTTAATTAATAATTATGCATAAAGGGTGATCAAGGGTATATGGTTTGTAAAATTTTAAACTCGATTTTATCTCGCTTCCGCTAATTTTGTGCAATTTGATTGCGTTCTTGAATATTACAAACCTAACAGTGTCTCCTCTCTGGCTACTCCGGGCCACTGCAAGATCCTCGAACCGTCGCTGAAAAAAACACATTAGTAGATGATACGCGAAGTATAAAATGAAATAATACAAAAAAATATCCGAATTTTAAATACATACTAAATAAGATAATTAAATAACTTACAGCAATGCGTTCTGCCTCGGGTGAGATATAACCACCGTCACCTTTCTTTTGGTGGGCGTGCCACCAAAACTCTAAGCGGGAGGGTGCATGCTTTAAACTCACCTCAAGTCTCTCCGAGTGCAGGTAAATATTTGAGACCTAGTGCGATTGTGGGAGGCGGCTCTGCTTGTTGGGCGACTAAGCGTTGTGCTGGACATCTTCTTGAAGGCCTCGCCAGTCCCAAATCTTTGCACATCCGGTCCCACATCGCGGCAGATATGAAATCTGGTCGAACATCCTTAAGTGTTACGTCCATCACCATCTTAAATGCGGGCCTTCTTCTTCCAGTCGTAGACCCACTTGTACCAATTCATCTCTAGGTATCTGTGCAGAACAGTCATGCCATGGGCTTCCTTCCCGTCCTCAAAATGATAATATCTTTGCACATTACACATTAAGAAGTTTAGTATACTCCATAAATCAAAGAGGTAACATAAATCAAAGAGGTAACAGTATATTCAAATGGAATATTAAACTAGCATATGAATGATTGACATCCTACCTTAAACTCGGCAATAATCAACTGACGTGTGCGGTCATCCACATCCGCCCACCTCATCTACGGGTTTGAGAATCGGTTGCGGACGATCCCAAGCAACGTGTTCCTTGGCGTGGCGTCAAGGATACTACAATTGAAATTAATACATTGCAAATTACAAAGAATATATAAGAACTAAATACTTATATCATAGTAATATTATATAGGATTATGAAACTACCTATGAGTCCCAACATGACATATAAGAGGCGCCTGGGGGGGATTCCCTAGCAAGCCACGTGCTAGTCCCCGCGGAGGCCTACGTCGATCACCTATGTAGTGAAATACATAAATATTTATATAAACGAATATAATGTCAATACAATATAAAATAAAAAAGAATAAGATGTATCCCAATAAAATATGTAATTATACCTGACGATCTGGCCTGATCATCACGCGTAGAATCTCCATGGCCCCCACGACTTGCACGCCCACTACGATCACCGTGTGGTGTGCACGCCATATGTATATATACTGTCAACTAAAAGAATGCAACATACAATAAAAGAGGGATAACATAGAGGATAACATACAGATACAGATAAAAGAGGATCACATATACTGCCCACCTCATATGTATGTATACATACATAAATACTATATTTGTGAACAGTAACAAAGAGGATAACATACAGATACCATTAAAAGAATCCAACATAAATAGTAACCTAAAAGGATACATCATAAATAGTAACCTAAAACAACTAACACCTTATTTAGTAGATTAATATAAGTTAAAGATAATGATTGCACTACTACAAACTATTACATTTGAATACAACTAAAAGGACACAAATAGTACATACTCCTAATCATTTATATCGTCAAAGCAATCAATATCGAATCATCATCTCTTGACGGTAGATCTTCACTATCGTTGTCATCACCATCTTAAATGCGTCCTCAACGATTTCTTCAATTATATCTACCTCCTCAACAACATCGTCTTCACTTTCGACAAATGACGACAACATCATCCTCTTCTTCACTAGACTCACTAATAATTGTCACATCGGTGGGTGTGACACTAGTAGATTCGACTTTTTAAAGGTTCATCGTGCGGACGAGGAGTTGTGCCTTGAAAACCACGGGCTTTGGTGGTTATAAAGACATGCCATGGGCTTGCAGGAGTCTTAACACTCCGCGCGTAGTACACCTATGTCGCTTGACTTGCTAAAATAAAAGGCTCGTCCATACCACTCATCAGTCTTAGTTTTGACTTAATGTTAACGATCACTTTAGATCACGATTTTTTTATCTACTTTAACTCCATTCTCAACATCAAACCAATGACAATTGAAGCAAACTAATTCTTTATGACCCCAGTATTTGAGAACGAAAACTTTTAGCAATCGTCCATACCAGTCATCCCAAATGTTAACGTAGCAGCTACCTTTTCACCACAACACCAGAATCAGCAGAAGCGACTTCCCCAATATCGCAACACTTAAATCTGTAACCATTGACAATGCAACATGTATAAGTATCTACTGAGATCTTCAGGTAAAATCGGCATTTATAAGCTTTAAGCCGATTGTCACTAACTCATCTGTGAGGACCTAATGTACATTAACACAACATATTCTAAAGGTAATTACGCCATAAGAATAAATCTATGATGGTAGATTCATTGAACTTGTAAAGGTTAGACTTACATGATCTTTAAACCATTGCACAAATTGTCCATTTCTCAAATTTTACAAATCCCCGTCCGATATACTCAGATATGCTTCACGTACTTTAGCATCATATTGGTCGCAAAGACGATTATATACTTAATGTGTTTGTAAAGGAACTTGACACGATTACACGACATATATAGTTATGACTACTTACTTAATGTATGCGTTACTTCCTTCATGTTGACAAGTGCATATAATGTGGCATTTGCATACTCACTTATCGGTCGAGAATCGCCTTTTTTTACCGCTTGAATGGGCGCACAGGATGACTAAAGGTTAATAATTCTATTTTCCTCTTCTTGTAATGACTGATTCCGACGTAGCGATTATGCTTCGTCATTCGAACATTCTACTCAAAGTACAACGAGCAAAAATTAACAAGTTCCTCCATAACATAACTTTTGAAGAATCGACCCCCCTCTACGGGCTCTATTCTTCACCTTTTTCTTTAGACGTCGCATATACCTATGTGATATATAGATTAGCAAAAAAGAATGAACATTTTACCGCATTAAAAATATTAATGTCATTACCTCTCGAATGGATACATCCATCTATATTGTACGGGACCGCCAAACTTAGTTTCGTATGGCAAGTGAATAAGCAAATGCTCCATTGAATCAAAAAACGATGGAGGGAAGATCATTTCTAACTTGCACATTATTTCAACTATCCGCATCTCCATTTTATCTATGTCTTTGACCTGAAGCTCCGTCAAGCATAGATCTCTGAAGAAATTAGAAAGCTCTGTCAGTGCTTCAACCACACATTTCGGTAAAAAGTTGATAAATGCCACAGGGATCAACTTCTGCATGAATACATGACAATTATGACTTTTGAGACACGAAACTTGACTCTTGACTTTTACAACACCTTGCTATATTGAAGAATATCCATCTGGGAGCTTCAGGTCCAGCGATCCAATTACATATCAATATCAAATGTTCTCTGGTCAAAAAGTATATTGACTTTAGGCGTTCTAGTCTTACTACCCTCCTCGATCTGACCACAGATCTTCCCTAATGTTCATTTCTACCAAATCAAGCCTCGACTTGTTGTTGTCCTTTTTCTACCAGTGGCATCTAGGACTGTATAAAAAATGTTATCAAATACGTTCTTCTCAGTATGCATCGGATCTAAACAATGAGCGGATGCAGAGTGTAGCCCAATAAAGCGGTCAAAGAACATGGATACGTGTGTCGGTTGTGAACCTTCTTTGTAACCATAAGCTCTCTCTAATCTGTGATTCTTCCCTGGAGGTGGAAACTTCAAATGACTAATCCAACTCAACACTGCTGACCTAGAAAGACAGCCAGGTACTTGACGTTTCTCTGTTTTTCGATTGAATTATCTACTCATCCGTCGATAATGATGTTCAATCGGCAAAAACTGTCTGGATGTTGCAAAGAAACTCATTTTCCCCCCATGTTTTAGTCGCACATCTTTAACTGATCCCATGCACACAGGACATGATAAGCCCCCGTGAGTCGACCATCCACTGACCATTCCTAACGCCAGAAAGTCATTTATTGTCCACAGTAAAGCTACCCTCATGTCAAAGTTCTGCTTAAAAGATACATCATAAGTTTGAACCCCTTTTTCCCACAACATCTTCAACTCATCAACTAACGGCCTGAGGTATACATTGATGTCTTTACTCAGACTCTTATCACCCGGAATCAGGAAAGGCATGAACATGTAGGGATCTTTCATGCACATTAAAGGCGGGAGGTTATACACCACAATAATCATCGACAAAGTTGAATAGGGCTTTGTGTAAGGCCCGTTAAACGGATTAAACCCATCCGTAGCAAGTCCAAGCCTAACATTGCGAACCTCTTCAGCAAACGAGGGGTGCTTGTTATCAAAATTTTTCCACTCAAGCCCATCTGCCGGGTGCATCAGTTGACCTTTAACTATGTCCCGTGTAGAGTGCCACATCATATCCTCGGCGGTATGTGTTGACATGAACAACCGCTGAAGCCTCGGGGCAATGGGAAAGTAACGTAAGATTTTTCTCAACACGTCTTTTCCCTTTTTCTTGTGTTGTTCACAGTATCTACTTGTACCACAAATATCACATGACCTCTTATCTTTTGTATAGCCTGAATCAATGAATTTATAATACAACATATAGTCATTCTCACAAGCATCAATCTTCTCATACCCTAGATTGAGCCTTTTGAACATTTTCTTCACATCATAGTATGACTCTGATAACTTATTTCCTACAGGTAAGCACTCCTTCACAATGCTTAACAGTTCATTAAAACCTCTCTCGCTACAGTTATGCTCGTTTTTGAAGTGTAAAAACTTAGTCACGGCAGATAAGACGGTGTGCTTTTTGTTCCCGTCATACAGTGGCATCGCTACTTCAAGCAATAACTCATAGAAACCCTTAGCCCCATCATTCGGCTCTTGCTCGACTTCTTGCCATCCACATCATCAGATTCCATGGAAGTATGAACCAGCAGCTTTGACTATCATGTTAGTACAGTCAAAGTTTTCGTCACCTCTGTCATACGGTTCTGATTCATGTTTATCCAACCAGGTTTCCCCATGATAGATCCATGTTGTATAACCCTGCTTGAACCCATACGCAAATAAGTCGCACATGACATCACTCCTTTCCTTCCACACTTCATTCACACACCTCTTACAAGAACATCTAATCTCATCGCCGCTGACTTGCTCAAATGCGAAGTTGAGAAACTGTTCAACCCCACTACGATACTCAGAGTTAAGCCCACTCTTATCAGTGACTACCCTACGTTCCATCCAACTTCGATCAACAGACATCTCGGACAACTGTCTGCTATATATATGGAAAGTTAGACAAACACAATCAAGTTTCCAGTTAATGTATATGCAAGCTTATGAGTTTCATAACTTCATCTCCACCTCTAACAGGTGGGGCTTCTATCCCATTCCGGATGTGTTGCCTCATCGATGTTAACAACTTGAACACATCTTTAAATTTTTAGAGATTTGGTGACACCTCCCATGGTCTTCAAGTACGAAATAGACTAACACATCGTAGTCTAAATATGCTTTAGAAGAACATCAAGAGATATATCTTGGCCAAAATTCAAAAATATAAAGACGTGCTCAAGTCGTTAACACCGACCTAAGTGAGATCGAAACATACAAGAACCGTCCCAAAATGGGAACTATTTGAGATTCACTCATACTAAGTGGATCTCAAACGGGTTTCTAAGCTTCCTAAACTATATGAAAATATATGCACATGTGAAATTATAATGAGCTGGTAAATTTCTTAACCCACCCTCAAATAGGAAAAAATAAATAAATTGAGAATTTGAATATGCTTACAGTTTAATGGACCATCTATATATTACATGTTACATATAAATCAGTTAAACTCAAATCAAATCTCTCCACAACAAACTAATATTCGTCTGTATGTCAAGAGAGGGCATGCAGATATAAATGCAAAAACATATTTCAACTTCAACCGTAAAGATACGATTTTTAGCAAAACCAAATAAGCTATTATAGAAGCTAAATAGCTTAATAATTGAAATATATGTAGGAGGTAGGTAGAGAGTAATCAGTAGAGCTAATGATTGCTAATAGAAGCTCAGCCATAAATGGCCAAGCTTATGTCTGAAAATCAGTTAAGTTTTATGTTTAATTGAGTTTTAAAAATACAATAGCAAATAATTAGATAGACATAGGGGAAGGGCTCATCTAAAAGGGACAAAAAGAATTTGGCATCAAATCTCTAAAAGTATAGCAAGGTTAAGAAAATGAGTGTTTCATATAAACCAAAAATCATGCTCTCCAACTGTTTGAGTAAATGTTTACGTTAGAACTGATTTGAGATAATGAGGTACTAATTGTGCAGTTAATACCAAGGGCTATGTTATCATGCTAATAATTGAATAAAGACATGAATACTTATAGGCTATATATGATATGATATAGTGTGAGTAATTTGGAAGTTTTATGGTTTCATGCTAGGTAATGACTGATTTCCTTGATATTAATATGGTTTATATGCTAAAGCATGGGGTCTAATGTACTAGAACTTGAAGGCTAAGTATACAAATTCTAAGATAGCATTCTCAAATTGGTAAATGACTTAAAACAAGGCAGTCTGTGCCTATTTGAAACAGGCCAGACCAACCCACTGTTTTGAGAGCTTGAATGACTAGCTTAAATGACTTGAGGTATGTTAATTTGTAGTCTATTTTGTGCCATCCGGATATATGCTATGCATGTTAAATGTTGTGTAAAAGATTACTCAAAGCTCATATGTTGCCTAACCATACTATTTTGTCAACCAGGTTATCAAACCATGTTTTCATGTGAGTTTAAAGCCTATTGAAGGCTGTTTTGAACAAAAATCTTAAGGCATTGCATCCATATGTTTTAAACCATGAACACATAGATATAACAAGTACATGTTGTGATAACCCTTGTGTTTGTAAGATTGAAGGCTGTTATGGTGATTTAGTGTTAAACTATGCCCAAAATGCCTTGAATGGACTGTTTTCATATTAGAAAGTTAACTAACTAGTGCAAGCATGTTTATAGATATAATGTTATGTTATAATCATGTTTTAAGATTTGTTTGCGTATCTAAAGGTTTCTTTAGGAAGTTATAGCTAAAACTATGCCTAAATATGAACTATTTTAGCAATTTTTTGCAGCTGATGTATTTAGACAGTAGAGAGTATATATCCTCCATAAATTGCAGAACCATTTTACAAATTGCAAATTGCAGAACCATTTTACAAATTGCAAATTGCTAACACATAATTAATTCTACACTAGTATATATTGTAAGCTAACATATAATAGAGATGGATAATGCTCAAAAAAAGGTAGAATATATACTACTTAGCAGCAAAGACAATAATAGAAGCATGATAACATAAGAAAATTGAAGACCCAATTAAACCCTAACATATATAAATAAATTGGAACTTACAAATTAAAGCATAAGAAAAAAAATTAACTTACTAATTGTTCTCTGAGAAATGGAGAACCAGCCGAACCAAGAGGGACGAAAAGATCAGTGGAGGCAGCAGGTCACGGGCCAAGGAAAGGGGAGCAAGAAAGAGGAAGGCTAGTCGGTGGGAGAAAGAAATGGAGAGGTGGGCGACTGACAGCGTTGATGGCGCCGTGACCCCATGACAGTAGGGATGGTGCAGAGGCGACATGAAAGAGAGGAGGAGCCGAGTCGTCGAGCGAGAGAAGAGAGAAAGAGAACAGAAGAAAAATGAATTTTAGGGATTAAATATAGCATCATTCTCGATGGCAATAAGATGTGACTCACTAGCGATGGCAAGGCCGTCGCCTATGACCTTTTTCCACGCGCGCGAAAAAATTCCCACCAAATTTGGACCTGGGAAGGGTCATTCTCGACGGGATAGCCGTCGCCAATGAGGTCATTCTCGACGGGATACTTCCGTCGCTAATGAGGCCATCGCCAATGACCTTTTTTTGTAGTGAACCACGTATTGATTAATTAGGTCTCGCCGGCGGACTACATACTGAACCAGCACGTCATTGGAGATGTCTGAGTTTCCGGCGACCTCTCCGACATCCGAAGAAGCCATCCGAGCTAAACAGTGACAGCGATTGGTAGGATGGACTAAAAGTAAAACCCTAGACCGAGTAGTTGAAGGTTTGTCGCACTGGGATTTTCATTAGTTTTAAAAAATTAATATGTTATATGATGTCTATGACAAAATGAATTTTTATTATGACTGAATTAGAATATTTAATTTTATTGCGTGAATGACCAAAAATTTAAAGATTTGTCAACAAGTAAAGTTTTACTCCCTTTGTCTCAAAATTAGATATATAATTTGACTTTTGAGATTAAATTTCAAATTTATGTAAATTTATTTAATTTTAATTGATACAATTATTATAATTGTATAGTCTATAACAAAAATTATTAATCACAAAATTTATTTCATTCTTAACTCTTATGAGTCATACCAATTTTAAAATTTAATATAATATTATTTGACCTCAAAAGTCAAATTATATCTCTAATTTTAAAACGGTGGAATAAATGAATGTATCAACTCACCCGAAGATGAGACTGGTGTATGAGCACCATTTATAGAATTATTTGGAGATCCTAAGGCATAAGATTTAGATGATATATTTGAGTAGATAGGTTGAGGAAAGTTTTCAAGGTTTCCATGCTTAGTCTTATTATATTGATAATGATCTTAGCATGTATGCATAAGATTTTATTATTTATTTTTTAAAAAACTAATTAAGAAAATTATATATCATTATCTCGATTGTGAAGGAAAATAATATGCATTTATAATGTGTCTGTGTATATATATTCTCTTTTAATTTCTAGCTATTCCTCCAATTAAGCATTTAAGAAAAAATACAGATAAATAGTAATAAAGAAAGCAATGGGAAATAAATAAGAAGAAGCTATTATCATCCTCTATGACGGGAAAACAGTACTTTGTTTATGATTGGAGACTACATTTAAGGAAGATTGTTCTAAAAAATAATTAACGAAGATTGAGTCAAAAAATAACATATCTAATGAGATGGATATTAATTACAATTAGAAGAAAGACAAAAATTTAAAGAATTCCAAATTTTAGATTAGTCTACAAACTCTAGAAGAGCCTAATTCAATTTAAATTTTAAGAATCGTAAATTACAATAAAGTTTTGAAGCTACAATGGGAAGACTACATGAATAATAATAATAATAATAATAATAATAATAATAATAATAAATAAAGTTTCTTGATGGCTGAGTTTTAGGTTTATCAATCAATCATACGGACCTATCAAAACCTACCTATACCTTAAAAAAATAAAAAATAAGAAGTTATTATCATCCTCTATGACAGGGAAAACAGTAGATTGGTTATGATTGGAGACTACATTTAAGGAAGATTGTTCTAAAAAAATAATTAAAGAAGATTGAGTCAAAAAAATAAGGAATGATGTTAGTAGGAGAGAGAAAATAACATATCTAATGAGATGGATATGATCAATTACGTTGATGGACTATATAACAAGTGAATTAAATAAATAAGGAAATTATATGATTATAACTAAATTAATTATAAATATAGAAACTAATTAATGTGATGAAATTAACTATATAAACTAAATAAATAAGGAAACTATATAATGGAAACTAAAATATCTATAAATATAGAAACTAATTAATGTGATGATATTAAGTCAATTTACCATTATATCCTTCCCATATACACAAACCCTAACAATCACTATATATTCCGCTCATACCATTCATCTTTTTTCTTCACCCATAAATCAATCTCCAATTTTTTTCTCTCTATAAACTAACAAGATGATGCAGAAAAGATAGAGATAAGAAAATAGAGGACCTACAGACCCGCCAAGTCACCTTCTCCAAGCGCCGGGCCGGACTTTTCAACAAGGCAAGCGAATTTTCCATTTTAACCGGATCCGAGGTCGCCATCCTGGTGGAGTCTCCAGCTGGCCAAGTCTTTGCTTTCGGCCACCCGAATGTCGAAACTGTCATGGAGCGCTACCTCGGTGAAAATTCTTCCGGGGCTCCGGGTCAGCAGAAATCCGGGTTCGAACTCGATCCGGCCATGCATGAGTGTTTGAAGCATAAGCAACAATATTCGGACGTTTCCAAGGAGTTGGAGGCTGAGAAGAATAAAAAGAAGGCGGCGAAAGGGGCGGCGAAAGAGGAGAATGATAATAGTCTTTGGTGGAAAAAACCTATAGAGGGATTAGGGTTGGAGGAACTTGAGGAGTATATAACTACAATGGAAAAGCTAAGGAATAATTTGCTTACTAGGGCTAATGAACTGGGGATGACACCCAAGTCAAAACCCTAATAATAAATAATAATAATAATAATAATAATAATAATGTCTTTAGGGTGGATGGGCAGATTTGAAGTTTTTCTATTTAAAATGATTACCTATCAAGTGGCTAGCTATAATAGTAGTACTACTTTAGTATTTCAATATTCAGGGTTTATTTAATTATGGTTTTGTTTTGCGCTAAGTAGTTATAGATCTTTATCAATAATAATGATGTTAGTTTTGCCAATATTGAAATAATGGAAGTCTTTCTTTTTGTTTTAATATCTCATGTTTACAAAAGTTTTATTTAATATTATATGATTTTCTTAGTTGTTCAGTATAGTAATATCTAAATATACAAAATATAAGTATGATTTGATTTTGGGTTGAATAATTTGGTTATGATTCAAGGTTGAAATCAAAATTTTAATATAAGTCAAATAGTTTGAACGATTATGGGTGCAATCTAAGTGACCCAATTTACAACCATTGTTGCCCTTAGCTCTCTCACATTGATACTTTTTGATTGAGTGAATACGTCACCCTCCTGACGAAAATATTTTTGTATAAAAGAGAAAGGAGTTTTCATTATGAGAGAGTAAGTCGCAGGATAAGTAACAGGGTAGGTTTAAGGTTTATAAATAATTGGATATATTTGAATGAGTTAAACAAATATGAGCTAAAATTTGTTAACTAGTTTAAAATCATATTTATTATGAATAATATAGTTTTTAACCCAACCCATAGTATATAAAAGCTAGGTATCCAACCCAAATAAATTAAATTGGGTTAAACCTATAGTCCCTAAACTATTTTATCATGTCTACGTCTGTATCTAAAACAAATAACAAGAATACCAAACTTTTAAGATCTTGTATTAAGAAAAAATTTGATATTTTTACATAATTCTTTTAGATGAATAAAGTGGGTCTTATCTTACCTATTATGTCAGAGAAAATTATATGATAATACCAAAATCACATATGGAAATAGTATTATTCTAAACTAATCGAGGTTACGAGACTACTTACGATTTTGCGTTTGTTATACCCAAAAATAAGTATAAAAAAAATAAAAGTACCATCACTTTACATAATTTTGTGGGACCATTAAAATAAATTTAGCATTTTTTCTCTTTTTTCTACTTTTTTTTTTTTAATATATGTACAAATTGTATTTTGCTTATCTTTTTGAGAATAAGGGAGTACTTATTTATTTAAGACGGATTTTATTTGTAATAAATTAAACTCCAGGTAAATATACTTGATTTAATGCAATATATCAATTAATAAACTATTTAAAATTACATCAAGTTAATATGTACTGTTCACAAATTTGAAGGATCATAACATTTATAATGAACAGCGGTTTACTTTGTCAATGACTCGATATATACACTATATTAAGAGTAATGCCAGTGATAAAAAATAATTAAAAAATAGTTATAAAATGATGTCTCGAATTATAATTTTTTAATATTTTATCAAGGTCTATTAATTATAACTAATAACTATTATACATATTATTTTGTATTTTTTTATATTCAGTCTTTTGTCTCCAAGGTATTATTGTTATATTAATATAGCTGATATTTTTGGTATATGGAGTCATTTATGGATAAATCTATACGTACATCTTCTTTACTCCCTCCTTGCTGAAACGCATATCCTTTTATCGTTTTGTTGTTGTTGTTTTTCTTTTATTCTTTGCCCCCTTCCCCTGTCTTCTCTTGCCTTTTTGTTTTTCTCTCTCCCTACCAGTTCCCCTTCGTCCACAAAAGAAGAGCACAAAACCACACTTAAACTTCATCGTCGTTACCTCTCACGCCATTAATAGATGACGACGTCGCTCTCAGCCGCCGTCATTTCCGCCTTCATCACCATAATCTCCGTCGCCTCCACCGTCCACTCCCTCTCACTGGTGGATCTACTCTTGGGCAGTGGGGTCAATTGACCCCCACCGAATTTTAAGGAATCAATTTTTATTTATTTTTAATTTTATAAGTTGTTTAGTGAAAATAAAAAGTTTATATTAAAAGACTATTAAATGTCTTAAATTTCTACTAACACCAACATTTCAGTACTCTTTTATATTGTTTAGTAACTTTGAGTGAACATCATATTTTTGCAACTATTAAAACGAGGTTATCATTGCAATAATTTTAAATAATGAAGTCTCGAAAAATATTATTATAAATAATATTTTTATAATATTATTTAGTTTTATAATTTATTTTAGAGGACACGGTGAGGGATATTCTCACATTCTTATGCGTGTTTCTTATAATAACAATGTTTTAAATTTTTTTTTATAAAATATCACTTTATACATAGAAGGAAGTATATTCAATTACATCGATTTTATACGATAGCTCACACAATTATTTGCAATGTCCCTCACATCTTTTTTGCCTTTCTTATATTGTATTTTATTTCTTTATAAATTTTTATTTTTAAAAATTGATTTCACTGAACTAAAGAGCTGAATCCGCCCCTGTTCCCTCTGCGGCTCCGCATCCACCCTCGCCGTCAGCTATGGCCCCACCACCATCTGCGGTATTGTCGCTGAGCAACAAACACAGAGAATCCATCATATTATTCTCTGGAAATGACGGTTTGAAAGCCAATCCAATTACCGTTGAGATGATTAATTACGCTCTTTCTCTTGCAAGATCAACATAACAGGAAGGCTGAAGCGGAGAGGATGAAAAAGTGGGCAGAGACTGTATGGGTCAATTGTCATCTGTCGCTAGCTAAGGCACTAAATATATATGAGCCTTCTTCTAAGGTGCCAGTTGTAGATCTTCGGGTTAGTAGGGTTTTGTAGTTTCTCTGTTTTGAGTTTCTGAGAATTTAATGTTTCTTACCACTAGCAGAGATCCCGGCAATCTGTACTATCTACTTGTTGTATGTTTTGTTGGAATAAACTTTGAGAAAATAAACCACGAATGAGTTTTCTGTTTTTTTTTTTTAGTGTGCTATGTCAAATTGGTTACAGACTTGATGGTAAGTTGAGTTGGAGGGGGACTGCAGAATTCAAATGCTTAAGGTGATGACTTGCTGCACAACCGCTTTTTAATGAAAATCAACGCATAATTAAACAGTCCACACCCCTTTGTATTTGAGGGCATTCTTCTTTATGATTTCATTTAAACACTAGCAAAATTTTTGCAGAACTCACGAGATATAAACAAACATACCAAGCATGGGGAAATAATGACATTATATGCAATTAGTACTATAAATTAAATGAAAAATGCTTTTTATAGCTCTATCGTTTATAGCTTACAGGGTTCAGATGTGGTTGATACACATCTTAACATGCGAAATTCAAGTAAAGTCAACTTTCAAAAATAGTTACAACAATATGAGCATCAAAACAGGGAGCCCTGAATATTCAGAGAGGCAGATCAAGGCCTTTCCCGATCTTCACTCTAATCAGCTGGAGTATACCCTTGTTTATAATCTAAAAATAAAAAATACGCGAGCTTAAAATCAAGAAAATTTTCATGCCTACAGAATTAAAACAAAATGCTAGAGAATAAGATGTGAAGATCTCTGCCAGTTCTACAATGAAAGTTACAACACCAATCATACAAGCTCTTCAGTTCCATATTTCAGCAGTTCTTGTGAATCCAAGAAAAGGGGCTTTGAATTTTGGCTGCACTTTCAGCATTGAATTCTTTGTGTTTGCTGCTTGGCCACAATGACGCAGACTGTGGTAATGGCGCCGTAGCTGACGGCGAGGGTGGATGCAGAGCCGCCGAGGGAGTGGACGGTGGACGACGACGGTGATGAGGATGATGAAGGCAGAAATGGCGGTGGCTGAGACCGTCGTCATCATCTAATGGCATGAGAAGTAATCACGATGAAGTTTACGTGTGGTTCTGTACTCTTCATTTGTGGACGAAAGGGAACTCTGTTAGAGAGAAACAAAAAGGCATGAAAAGACAGGTGAAGGGAGATAAAGAATAAAAAAAAAAAAGCAAAATGATATACGTTTCGGCAAGGAGGGAGTAAATAATATGCACCCAAGATCAAGATTTATCCGTCATGTATTCCCTCCCTCACATATTTATTAAGGCATTCTTTTCCAGGATGTTCCAAAAAAATTGCAGCACTTTCTTTTTGAGTTGCTTTTATGAAATGACCAATTTATTCAGTCATGTCAATTTTATCATTTAAATATATAATAAATTATTTTACTAATTTGTGGTTCACATTTTTAGAGTATTCTTAACCACACACTCTATAGGGACAAATTAGGAAAGTAAATGAGATGTTAAATTTTTTTAAATTTTGTGCAAAGAGATGCGGCAATAATTTTGAAAACACATGGACAAGATTGGAGAATATCATGCATACCATTATTTTAGAGTATCATGCGATATAATAATAAAATTATCAAAAAATTTATGTGGATATAATGTAAGACCTCGAATTTTATGAAATGAAAGTATTTAATTTTCTTATAATTATTATTCTATTTAATAATAGTTTAATTAATAAAAGGTTAAAGTTAAGGGTGATATGTGAAATTTTTGTAAAGTAAGCAAGTTGATATAAAATATTCATTGTGTCGAGGAATATTCGTTTGGTCAGAGAATATTCTTTTTATCAGGGAATATTCGTTCGAGGACACAATCACTGGTGGACCCCACAACCGAAGTATTTTAGTAGTTAAAAAATGACATAAATATCTTTTATAAAAATAACGGCGAAAGTTTTACCGTTAAACTGTTAAACTATCTGGTAGTAAAAGTACAGTAATACGCGTGGTTGCATAGTAATACACGGTATTAATTAATGATGTTTACGTGAGAAGTCACTCAGTTATACTCTATTATTGCTACAGTAATTGTTGCATAGTATCTCACGTTATTTGATTCAATTATTGTCACAATATTAATATTTTATATTATTAAATCAATAATTGAGACGACAAAGTTATTCATATTATTATTTGCAATATTGACGATGTCTAGAAAGTTCATCGATGAGAGGTTTGGGGCACCTAATTCAAGCGTCGATAGGGAGAAATCTTTATCAGAAAGCCCCATCTTTCCTGGGAATGATCTGGTTGTTAAATATTGTGAGTTATAATATTAATGATGAATAATTGTTAATAGATTAAAAATGTGTTTATTAAAGATAAATAAATTGTGGTAAATATTTATTCAATTTTTGATATAAATATAGGGATTGTTATGAGGCGATTGTTGTAAGTTTGACTTAGTATTGTTAGGTTTGTAATATTCAAGAACGCAATCAAATTGCATAAAAAGTGCGAAAACGTGTAAAAATCAGAGTTTAAAATTTTTACAAACTATATACCCGGATCACCCTTTATGCACAATTATTAATTAAACGAAAAGATATGAAGAACAAGAATCATACCCTTGAAGATTCGAGCTTCCTCAGGTACAAGTTCACCTCCAATCCTTTTCGCGTTCAACTTAAATCCACCGGGTTTGGTTCCTTCCTTTGATCAACGTTAGCCACTCAAATGTTTGGCCTCTGAGAGGTGATCCACCAAAGAAGAAAAAAGATCCAAAAAGATGGGTGGTTGGCTAAACCCTAGTTTTTCTATCTCTATAGAAAAGGAGCGTACTCTCCAACCATTGGAATTATAACGTAGTAGTCTTGATATCTGATATAAGACTCCTCTTATAAAGATATCAAGTAACCCTATTAAAATAAGGTATTATTTAATTAAACCCTTTTAATTAAAGGGGCTCCCTAATCTTATTAGGGATAATTAATTAAACTCCTTTAACTAATTTTCCTTCCTAATCCAATTAGGAATAAATGAGAGTTCTTATATTAAATTAATTCCTAAACTCTTTTAGAAATTAAAATAATAATAATAATTGTAATAATATTAATAAGACTCCTCTTATTAATTTATATTTAATATTTCTAAAATATTAAATAATAAATATTAAGCTATTTAATTTATTCTATCACCATAGATTAAATTAAATATACATAACATATTATTACGATTATGCCATTAACTTCTTAAATAATTATTCTTTCTTTTATGGTGTGACCCTTTAGGTTCTCCATATTAAACCAGGTTGTGAATAAATCAATTAGAACAATTCTAATCTTATTTAAATAAATAAATTAAACAATTAATTTATTTAAATAAATAATATTTATTCTACAATAGGGATAAGCCTCCCTAGCGATCAACGACTTTCCGGATAATATAGATTTCAACATTAATCATAAAAGAACCTTTGAGTAAATAGTTACTGCATAATTCAATCCTTCCACCATACAATGTCCCAATTAAATATAAGACATGGAATTCTTGTCAAATCTTATTTTATTTAATTATATGTATTTCGATCCTTAAATGTACAACACCAAATAATGCAAATTAGAAACTCCTTTCTAATTTCATTCGCGCCGCCAAGGACTACCTAGGGTTGTCATTTATCGAATCACATAGGACATTTCTCTTCTTTAATAGAAGTGGTAGATTCTTTATTGATCATACATTATCTCCATGTACAACTTATTATACCCAAGCATACCCTTTGATATACCCTAAGGGTCTTAAGGAATAAGTCAAAGTATAACTCATCATACACAAGATACTATGATCTCAAGTCCAAGGATCACTCAGATTACTATCACTACAGAATTCCTATTGATGCACAAGTAAAACTCCATTAGGTATTCCTTAGCGAGCCACGTTCAATGAACTTATTTTCTAATAAAGCACCTACATACTTGCTTTAGTGTCTCCACACAAATGATGTGAGATCAATCATCCTCATCCAATGAAAGCAAAGCAACGTATGTACCAATCTATCCGAATTCACTAATCCCAATTTAGTAATCCAATGATTGGAAACTATTTTAGTTTTAAGCTTTCTAAGAATTTAGATCTCATTAGAATGATCATCATCATTATTCTAAAAGCATTGCTTAAAACTATGGGTTTATCACATATTATAAAACAAAGATCACGTAGATAATTAAAAGCCTTTAATAAATTAATACTTTTTATTAATAAATGAATAAGATTGTTACAAAGTATATGCTTTATCATCAAACATGATTGGCTTGTGTGCATACTACTTTCAAGTATTCCATGGGAAGATTTACTAATTTTATGGACTTTCGATGGTGGTTTTAATAGATAACCAATCTGGACCATTGATGGTGGTTTTAATAGTTAATCAATCTGGACCATTGATTGTGGTTGTAATAGTAAATCAATCTGGACCATTGATGGTGATTTTAATAGTAAATCAATCTGGACCGTCGGTGGTGGTTTTAAAAGTAAATCAATCTGGATTGTTGGTTGTGGTTTTAAAAGTAAATCAATCTGGACAGTTGATGGAGATTTTAAAAGTAAATCAATCTAGACCGTCGGTTGTGGTTTTAATAGTAATCAATATGAACCATCCGTTCTAATAGTAAATCAATCTGGACCGTTCGTGAATTACTTACTATTTAGTCCATTCTCCTATAAATAGAAGCTTAATTCTTCTTTTATTCTCACCAATTCACTGAGATTCACAAGAGACACTATAGAGAGAGAAACTATAGAGAGCAAGAAGAAGAATATTCTGCTACTTCACTATTGCAGTATCCAATCTTCTATTATGGTAATGGATATTATTTGTTGTATTCGTAAGGGATATTATTTGTTGTATTCGTAAGGGATATTATTTCTTTCGTATTCATAAGGAATAATATTTTTCGTATTCATCCTTTAATATGTCGGAATAACATGTCTACGTGAATTACGTACCGTATGACAAGTAAAAATCCATTTGAAGTTTCGTATGTTATTTCTTTTCATATTCTTAAATCTAAACTTACTATGGTAAGTATTGCTTCTATAATCCTTGAAATTAATGAAATATTCTTGAGTTTTGCGCTTTATCCAGTATCATTTCATTGGAATATTGATCTGAACTTTCTTATTAAATATCAATATTTTCACCCGGAGTACTATTCATGGGTTACTATTCACCCAGTTATTATTCACTAGAATATTATTCACTTGGATATTTGGGACACTTTTTATGCTAGGGTACTATTTACGAGTTACTATTCATGGGTTACTATTCACCCGATTACTATTCACTATAATATTATTCACTCGGGTATTCGGGGCACTTTTCATGTCGGGTTACTATTCACGAGTTACTATTCACGGGTTACTATTCACCTGGTTACTATTCACTCAAATATTATTCACTCTGGTATTCAGGGCACTTTTCATGTCGGGGTACTATTCACAGGGTACTATTTCCGAAGTATAATTCACAAGGTACTATTCACCGAAAAATTTATTTCTTTTATGTCCAAATTATTTTTGATTCATGGATATTATTCTTGAAATTTACTCCACAAAGTAGTATCATGTTAACAATTTAGACATTATTGAATTCTGGATAAATTAAATTATAAATCTTTAAAAAGTTATCCTTTGCCTTCTTTTAATTGAATTCTTATATCAATGTCATCATCCTCATGCTTATATTGTGATGAAAGTCATCTTCGCTTTGGCGCATGCATAGATGGACTATTGATTGGTATGATTATGACTGAGGATAATTTGGTATGATCACGACCATTGATGATTACACGAATATTCTTCGGCACGTAGTGCGAGAATAATTTGTCGACGTGATACTAATGAATATCATTGGCCCGTAGTGCAGGGATGATTCGACGATGCGATTTATTTATTAAACTGAGTCCCAGCGATAAAGTTAACGATAAACTTTTTTAAATCATAAAAGATAGTAGATGTCATGCTCTACTTGACTCTTCTAATGGATTGCTTGTTCCATCGCATTAAACTTGTTACTATTATATTTTATCGGTTTAACATCATTTGAAGGCTAATGATAACTTATTACGCATTATCTTAGTCATAATATTTCATGAGCTAGTTGAGCTCACCCTTTTACTTCCATTGTTCTCTTCAAGAAATGAGAACGAGCAGGAACTAGTTGGGAAACGGAGTGATAGTCCGAGATGGTGTTATAGTAGTCCTCACTATTCTATAAAATAGTGTGACAATAAATGTAATTAGGACTCCATTTGAGTTTGGATATTGTTTAGAAGACAATATTAGGTGTAAAAACTCTCTCATTTCATGTTGTATAATTAAGTTTATATTTGTATTCAATTACCATGTATTTGGCGACCCAAGATGGGTGATGTATACCTATTTTGGGGGCGTCACAGTTGGTATCAAAGCTTAGGGATATGATCTCTGGCAGAGATGTGAGACAAGAACTATGAGGGGAGAGACGAGAAATTTCTTCGCTAGTATGACCTACCTAAGTTTATTTGGTATTTAATTGGTTGGTCAGAGTATAGGGATAATATGTGGCATGCCAATTAACCCTTGTTTTTTGGCAGTGTTTGAAAATGGCATCTGAAAATGTCCAGATAAGCAATGAAGCACATGAGACTATTGAGTCACCAACGATCAATACCCAGGATAATGTGCAACAAAAAGACAATAATCCTCGGGTAAACAACAACACCAATCAAATGATGAACGATGGGATGTTCAAAGGCTTCATGCAATTCATGCAACATTAGGCGAGAGCGGCTCCTGTTCAAAATGCAGATGGAAACACTGACAACTCTCTGATGGTCACTGCTAAGCAGTTCAAGGAGCTGGGACCACCAGAATTTTTGGGAGAGCCAAAACCACTTAAGGCGGAGACATGAATAAAGCAGATCACCAAGATATTTGATGTCTTGGGATGCTCCAAGGAGCAAAAGGTTCCCTTTGCTACCTTCATGTTGAGAGGAGAGGCAAATTACTGGTGAGAATCAGTAAAACGTACTCAGCTTGCCGCACTCAAAATGTCTTGGGAAAAGTTCCAAGAACTGTTCAACCACAAGTACTTTCCCAAAAGTATTCGTCACATGAAGGAAGTGGAGTTTATCAAGTTGGAGCAAAACAATATGACCGTATCGCAGTACGAGGCTAAGTTTGCCGAGTTGTCCCGGTTCGCATCCCATTTGGTTGATAATGAGGAGAGAATGACACGAATGTTTCTACAAGGTTTGAGACCCAAAATACGTCAATACCTCATTTCTCACAAACTGTGTTTGTATTCAGATATTGTAAATAGGGCTCAGTTATTAGAGCGCGATAATAAGTCAACCCAACCAAGAGAGAGAAGCCGGCAAGTCGATAATACCAGTGGTAGCAGTCATCAAAGCGATGATAACAAACGTGGAGGGAATCAACATGCCAAAAATGGTAACCACTTCGGTGATAATTGTAAGACCCCAACTTATTATAAATAAAATTGAATTTTCCTCTATTCATTATTCTAAATTAATAAGGTGTTAATTTGATATAATATTTTGGTTATGGGTGAAATGTGCAAATTTTACAAAATAAGTGGTTATAAAATATTCATTTTTGTTGGGAATATTCTTTTGGTCGTGGAATATTCTTTTTGTTTGGGAATATTTAGATTTACTACAAGAACCATTCGTGGGGCTCATATAATGTAATAACCGTCGGATGAAGAAAGCGACAAAGTATGAGTTTTTATAAATAATGACAGTAATTTACATTAACACCGTTGGAATACCGGTGGTTAAAATACGTAAATACTGCGTGGTTGCACAAAGTAGAAGACACCAGTACGCATATTATTGAATTATTGACTAAATGCGTAAGAAGGAAGGCACTACTCAATAATTGTTACAATAGTTCTTTATTTAATATTTTATTTTATTGATTCAATAATTGTTGCGTTGATAGTTTATATTATTGTTGTTTCAACAATTGTCATTTACAAGATATTTCCCATTATCGATCAATAATTCATATTATTTGAATAATATTATTAGATAAGCATTATTGGCGATGTCTAGAAAGTTACATCAAGGAGAGGTTTGGTCACCTAATCATTGCGCCAAGATGAGAGAAATCCTTATTGGAAAGCCCCTCTTTCCGGAGGCCGCTGGTGGTTGTCATAAGTGTGATTCGTAATATTATTTGTGAATAATTAATTATTGATTTATATGATAAGGAATATATTTATTTGATATAATTGATGGATATATTTATTTTATGTGGATATAATTGAAGGAATTAATCTTTGAGGTGTTTTATCAAGATTTTGTCTAAGGAAGTATTAAAAATCACCTGCTTATGAATTTCGGATATTTTCTGTTTAGAATTTGGAAAAACTCAAAGCTACAAAGTTGTAGAGAATTCGATTTCATGCGAAATTGACATAAAATTCGTATTTTTTTGATAAACGGGCTATTTTCTATGAATTGTTGAAGTTTAGGAAAATAAAATGATTTTTATTAAATTTATGGGTGGGACCCACTTTTGGTTGGTGTTAATAACATGTGGGCTGCTAAAATTTCAGAAATGAGGGGCTGATGGCTTTCAAAACATGCGTAGAAAAAATGAGAATAAATAATATTAATTTATTATTTTAGTCTCCTATGGCGTTCTAGCATTTTCCTATAAATAGACGTTTAGGTTAAAATTGAAAATCACACCAGAAACAAGTTTTCTTTCTCATTAGATTCTCGAGCGTATTTTTGTGAGTATTTTAATACTTTGAGAGTTGCTGTTCGGTACAAGTTTCCTTCGGCTTTCTATCCGATATTTCGATCAGAAGTACCGTTATTTTGAAGTAAGGGATGTTATTTTCTTCTTAAATGATATTATTTTCTTCAATATCATTATGCCGAAATATTGGTGAACTTTTTAATCAAATTTGAAACTTTTTGTGTCAGAATTACTATTCACGATATCACTAAGACTATTCACATCAAAAAAAAAATTTTTCTTTTGTCCAAGATGTCTATTTTGGCTACTATCTTTGATCAGTATCCATGTTTTGATCGTTATTTTTGAATTTCGCTTCAAAATTTGTTATTATGAAGTATTAGTGATCTTGGATAAACTGCGTAATACTAATCCCTAATATTTGTCCTTCCGTCTCTTTGGATTCGCTTCTCTCTAAAATGTTTTTCATCATCCTCGATTCTATTAATGATGATATTATTGAATATCTTTGGCCCAGTAGGCAAAAGATGAATGATATATTAATCGATGAATATCTTTCGCCCGTAGTGCAAAGATGAGCAGTGTTGAGATGAACATGACCAACTGGTGATATAAAATGAATATCTTTGGCTGTGTAGTGCAAAGATGAATATTTGATTAAAGATGTATATTGATTGTTGTTCTGAGGATAAAATATTGATGATGGACTTTTAAATCTTAGAAGATAGTAGAACTCATTCTCTACTCGACTCTTCTAATGGATTGTTGTTTCACGCAGAATATTGATCTAAAACTTGTCATCTATTATATTCTATCAGATTTTTCCCTGTTGAGGACTAACGATAATTTGTTGTATATTATTTTAGTCATAATATTCTTTACTAGGCTAGTTGAGCTCACCCTTTTCCTTTTTGTTCCATTTTTCTTCTCAGGAGGTGAGAACATAGCAGGATCTCGGGATATGGAGTGATGGTTCTAGAAAGATGTTTTAGCAGTCCTCACTATTTCTGTAAAATAGCGTTTGAATAATTGTAATGAGGATTTATTTGAGTGTGGATATTGTGTAGAAGACAATATTTGTATTTAAACTCATAGTATGTGTTGTCGTATTTTGCACGACAATTGTATTATTAAAGTTGTAGTTTGCTTTCTGTACCATGTATTTGGCGACTCGGAATGGGTGTTGTATACCCATTTTGGGGGCATCTGATTAGTATCAAAACTTAGGATATGGTCTCCGCGGAGATCGGGGAATAGAACTAGGAGGAGAGATGAATAAATCATTCATTCACTAGTGTGTCCTATCTAAGCTTATTTGTTGGCTGGCCATAATATAGGGATATTATGTGATATGTTAATTTGTTTAATTAACCCTTGTTTTATGGGCAAGATTTAAGAATGGGCACGAGAACGTTAACAATGGAGTGTATGAGACTGTGGAACAACCTTTAGTCACAAACCAGGAGAACGTGCAACAGAAGGCAATATTCCTCCTGTAAACAACACTACCGAGCAAACGATGAATGATGGAATGTTTAAGAGCTTTTTGAAGTTCATGTAAAATCAGACGAGGGAGACTCGTGTACAAAATACGGGTGAAAATGATGGCAACGCACGGTCTATCACAGCCAAGCAGTTCAAGGAGTTGGGACCACCAGATTTCTGGGGAAAGCCCGATCCAATTAAAGCGGAAACGTGGGTCAAGTAAATTACCAAGATATTCGATGTCTTGGGATGCACGGAGGAACAGAAGGTTCCATTCGCCACCTTTATGTTAAAGTGGAGAGGCAAATTCATGGTGGAAATCCGTGAAGCGTACTCCAACCAAACCGACTCAACATGTCTTGGGAAAGATTTCAAAATCGCGTTCAATGACAAGTACTTTCCGAAAGTATTCATTATACGAAGGAGGTAGAGTTTATTAGATCGAACAGAACAACATGATAAGGTGTCTCGAAGACGAGGCGGTAAGTTCGCGGAGTTATCCGTGCTTGCACCTCATTTGGTAGAAAATGAGGAACGATGACGCGGATGTTTCGAGAGGTCTCAAACCCGAGATTCGGCCAATAACTTATCTCTCATAAATTTTCTCTCGTATTCGGGATGTTGTCAATGTGGCTCAATTATTAGAGCGAGATAATGAGTATACTCAACCGAGGGACCACAACCGAGGTCATATTGGTGACAACAATCATTTAGGCGATGATAACCAATGAGGAGGAAAAATACGGACAAAAGCGGCAGAACCACTCTCGGGGTAATCGTGGCCGTGATAATAGGAGAGGTGAGTCAAGTGGAAATTTCAAAAAAGGAGATTCAACAACGACGGAAAGACATCATCAAAGAAGAAAGACCAAAGAACAAATTCTAGGGAAGAGATCGACCGCCGATTAGATGTTACAAATGCGGAAAGAGAGACATATCACCCAAACCGTCCACAACAATCCAAGGTATGTTATAACTATGGAAAGGAGGGCCATATAGCTCGAGGCGCTCAGAGCAAAACCAAGTTCAAAGAGGGGATGGTGACTCAAAGGTCGTCCCGATAAGTCAAAATCACGGTTCTGGAAAGCGTTTGTCGAATCGGCCAAATGTGAGGAACCCAACAAGGTGATCACGGGTAAGCTAATCTTGAATTCTTGCGAAGTTTATACCTTACTAGATACCGGTTCTACCTATTCTTTTATCTCTCCAGCTTGTGCTCAACGTTTAAACTTGACTTCGGAGAAATTGGACTTTGACTTATCTATTAAAACTCCGTTGGGTGAAACCTTCGTTACATCTACAGTTTATAAATCTTTCTTAATCCAAGTTGGGACTATCACATTACCTGTTGATCTTATCTCTTTAAAGATACTTGCTTTTGATGTGTTTTTAGGAATTGATTGGTTAACCACTCATCATGCCAAAATTGATTATTTTCGTAAGGTTGTTAGTTTTCATATTCTTAACCAACCTGTCATACAAATTCAAACAACTAAACCACTAAAATCAGTCACTGTCATATCAAGTCACAAAGCTATTCGTTTATTGAAAAACGGATGTCAAGCTTTCTTAGCCCATATTATGGATTTGAATAAAGACAATTCATATTTGAATAATATTTATGTTGTTAGAGAGTTCCCTGATGTATTTCTTGAAGAACTTCCCAGTCTACCCCCAGAACGTGATGTTGAATTCTTTATTGACCTTGAACCGGGTACAAAACCCATTTCTAAAATCGCATATCGAATGACTCCTATTGAACTTCAGGAGTTAAAAGTCCAACTACAGGAGTTATTAGACATCGGTTTCATTCGTCCTAGTACATCTCCTTGGGGTGCTCCTGTTTTATTCGTAAAGAAGAAAGATGGGAGTACGCGACTTTCAGTATTGACTACTGAGAATTAAACCATGTCACCATCAAGAATAGTATCCGTTACCTCACATTGATTTGACTGTTCGACCCGATTCAAGGAGCAAAATTCTTTTCAAAGATCGATCTTCGATTCGGATATCATCACTAAAGATTAAAACCGAGGATATTCCAAAGATCGCCTTTAACTCGATGACGAGCATTATGAATTCTTAGTCGTGTCTTTTGGATTGACTAATGTTCCTCGCCGCTTTCATGGATATGATGAACCGCAGTATTCAAGGAATATTTGGATCAATTCGTTGTTGTTGTCTTTATTGATGACATCCTCATCTATTCCAAAATCCGTGAAGATCATGAGCACCATTTGAAGTCGATACTTGAAAGGCTTCGTGAAAACAAGCTTTATGCCAAGCTAAACAAATGCGAGTTCGGCGAGGAAGTAGCATTCCTCGGGCACGCACGTGGTGTTAAAACATGGAGTATCTGTTGACCGGTGAAGATTCAAGCAATACAAAAGTGGGAGAGCAACCGAAGTCGATCGGATCGAAACGACGCGACTTTCTCGGGCTTAGTTGGTTATTATCGGAGATTCGTGGAAGGATTTTTTCGAATCACTACTCCATTAACTCAACTGACTCGGAAAGATTCAAAATTCGTATGGAGCGAGGAATGCGAGAAGAGTTTCCAAGAGCTCAAGAGGAGACTCATTTTACACTGCTGCAGCGCAATACCATCCGGGTTGGATGGATTTGTTATCTACAACGATGCTTTAGTGCAAAGGGTTAGGATGTGTTCTCATGCAACATGGGAAACTCATAGCTTTATGCCTCATGACAACTCAAAGAATATGAGAGAAATTATCCTACTCATGATCCGGAGTCAGCGGTGATCATTTCTGCGTTGAAAATTTGGAGACACTACCGTATGGGAGAAAGTGGAGATTTATACGGACCATAAAAGCCTCAAATATTTCTTTCACCAAAAAGAACTCAATATGCATACGCGACGACGTTGGCTTCGAAATGTTGAAAGATTACGACCACACTATTCAATATCATCCCGAAAAAGCGAACGTAGTAGGACGCGATTGAGTAAAAGATCATATGCGAGTACGAGTGCGATATTGTCAACGCAAAGGCCTATTTTGTATGACTTGCAAAGGATGGAGATAGAATTAAAGACTCCAGGAACCCATGTGATGATGGCAAATATACGAGTAGAACCAACTTTAATCGATAAAGTTAAAGCTGCTCAAGCTACGGACCTAGGGTTAATGCGTATGAAGAAGAAAGTGCAAGAAGGTGCTATTCCAGAAGCAAGAATCGATGAAGAAGGAATACTTCGATTCAACTCTAGACTTTGCGTTGCTAACAATTCTGACTTGAAGCATATAATCATGATGGAGGCACACAACACCCCGTTTGCAATCCATCCTGGGAGTACCAAAATGTATCATAATATTCGACATACATTTTGGTGGAACAATATGAAGAGAGAGATCGCGGAGTTTATCTCGAGGTGTTTAACTTGTCAACGTGTAAAGGCGGAGCATCAAGTACCAAAAGGTCCATTGCAACCACTTGAGATTCCGGAATGGAAGTGGGAACACATTACTATGGATTTCGTTACGGGTCTTCCCAAGGTTTCTCAAGGCATAGATGCGATTTGGGTTATTGTTGATAGATTAACCAAGTCTGCTCATTTCTTGCCTATATGTGAGACTTATTCCCTTGAACGTCTTACTCGTATGACGTGAATGAGATTGTGAGATTGCATGGCATGCCGGTATCCATAGTTTGGATCGTGACCCAAGATTCACTTCAAGATTTTGGGTTAGCTTCTCTGAAAGCTATGGGCACGCATTTTCTGATTGATTGAGATACCATCCTCAAACGGACGGGTAATCGGAAAGGACTATTCAAACCCTTGAAGATCTATTAAGACTCTGTGTCCTAGATTTTAAAGGAAGTTGGGATAAGTACTTGCCATTGGTGGAATTCTCTCTACAACAACAGTTATCAAGCAAGTATAGGTAATGGCTCCGATTCGAGGTGTTGTATGGACGAAAGTGTCGTTCTCCAAAGATATGTTGGGGACAAGGTGGGAGAAGCAACGTTGTTGGGACCGTAATTAATTAACGCATGACTACGTAAAAAATCCAAATGATTCGACAACGTATTCAAACCTCACAACATCGACAAAAGAGTTATGATGATATTCATCGAAAGGACGTGAAATTTAATATTGGGGATCATGTATTATTACCTATTGCTCCATGGAAGGGAGTTACAAGATTTGGAAAGAGAGGAAAGCTCAATCCAAGGTTTGTTGGTCCATTTGAGATTCTTGACCGAATAGGAAATGTGGCCTATAGACTCGTGTTACCTCCAAGTATGTCTCGTGTTCACAATGTTTTTCACATATCTATGCTTCGTAAATATGTGAAAGACCCGAACCACATTATTACGTTAGAACCAGACGAGATAGCCGAAGATTTAACGTACGAGGAGGTACCTGTTAAGATCTTGGATAGGAAAGAGCATGTCCTACGCACCAAGGTTATACCACAAGTTAAGGTTTTGTGGAGGAACCATGCTATTAAGGAAATGACCTGGGAGTTGGAATCGGAAATGAAAGCAAGGTACCCTCACCTGTTCGAAACACCAGGTACGTACGTCAATTTCGAGGATGAAATTTTATAAGGAGGGGAGGTTGTAAGACCCCAACTTATTATAAATAAAATTGAATTTTCCTCTATTCATTATTCTAAATTAATAAGGTGTTAATTTGATATAATGCTTTGGTTATGGGTGAAATGTGCAAATTTTACAAAATAAGCAAGTGGTTATAAAATATTTATTTTTTCTGGGGAATATTCTTTTGGTCGTGGAATATTTTTTTTGTTGGGAATATTAAATATTGACTGTAGCATCCATTCGTGGGGCTCATAATAGAATAACTGTCGGATAAAGAAAATAACAAACTATGAGTTTTTATAAATAACTTGGCGTAATTGTTACAATTAACCTTTGTTGGAATACACGGTGGTTAAAATACGTAAATACGCGTGGCATGAAGAGTAGCATTACGTGTATTGCGATGATTATTGAATTATTGATTAAATGTACGTAAGAAGGCACTACTCGATAATTATTACAATAATTCTTGTTTAATATTTTATTTTATTGATTCAATAATTGTTGCGTTGATAGTTTATATTATTGTTGTTTCAACAATTGTCATCAAGACAAAGATTTCCCATTATCGGATCAATAATTCATATTATTTGAATAATATTATTTGATACATTATTGACAATGTCTAGAAAGTTCTATCAAGAAGAGGTCTGATCACCTAATTGCTACCGCAAGATGAGGAGAAATCCTTATTGAAAAGCCCCCTCTCTTTCTGAGGAACCGCTGGTTGTTATAAGTGTGATTCTGTAATATTATTTGTGAATAGTTAATTATTGATTTATATGATAAGAAAATATTTATTTGATATAATTGATGGATATATTTATTTTATGTGGATATAATTGAAAGAATTAATGCTAAGGTGTTTTATCAGTATTTTGTCGGAAGGGAAGTATAAAAAATCACCCGTTTATGGATTTCGGATATGTTCTGTTTGGAATTTGGAAAAACTCAAAGCTACAAAGTTGTAGAGAATTCGATTTCATGCGAAATGGACATAAAATTCGTATTTTTCTGATAAACGGGCTATTTTCTATGAATTGTTGAAGTTTCGGAAAATAAAATAATTTTTATTAAATTTATGGGTGGGACCCACTTTTGGTTGGTGTTAATAACATGTGGTCTATTTGAAATTTTAAATGAGGGGTGATGGCTTTCAAAGCATGCGTAGAGAAAATGAGAATAAATAATATTAATTTATTATTTTTAGTCTCTTATAGGCGTTCTAAGCATTTTCCTATAAATAGGCGCTTAGGTTAGAAATGAAAATCACACCGAAACAAGTTTTCTTTCTCTCTAGATTCTCGGCGTATTTTTGTGAGTATTTTGATACTTTGAGAGTTCTTTGTTTCTGCATAAATTTTCTTTAGCTTTCATCCGATATTCCGATCGTAAGCATACAGTTATTTTGAGGTAAGGGATGTTATTTTCTTCTTAAATGATATTATTTTCTTCAATATCATTATGCCGAAATATTGGTGAACTTTTTAATCAAATTTTGAACTTTTTGTGTCAGGATTACTATTCACGTATACGGCACTATTCACGAATACGGCACTATTCATCGAAAAATAAAAATTTTCTTTTTTGTCCAAGATGTCTATTTTGGCTACTATTTTTGATTGTATCCATGTTTTGATAGTTATTTTTGAATTCTGCTTTAAAATTTGTTATTATGAAGTATTAGTGATCTTGGATAAACTATAACACGAATCCATAATATTTGTCCTTTTGTCTCATTGGATTCGTTCTCTAAAATATTTTTCATCATCCTCAGTCCTTAATGATGATATTATTGAATATCTTTGGCCTGTAGTGCAAAGATGAATGATATATTAACTGATGAATATCTTTGGCCCGTAGTGCAAAGATGAACAAGTGTTGAGATGAACATGACCAACTTGTGATACAAATGAATATCTTTGGCCTGTAGTGCAAAGATGAATATTCTATTAAAGATGTATATTGATTGTTGTTACAGGGATAAAATATTGATGATGGACTTTTAAATCTTAGAAGATAGTAGAACTCATTCTCTACTTGACTCTTCTAATGGATTATTGTTTCCGCTGCAGAATATTGATCTAAAACTTGTTGTCTATTATATTCTATCAGATTTTTCCCTGTTGAGGACTAACAATAATTTTTTGTATATTATTTTAATTATAATATTCTTTACTGGGCTAGTTGAGCTCACCTTTTTCCTTTTTGTTCCATTTTTCTTCTCAGGAGGTGAGAACATAACAGGATCTAATCGGAGTATGGAGTGATGGTTCTAGAAAGATGTTTTAGCAGTCCTCACTATTTCTATAAAATAGTGTTTGAATAATTGTAATGAGGATTTATTTGAGTGTGGATATTGTTTAGAAGACAATATTTGTATTTAAACTCATAGTATGTGTTGTCGTATTTTGCATGACAATTGTATTATTGAAGTTGTAGTTTGCTTTCTGTACCATGTATTTGGCGACTCAGAATGGGTGTTGTATACCCATTTTGGGGGTGTCACAGTAATCATGGCCAAGATAATAGAAGTGGAAATTTCAAGAAGAGGAGATTCAATAATGATGGAAAGACGTCAGCACCAGCACCTGTTGTTAAGGAAGGAAAACGATCGCCGGTCGTATGTTACAAATGCGGAGGGGAGGGACACATCAGTCCAAACTGTACGCAGCAATCCAAATCTCGTTACAATTGTGGAAGAGAAGGTCACCTAGCCCGATTTTGTTGTGCACCAAAGTCAAGTCTAGTTGGGATGGTGGCACCAAAGGATGTCCCAGACAAGTCAAAGCCGGTAGTTTAAGGGAGAGCGTTTGTCGTAACCTTCCAAAAAGCGAGGAACACGAACGAAGTTATCACGGGTAAGTTAATCATAAACTCTTATGAAGTCTATACCTTATTCGATACCGGTTCTACCCACTCTTTTATTCCACCTAATTTTGTTCAACGTTTGAACTTGACTCTTGAGAAATTAGACTTTGACTTATCTGTTGAAACTCCGTTAGGAGAAACCTTCGTTACCTCCACTGTTTATAAATCTTGTTTGATTTAAATCGACACTTTCACATTACCTGTCGATCTTATCTCTTTGAAAATACTTGCATTTGATGTGATTTTAGAAATCGACTGGTTAACCACTCATCATGCTAAAATTGATTATTTTTGTAAGATTGTTAGCTTTCATATTCCTAACCAACCTATTATGCGAATTCAAGTAACCAAACCATTAAAGTCAATTACTGTCATATCAAGCCATAAAGCTATTCGTTTATTGAAAAATGGATGTCAAGCTTTCTTAGTCCATGTCATGAATTTAAACAAAAATACGTCAGTCTTGAATGATATTTCTATTATTAATAAATTTCCTGACGTATTCCCTGAAGAACTTCCTGGCCTACCCCCAGAGTGTGAAATCGAATTTTGTATCGACCTTAAACCCAGTACAAAACCCTCAAATACTTCTTTATCCAAAACGAACGTATCATGCGCCGAAGACGTTGGCTCGAGCTGTTTAAGATTACGACCATACTATTCAATATTATCGTGGAACATAATAGCTGACGAGTTGAGTAGAAGATCGTATGCGGTTACGAGTGTGACGTTGTTAACACAAACACCCATTTTGTATGACTTACAAAAAATGGAGATAGAGTTAAAGACTCCAAGAACCTACGTGAAGATAGCAAATATAAGATTAGAACCGACTTTAATCGATAAAGTTAAAGCCATTCAAGCTACAGAATCAGAGCTGATGAATGTGAAGAAGAAGATGCAAGAAGGCGTTATTATAAAAGCAAGAATCGACGAAGAGAGGTAATCTCAACCCTCGATTTTATTGGCCCATTTGAAAACCTCGATCGAGTAGGAACTGTGGCCTATAGACTCACCTTACCGCCAAGTATGTCGCGTGTTCATAACATTTTTCACGTATCGATGTTACGTAAATATGTGGACGACCCGAACCACATTATTGAATTAGAACCGGACGAGATAGCGGAAGATTTAACGTATGAAGAGGTACCTGTTAAAATCTTGGATAAGAAGGATCATATTCTACGCTCCAAGGTTATACCTCAAAAGTTAGAATCTAAACAAGGTATCCTCACCTCTTCGGCATACCAGGTACGTACGTAAATTTCGAGGGAGAAATTTCATAAGGAAGGGAGATTGTAAGACCCCGAATTTTATGAAATGAAAGTATTTAATTTTTTTTTATAATTATTATTCTATTTAATAAATAGTTTAATTAATAAAAGGTTAAAGTTAAGGGTGATATGTGAAATTTTTGCAAAGTAAGCAAGTTGATATAAAATATTCGTTGTGTTGGGGAATATTCGTTTGGTCGAGGAATATTCTTTTTGTCAGGGAATATTCGTTCGACGACACAATTATTGGTGGATCCCACAATGGAAGTATTGTCGTAGTTAGAAAATGATAGAAATATCTTTTATAAAAATAACGACGAAAGTTTTACCGTTAAACTGTTGAACTACCCGGTGATAAAAGTATAGTAATACGTTGTTTCGTAGACAAGAAAGCACACCGACGATTGATTAATGATGCTTACGTGAGAAGTCACTTTCGGTTATACTCAATTATTACTACAAGAATTCTTTGTGATAGTATCTCACATTATTTGATTCAATTATTATCACAATATTAATATTTTATATTATTAAATCAATAATTGAGACGACAAAGTTATTCATATTATTATTTGCAATATTAACGATATCTAGAAAGTTCTGTCGAGGAGAGGTTTGATAACCTAATTGCGCGCCAATAGAGAGAAATCCTTATCGGAAGTCTCCTCTTTCCTAGGAATGATCTGGTTGTTAAATATTATGAGTTATAATATTAATGATGAATAATTGTTAATATATTAAAAATGTGTTTATTAAAGCGACCCAAGATGGGTGATGTATACCTATTTTGGGATGTCACATATAAAAATTGAACATGAGAGTTTGAATTGTCCGCATAAAATAGGTCTAAAATTATATTAAATATTAAAAGTATTAATGAAATAATTTATTATTATTGACGTAAATAGTTAATTTATATATAGTCTTAGCTAGGCTACGAATAACTTAAACTGTACATCTTTTGTGATAACGGTTAGCATGAAATTAATTTTGGACAATTGACCAATATGGTGTCGACACTCAGGAAGGAGGTGATCTCTTTCTCTACGTGTCAGCACTATATTGGTCACATGACTAACTTACCATGAAGTTAACTTCATGGTAACCAGATCCATCTTTTGTAGTATATCCAAATAATAGATAGAAGCATAAACTAAAATATAATTGAGCTACAAAGTAAACCAACAGTACTGAAAAATTAGCCCGCTCAATAAAGATAGTAACATATCATTTTATTTTTTCGTTGGCTCAAAACCACCAATTATTCATCATTGAGCAACTATGTGAAACATTAATTAAGTTTAACATAAAACCTCATTCTAAAAATCCCTCGCCAGGTCCGCTTAGGCCCCGCTTTAAGCGCTTAGGCCCCCTCTTGGCGCCCGCCTAGGACCTAAGCCCCACTTGGCGCCTCTAAGCCCTAGTGTGCCTCACACAGGCCCAAGGCGACAAAAAATCCCTCTATAAAATTAAGCGGGTTCTAAAGTGAGAGATTTTTTATTTTAATAACTACCCAAACCAAATCTTGATATATTTATTTTCTAATGATTACCATATTCATAATACAAAGTCAGAAAGATATCAAATCACAACAAGAAGTGAACAATATCAAGTCAAAATGGATAATTTTATTATAGTTGTAATTTTTTTTGAACTTGTACCAACTTCAAATTATATAAATGAGAATACATTTGTAATATTTAGTTTAATTCAATTTTATAATTTTAAATTTATGTTTAGTTTCTTAAGTTTTAATATGAATTAAATTCTTGAAATTTTAAAATTTATTATTTAATAGCAATCTTATTTATAAATAAAACTAATACGTTAAAATTTGTTTAAACTTTGAACAATTGCATGTTTGTGTTTGAACTTTGACATTAGCAATATGGATATGTGTTTGAAATTTGACATTAGCAATATGGATATGTGTTTGAACTTTAAGAAAAGGCCTTTATTATCTTTATTATAGATTGTTTTGCTTTATATTATTATTTTGTTTGGATAAATTAAGATAAAATATTAAAATTACCTTAAAATAAAAAATCCCGCCTAGGCCCCGCCTAGGCCCCTAGGCGCTAGGCCCCCCTCGGCCGCCCGCCTCCCGCCTAGCGCCTTTTAGAACATTGCATAAAACTATAATTTGCAGCACTAAGAATTTTCACAATTACATTTGAAGTAAGTTATTGATGGATACTAATGAATATAATATGCTACAACAAAACCTAAACCCAAATATAATAATTATAATAATATCAAGTGCAATGGATCTATTATTGTCTGAGATGGATCTGATTATAACTATGGAACTTTTTGGGTTATCAAACAGATATTACAGAGACACAAAGAGAAAGAAGCATAAGAAAGGAGAGAGAAACAAAGAAAAAGAAAGAATATGATTGCACCACTGAGATCCTACAGTTCTTTATAGATCATTTATGTAGTCACTGCAAATCAATTCAGTTACATAGAAAACATTTATCTCACTAACATTGAACTAACTGAAATAGAGCACTAATCAAACTAACAATACAAAGGAAACTCATGAATTCTCTAGTGGTCCATTGCTTGTCATCAAGGATTTTACTTTGAGAGGTGGCCTGGAGGAAAGAGGCCGACTGAGGCTTTGGTATGCTCCCAGATCAGAGACAAACTTAATTGCACAGGAATACGAAGGCCACTGCCCAAGCAATACAGTCTCATATGCAACAAAATAATGAACTGAAATTTCTGCTAAGGCTACAAAATCCAGGCTTCATTGCAGATTTTCTATGGACTAATTTTCGGGCCTATGAGATTATTGAATTATTTTTAAAATAAATTCCCGTGTCAAATTATTTAGTGATCCCATCCCAATTCCTCCAATACATGTGTTGCACTAATTCACCAAATGAAGAATTGGACCGTCTAGTGTTCCTCAATTTCAATGAAATCCTTTGATCCGTAAATGCTGGTGCATCCATGATAGACAATTTCTTATCTCTTTTTCTTGAATTGGAGATTAAATGATTTGAATTTCGACTCCTCCCAACTATTCCAACCCTTCACTATTAAGTAATTGATTGACCATTTCTAATAGTCACCCATGGATGACAATTGTCACAAGTTTCCATTCGTTAGGTCTTGTTTTGCAGTCTATATCAAACGATTCATATGAATCTTTATTACAGAAGCATACTTTCTCTCCACGTTAGACGATCTACACAAGCCTAAAAAGCTTGAGGAAGCTGAGAAAGGTTGAAAAATTGATTAACAAAACAGAGATTGAGAATTGAAGGGTAAATTAGAAAGAAATGAGGAAACAAAAATGAATGAAGTAGAGGAAGAATTTTCAGAATTAGTTTTAGCAAAAAACAAGGACAGAGAAAATACACAAAGGAAAGATTAGAAATGTAGGAGAAAGAAAAATAATTAATATATCAGATTTGCTATGATAGAAGCCTGGATTTGCTATTAATAGCCTGGATATGATTATAGTTGTCATAACTTGAGAATTTTCCTGGTAACTAAAATTGATTATAAAGATAGGAGCAAGACTCAAAGCAGAGAAAACAGTCAATAAGAGAAGAGACTAAATTGTTATTGCTCCCAGGAGAGTTATAATTACAGAGAGAGAATACAATCACTGCTCCAAAAGGACCAAGAAAAAGAGAATGGTGAGCTTGAGCGAAAGCAGATCAATGCAACACTATTGGAAAGCTCCGAAACACCATTTCAATTAATTTACTATGTAAGCCACTTGGCAGCTTTGGAGTGGCCGTGCTTTCAAGCACCTTAGAGGTTTGCTAGTCATTTTTTACATTTGTTTCATTTCGTTTGTGTGCAGTCAGTAGAGAGAGTAGAGACTAGAGAGAGCATATAAAGATGTAATCAGATACATTCTGGGACATTGGGAAATAAAATATTGAAATTCACTCTGAGCAAAACTCTCATCTAGCCATCTTTTTCTCTTCTCTAGGTCACCATAGTTGGCTCTGCAACTGGTGACTTTCTCTTATTCTGTGTTTAATTCTTATCTATCCTCTGTTTGTGACTAAGTGATCACCCATTTGCAACACAAAGATATTTCAACTATTTATACCTGATTCCAAAAATGCAAAAAACAATACAGTTATGTATGAATCTTCTCAACTATTGTGTTTGTAAGAATCCATAAACGACCTTAAACAATTGTGTTACATTTAGATATTCAATTTTTTTTAAATATTGAATGTGAATTTTGTTTATGTATTTAATTATAGGAAGATGGGTGTAGTGGGTCACTATCATATTCAGTTATAAATATGTACTTGACTTTGTGAAATGGAAGATTAAAGAATTATTAACAAAGACGCTTTAAGCTTTTTCAATGGAGGTACTGGTTTTCCTCGAATTAAACCACCAAAAGACCAGTTCATGTCCATATGAACCATCATACCAAGAGAGCAAATCAAACATAGATAAAAAATGCCACATGATGTAAATTAACTTAAAACTGAATTTACACTAAAAACATATAATTCCACAAACAATACGTGAATTCAATGAGAAATAAAAAAATCTTTACAAAATGAGAAGAAGAAAAAAAAAAGGGCAAAAAGAGTGAACTTACCTTGTGCATAGAATCAATATTAATGGCGCTACAGTATTCAAGGGTGTGAGCATCGTCCTTATGGTACCAGATGGCCGCCACGGCGGCATGGCATCCCTGTGTAACCACGCTCCCAAGAGGCCACGTATTGATTAATTAGGTCTCACCGGCGGACCACGTACTGAACTAGCACGTCATTGGAGATGTCTGAGTTTCCGGCGACCTCTCCGGCGTCCAAAGAAGTCATTCGATCTAAACTGCAGCGACGATTGCTAGGATGGACTAAAAGTAAAACCCTAGACCGAGTAGTTGAAGGTTTGAAGTAGAGAAGGGAGGCTGTGATACAATGCGGTGATGGTATAGTGGCCATTAGTGGATGCAGGTTCACTTGGATTTGTTATTAAAGATGTTAAATAATTTTTAAAATTTATTTAAGCTTCTTTCGCATTTAACCATCATCATTACCAGTTAAATAACTAGTGGGGCTTATTTGTTAAATTTAATTTAACATATATATATCCAAATACTCTTTATAAAATAAAATATAATGAACTATGCTCTCAGATCAGAAGGAAAATATTAAAATATAGTAAAATAAACAAAAAAATGTCACTTCTGCTTCTTATATAGTTGTTTGAGAAGTGTCTTTTTTATGTCAAGTTGAAATTACTAATATAAATTCTAATATATTTGTCCACGTCGGGATTTTTATTTGTTTCTTTTCGTTCTTGTCTTTTGATATTCTTATTTTAGGTGAGATTTGTTTGAAAAAACAAAGTTTGAAAAGGTAAGCATGTATGTATACGATTTGATTTATGATCATGAGTGTCGCCAGTTGGTTATTTTTTTAAATGTTTGCACTAACTCAACCAGAAAAAAGTTTGCATGAAAAGACCTAATGATGTGACATTGTTTAACTGGCCTGTGAAACCAAAATTTGTTAGGGTCTGGGGGCTTGATTAAGCGGAGGGAAGGTGTTAGGCACCCCCCCGACTTCCGTGATAACATAGTTACCGCCACTTTTCATTAAAAAACTTTTATCTACGTATGTGTGTGTGTGCGGCTAGGTCTATGTGCAGTTGTTTGGAAGTAGTACTATGCCTCGTTTGCACCTATATACATAGGGTTTGACTTTTGTATAAAAGTTCAATTTTAACAAGATATAGCAGTGATATTTTGTAAAATAGGTTTTTCAAACCCTTGTCCTCAATAGTAATTTAGGCCTTTGACACTTCCATTTTATTATGAGTTCGGCTTGATTGCTTTTATTTTTGAGATGCGAGGCATCTTCGAGAAAATAAGATACATAGCAGTGCCAAACTCCTTGTGGGCATGAGAGCCATCTAAGGATATTCAGACACCGTAGATAATTTATAAGCTGGCTGCAGCTGAAAATATCCATCACGGAAACCGGTTAAAGTGAGAAATAGCCAGATTTAGGCAAATCTAGCCCGCAACAAAAGCTTGAAAAAGAATTAGATTTGAGTAAATCTAAACTATTCCAGCTTCAAAGGTTCCAGTTTAGTCACCATGAACCAGTTAAAGTGAGAAATAGCCAGATTTAGGCAAATCTAGCCCGCAGGCTGACTTAATAAATATCTATATTATGAAAGTAGATAAAACAATTATATATATATAAGCTGTAAACATATATATGAACGATCAACTGCCACGAAGTAGACTCCATGCAAGATTTTGAAATGTATATATATATATAAAAGCAATAAAAGGCCACGAAGTGATCTCTTGGCCAGAACACCAAAAGACAAGAATAGAAAGGGACACATAAAAATCCCGACGTCGACAGGTGGTGACTCTGCGGGGGAATACCAGAAAGAGGGCTTAAGCCGCTATTCAAGCTTTTAAAAACAAAACTTTTATCTGCTTATTTGTTAATACTATATTTACATTGAATGGATGTATACTAATGCTTTATTTACTGCACTTAGTGCTTCGCAATATATTTGCCTGTGATATTAGTGCTTCGCACATGTCATCATTTCCATATGGTGTGACGCGATGTATGTGAATGTATGTTGGACTCGTCGGAAGACTAATTCCACGAGGCTTAAGAATGGCACCACCCAGATTCTCTCCAGTTGAACGATCGGATTAACTTCCCATCAAGTAAATTGCGATGATCTGGGGACCTTCTGTTAGGTTTATACTATTCATGAACGCAATCAAATTGCATATGTTAAGCAGAAGCGTGAAAAATCAGAGTTTAAAAAATTTACAAACCATATACCCGGATCACCCTTTATGCACAATTATTAATTAAACGAAAAGATAAAGAATAAAATCATACCCTTGAAGATCGAGCTTCCTCAGGTACAAGTTCACCTCCAAATCCTTTTCGCGTTCAACTTGAATCCACCGGGTTTGGTTCCTTCCTTTGATCAACGTTATCCACCCAAGTGTTTGGCCTCTAGAGGTGATCCACCAAGAAAGAAAAAAGATTCAAGAAGATGGGGTATTGGCTCAACCCTAGTTTTCTATCTCTATAGAAAAGAACGTACTCTCCAACTAATTGGAATTATTACGTATGTTGTAAAAGTCAACAACCCTCTCACCCATAATAAGACTCCTCTTATTTATAGATGTGGGCAACCCACCTTAACAATTAAAGAATTGGGATTTATTTAATTAATTAAATTCTTTTAATTAATTAAGCTCCCTAATCTTATTAGGGATAATTAATTAAACTCCTTTAACTAATTTTCCTTCCTAATCTAATTAGGAATAAATGAGAGTACTTATATTAAATTAATTCCTAAACTCTTTTAGAAATTAAAATAATAATAATTGTAATAATATTAATAAGACTCCTCTTATTAATTTATATTTAATATTTCTAAAATATTAAATAATAATATTAAGCTATTTAATTTATTCTATCACCATAGATTAAATTAAATATACTTTAATATATTATTACGATTATGCCATTAACTTCTTAAATAATTATTCTTCCTTTTATGGTGTGACCCTTTAGGTTCTCCATATTAAACCGGTTGTGAATAAATCAATTAGAACAATTCTAATCTTATTTAAATAAATAAATTAAACAAATAATTTATTTAAATAAATAATATTTATTCTACAATAGGATAAGCCTCCCAATGATCAACGACTTTCCGGATAATATAGATTTCAACATTAATCATAAAAGAACCTTTGAGTAAATAGTTACTGCACAATTCAATCCTTCCACCATACAATGTCCCAATTAAATATAAGACATGGAATTCTTTGTCAAGTCTTATTTTATTTAATTATATGTATTTCGATCCTTAAATGTACAACTCAAAAACGCAAATTAGAAACTCCTTTCTAATTTCATTCGCCTTGCCAAGGACATTTGGGTTGTCATTTATCGAATCACATAGGACATTTCTTCTTTTATTAGAAGTGGAAGATTCTTTATCGATCATACATTATCTCCATGTACAACTTATTATACCCTAGCATACCCTTTGATATACCCTAAGGGTCTTAAGGAATAAGTCAAAGTATAACTCATCATACACAAGATACTATGATGATCTCAAGTCCAAGGATTACTTGTACTACTATCACTATAGGAATTCCTATTGACAGGCAAATAAAACTCCATTAGGTATTCCTTAGCGAGCCACGTTCAGTGAACTTATTCTTTAATAAGCACCTAAATACTTGCTTTAGTGTCTCCACACAAATGATCATGAGATCAATCATCCTCATCCAATGAGCAAGCAACGTATGTACCAATCTATCCGGATTCACTAATCCCCAATTTAGTAATCTAACGATTGGGAACTATTTTAGTTTTAAGCTTTCTAAGAATTTAGATCTCATTAGAATGATCATCATCATTATTCTAAAAGCATTGCTTAAAACTATGGGTTTATCACATATTATAAAACAAAGATCATGTAGATAATTAAAAGCCTTTAATAAATTAATACTTTTTATTAATAAATGAATAAGATTGTTACAAAGTATATGCTTTATCATCAAACATGATTGGCTTTGTGTGCATATTACTTTCAATCTCCCACTTGCACTAAAAGTCAATCGCCATCAGTATCTTATACTCTTCTTCTCTAAGTGACGATTATCCCTTTGTTGGATAAGCTTTAGTTAATGGATATGTAATATTGTTCTTGAGAGTCCACCATCTCTATAGTGATTTCCCATCTTTCAATGATTCTTATAATCAAATGAAAGTGCCACAACACATGTTTAGATCCAAGATGAGACTTAGGAACTATTCCTAGTTACGTAATGAACTTTTGATCCAAACAATCAACTTGCGACTTCATTTATAGCTATTTACTTTATCTTTATCAAAAACCAACAACTCTTTCTTTGTTTGGAACCTTTCCAATTCAACGCACTAATTGTTCAAGATAACGCTTTACCTTAAAGTGGATTTTTTCATCATCTTGGTCCGTCTCGAAAAACTTGAGTCTCATTAAGCCCTCTAGTTTTAATTTAGACCCACCATGAATATAATCACATCCTTAGTGCTTGGGTTAAGCACTTTAAGATGTTTTTCATCGACTCATAGTGAACTTCTCCACAATATGATTGATCAACATCGTGTCTTGTACATTTCATTGCATACATGATTGTTACTCATGCGACCTCTCTTTTCAAGAGTCTGTGGGGACTATAAAGAGAGATACACTCCATAGCTTATCAACATGAGACATCTCTTGGAGTTTTCCATGCTAAATGACTTTAGCATCAAATGAATATATATTCCTTGGGTTAAGTCGAGCATCCTCTTGAATCTATCTATATAGATTTTATCCCCAATTAAGATACTCTTCCAAATCATTCATGGAGTAATATTTAGACAACTTTATCTTTACTGATTATAGCATTGGTATGTTATTCCTCATCCGTAGTATATCAACATATAATATTAGGAATGTCACGACGCTCCCACTGACCCTTTTGTACACACTAGGTTCATTCTTATTTTTGATAAAATCAAACTCTTTTGATTATTTCATCAAAATGAATGTTCCATTTTTGAGAGTATCAACAACTCTTACCTCATCGTATGTAACTCGATCATCATCTTCTATGATGTGTACCTCATCATCATCATCTATGATGAATCCATACCTCCTAGGTATCTTCGGTACTATTCCAGAATTACGATTCAGTTGTGGTATAATAGGTCTATCTACAGGTTCCTCTTATTTGATTTATAGTATTTTGTGGTTCTTGAACTCTTCAAGATCTATTATCCTCCCACTAGCCCCTTTTAATGATAAACAATTTTATCTTAGAAGGAAGCGTGTTTCACAACAAACACCTTTCGCTAAGTAGGATTATAGAACATATACCCTAAACTTACTTTAGGATGTCCCACAAATCGACATTTGTCAAATCTTGTCCCAAGCTTATCTTTTGAAACCTTTTCACATAAGTTGGACAACCCCTTATCTTAACATACTTAAGATTAGGAATCCTCCCTGTCCATAACTTTTATGGAGTCTTGAAATTTGGATTTTGAGGTTACCTTTTTTCAGAGATATGTCAAACCATTTCTAGGACATGATCCTAGAAAGATACTAGAATGCCCAGAAATCATTATGGACCGTACCATGTCCAACAAGGTATGATTTTTCCTTTCGGATACATCAATTAATTATTGCGTATCGGAGGCGCCCATTATGAGAAAACCATTTGAGATGATCCAAAACTTATTGCACAAGTATTTATTCCTTGATCTAATCAAAGAATCTTAATACTTTGCCAATTTGTTTCACTTCAATTCTTTGAACCTTTCAAATAATTCATACTTGTATTTCAAAGAAATACACACATTCAACTCTTTGAATGATCATCTCCTTTTCTTATACTAATTTGTTCAATATGCAAAATCAAGTATACAAAATTTATTAAGTAATACTCAGATTATATACAAAACATTATTATTATAAATAGAACAACAATTGTTCTTAATTATAATACCAAAGATTTCATTGTCCAACAATAAAATGGAAATAATATTTTTAACAAGAACTGGAATACAATAACAACTTATTTACTTAATAGATTTGCCCGTAGACATTGCTAAACTATAAGTTTCTATAGCTAATGCAGCAACCTTTGCTTCATTTTCCACACATAGGATTACTTATCTTTGTTTAACTTTCTACTTTCGCTTGGTCCCTTCATAAATCTATATTTATGATAACCAAAGTCAGTATCCAATACCCAAGTAGAACCTCGACTTAAAGAAAAATTATTTTAAATCATGAACAAAAAGCGTATTGTAAATCGAAACTTCACTAAACTTCTTTGGTTAGCCTCTCGCAAGATGCTTCTTGCGCTTTATTTCAAATGTCCAAAGCTTATAGCGAAGGAAGCAAACTCCTTTGCTATCCATATCTCGGTTTTGTTCTTATTATCCTTTGTTTATGTCTTTCTATATACCTTCTTTGAATCGTTCTTCTTTTTCGGAAGATCCTTTGGCCCCTACCAGTAAGACTTGATCTTTCTTGGTTGGAAAGTGACTCTCAACATTTTTGAATATGTTAAGCAAATCAATCGGTGAAGTGATATCTAGCTTGTCCATATGAAAAATTCACAACAATTGTGAAAGGAGTCCGGAGTGAGTGCAAGATCAAATCTTGGCTCAACTCTCCATCCATGACAAAACCAGTTGTCCTAATTGATCAATCAAATTGATTATGTTAAGAACCTTTGTCTGCATACTATAGTGCCATTGGCCATTCTAGATCGGAAGAGCTCCTTAGATATCGATATCTATCGGCCCTACTTTTCTCACCATCAACTACTTGATGTGCGAGGAAATATAGTAGGAGCATCCATAGTTTCATTGACGCTGAAGCTCGTTACTCATAGATGCGAGCATGATGCATTGAGCCAACTGTGCATCATCTTGCCACTTTCTAAAAGTAGCAATGTCTTCCTCAGAGGCATTGTCTGCAACCATTGCAGGTATAGGCGTATTAAGGACATAAGATAGCTTTTTAGTCATGAGAACTATTCTCAATTTCCTTAACCAATCCGTTTAATTCGGTCTGGTTAATTCAGCATCTAATATGCTTTGTAGTGATAGTAATTTTAGACATTGTAAAATTCTATAAATGAATTTGTAATTAACAACATTTTAACATACATTCTTTTATTAATTACCAAAATAAATTAGGTCTTGTTTTAAATTGGTATCTCCCACTATTTTCTTCAAACTATATTACCCTCACTTATATAGTTCGGCAAAATCTAATTAAAGATTTGCTAGTGAGAATAAGGATCCCATTTCAAATGTATATAGCCTTGTGGTAACATAACAAACTATATATAAATAAATAGGTAGACAACTTTTGTCAATTACATCAACTATGCAACTCCTTTTCTTTTGCCTCTTAGATTATTTTGATCAAGTGGTGGCACATCCGAATCAAAATTATCCAAGTTAAGTCCGACCTAGCACTCCATATATTCAAAAAAAGAAAAATATCATCCTTGTGGTGACACACAACAAAACAATATTGTTCAATTTTCTTTATAAGCATCAAATGTGATAAATTAACATCTTAAATACTTAATATACTTGCCTTGTGGTGACACAACAAACTCATATTAAATATTTAATACTCTATTAATTTTATCATGCTAGAAGGCGACGTTCGATATTCCAAATATCTTTGAACGCTTAGGACTTAATATAAAATTTGAGGGGTTTGTTATTAATTTGTCTCATCTTGTTTAGCGCGCATGCACATATATATATAAAATACGCGTCATATTAATGAACATCTGAGCATGTTTGCATAATATATAATATATATAGTATAAGCATGCACATATAGAATACTATATTCTACCCGAATTGATTATGGACTTTTATTCTAGTTTGGTTCTACTAGAGCCACCAAGTGAACCAAAAGGTCAAACCTCCCCAGGGTGCAAGAAATAATATTTAAATATAACTATTACATTTAAACCCGGGCTCCATTACAAGCGGGTCTTCAAGCGCTCCTTGTTCCTTGATCTCCAATTTTTCAAAATAATTTTAATTATTCCTATTACAAAACTATTTTAAAATAAATAGAAACCTTGATCGTGATCGAGGGAAGTACATAGAGAGGAGATAGAATTTACATTAAGAAAAATTAGAGAAGGCGAGGCATGCAGAACCCCATTTAATAAAACCCATACATTCATGCATCCAACTAAAATAAAATCCAATCGCATTGGTCAATAGTCCATAATTAATCCCATTTATTATCATACACATCATCATATGCATCAATAAATAACATTCATCTTATGAATAATAAACATTTAATATATATATTGATATCATTTTTAATGGACAAATTTAGTTAGTATAAAATCTAATTTTGAATCAAAATAAACTCCTTTATTTTAATCCAAATTTAAATCAAAATAAAACTATTTTATTTTAATTTATCCATTTTGAATAAAATAAACTATTTTATTTTAATCAAAATCTTTAATCAAAATAAACTCCTTTATTTTAATTAATTATGGAATCCAATTCCATATATATATAAAAAAAATTATTAAAGGAAACACGGATTATCTTTCCTATTCACAAATAAACTCCTTTATTTTGAATAATATGAAATCTTATTTCATATTTAAATAAACTCCTTTATTTAAGGAAACATGGATTCTCTTCCTATTCACAAATAAACTCTTTTATTTTGAATAATATGAAATCTTATTTCATATCTAAACAAACTCCTTTATTTAAGGAAAGATGGATTTACTTCCCTATTCACAAATAAACTCCTTTATTTTAGGAAAAATAAAATCCAATTTCAACTCTAATTAGTTATCATGGAATCCAATTCCAACTCTAATTAGTTAGCATGAAATTCTAATTTTAAAATTAAAATAAATCTTTTTATTTTAATATTAAAATAAAACTTTTTATTTTAAAATTAAAATAAACTTTTATTTTAATTATAAAATAAGTAAGAATAATATATATATATATATATATATATATATATATATATATATATAACCGTATATATTATATATATATATATATTAGTACCGTGTACCTTCCTTATATAAAAAAATTCAATTCCTTGCTTGTTTTGTTCCTTGATTTCCATGCCCTTCAAAAAAAAAAATTTAGTTCCTCGCGCTTTTTTTTTGCCACAAAAGCAATTTTTTTTTTTTTTTTTATTATCGGATATTAAGGAAGTGAAATTCAATACTTGTTGCCTTGAATTTCGATGTAAAAGAAGCATATCATAATTGTTCCTTCGTTGATGAAAAATAGCGAAAAAAAATATATATATAAATTTTTTTATTTTTTTTATTATTATTATTATAAATTTTATACCATAAAATTATGCCCAATTAAATTGTTCTAAACACATATCAATATAGATATCAAATTTGAACAATTAATAATTTGCATAAAGGTTTGGCTCTGATAGCCACTGTTAGGTTTGTACTATTCATGAACGCAATCAAATTGCATATGTTAAGCAGAAGCGTGAAAAATCGAGAGTTTAAAAATTTACAAACCATATACCCCGGATCACCCTTTATGCACAATTATTAATTAAGCGAAAAGATAAAGAATAAAATCATACCCTTGAAGATCGAGCTTCCTCAGTACAAGTTCACCTCCAAATCCTTTTCTCGTTCAACTTGAATCCACCGGGTTTGGTTCCTTCCTTTGATCAACGTTATCCACCCAAGTGTTTGGCCTCTAGAGGTGATCCACCAAGAAAGAAAAAAGATTCAAGAAGATGGGGTATTGGCTCAACCCTAGTTTTCATCTCTATAAAAAGAACGACTTCTCAACTAATTGGAATTATTACGTATGTTGTAAAAGTCAACAACCCTCTCACCCATAATAAGACTCCTCTTATTTATAGATGTGGGCAACCCACCTTAACAATTAAGGAATTGGGATTTATTTAATTAATTAAATTCTTTTAATTAATTAAGCTCCTAATCTTATTAGGGATAATTAATTAAACTCCTTTAACTAATTTTCCTTCCTAATCTAATTAGGAATAAATGAGAATACTTATATTAAATTAATTCCTAAACACTTTTAGAAATTAAAATAATAATAATTGTAATAATATTAATAAGACTCCTCTTATTAATTTATATTTAATATTTCTAAAATATTAAATAATAAATATTAAGCTATTTAATTTATTCTATCACCATAGATTAAATTAAATATACTTAACTATATTATTACGATTATGCCATTAACTTCTTAAATAATTATTCTTCCTTTTATGGTGTGACCCTTTAGGTTCTCCATATTAAACAGGTTGTGAATAAATCAATTAGAACAATTCTAATCTTATTTAAATAAATAAATTAAACAATTAATTTATTTAAATAAATAATATTTATTCTCTACAATAGGATAAGCCTCCCTAGCGATCAACGACTTTCCGGATAATATAGATTTCAACATTAATCATAAAAGAACCTTTGAGTAAATAGTTCTTAGACAATTCAATCCTTCCACCATACAATGTCCCAATTAAATATAAGACATGGAATTCTTTGTCAAGTCTTATTTTATTTAATTATATGTATTTCGATCGTTAAATGCACAACTCCAAATAACGCAAATTAAAACTCCTTTCTAATTTCATTCGCCTTGCCAAGGACTCTTTGGGTTGTCATTTATCGAATCACATAGGACATTTTCTTCTTTTATTAGAAGTGGTAGATTCTTTATTGATCATACATTATCTCCATGTACAACTTACTTATTATACCAAGCATACCCTTTGATATACCCTAAGGGTCTTAAGGAATAAGTCAAAGTATAACTCATCATACACAAGATACTATGATGATCTCAAGTCCAAGGATTACTTATACTACTATCAAGACTGAGAATTCCTATTGACAGCAAATAAAACTCCATTAGGTATTCCTTAGCGAGCCACGTTCAAATGAACTTATTCTCTAATAAGCACCTACATACTTGCTTTAGTGTCTCCACACACAAATGATCATGAGATCAATCATCCTCATCCAATGAGCAAGCAACGTATGTACCAATCTATCTGGATTCACTAATCCCCAATTTAGTAATCCAACGATTGGGAACTATTTTAGTTTTAAGCTTTCTAAGAATTTAGATCTCATTAGAATGATCATCATCATTATTCTAAAAGCATTGCTTAAAACTATGGGTTTATCACATATTATAAAACAAAGATCATGTAGATAATTAAAAGCCTTTAATAAATTAATACTTTTTATTAATAAATGAATAAGATTGTTACAAAGTATATGCTTTATCATCAAACACGATTGTGCATATTACTTTCAATGTTGTGTGCATATTACTTTCTTACTCTTCAGTGGCGATTATCCGTTGGATAGCTTTAGTTAATGGATATGTAATGTTGTTCTTGAGAGTCCACCATCTCTATAGTGATTTCCCATCTTTCAATGATTCTTATAATCAAATGAAAGTGCCACAACACATGTTTAGATCCAAGATGAGACTTAGGAACTATTCTAGTTCGTAATGAACTTTTGATCCAAACAATCAACTTGCGACTTCATTTATAGCTATTTACTTTGTCTTTATCACTAAACCAAAGAAACTCTTTTCTTTGTTTGGAACCTTTCCAATTCACTGCACCTTTGCTCAAGATAACGCTTTTACCTTAAAAAGTGATTTTTACGTCATCTTGGTTCCGTGCGAAAAACTTGAGTCATTAAGCCCTCTAGTTTTAATTTAGACCCACCATGAATATGATCACATCCTTAGTGCCGGTTAAGCACTTTAAGATGTTTTTCACTGACTCATAGTGAACTTCCCCATAATATGACTGATCAACATCAGGTCTTGTACATTTCATTGCATACATGATTGTTACTCATGCGACCTCTCTTTTCAGGAGTCTGTGGGGACTATAAAGAGAGATACACTCCATAGCTTATCAACATGAGACATCTCTTGGAGTTTTCCATGCTAAACGACTTTAGCATCAAATGAATATACATTCCTTGGGTTAAGTCGAGCATCCTCTTGAATCTATCTATATAGATTTTATCCCCAATTAAGATACTCTTCCAAATCATTCATGGAGTAATATTTAGACAACTTTATCTTTACTGATTGTAGCATTGGTATGTTATTCCTCATCCGTAGTATATCAACATATAATATTAGGAATGTCACGACGCTCCCACTGACCCTTTTGTACACACTAGGTTCATTCTTATTTTTGATAAAATCAAACTCTTTTGATTATTTTATCAAAATGAATGTTCCATTTTTGAGAGTGTCAACAACTCTTACCTCATCGTATGTAGCTGGATCATCATCTTCTATGATGTGTACCTCATCATCATCATCTATGATGAATCCATACCTCCTAGGTATCTTCGGTACTATTCCGAATTACGATTAGGTTGTGGTATAATGGAATTACATCTACGAGGTTCCTCTTATTTGATTTATAGTATTTTGTGGTTCTTGAACTCTTCAAGATCTATTATCCTCCCACTAGCCCCTTTTAATGATAAACACTTTTATCTTTAAGGAAGCGTGTTCACAACAAACACCTTTCGCTAAGTAGGATTATAGAACATATACCCTAAACTTACTTTAGGATGTCCCACAAATCGACATTTGTCAAATCTTATCCCAAGCTTATCCTTTGAAACCTTTTCACATAAGTTGGACAACCCCTTATCTTAACATACTTAAGATTAGGAATCCTCCCCATCCATAACTTTTATGGAGTCTTGAAATTTTGGATTTTGAGGTTACCTTTTTCGTGATATGTCTGACCATTTCTAGGACATGATCCTAGAAAGATACTAGAATGTCGGTAAAATCATTATGGACCGTACCATGTCCAACAAGGTATGATTTTTCCTTTCAGATACATCAATCAATTATTGCGTGTCGAGGAGGCGTCCATTATGAGAAAACCATTTGAGATGATCCGACTTATTGACAAGTATTTATTCCTTGATCTAATCAAAGAATCTTAATACTTTGCCAATTTGTTTCACTTACGAATTCTTTGAACCTTTCAAATAATTCATACTTGTATTCGACAAATACACACATTCAACTCTTTGAATGATCATCTCCTTTTCTTATACTAATTTGTTCAATATGCAAAATTATTTTCATGTAAGTCAGTATACAAAATTTATTAAGTAATACTCCGATTTATACAAAACATTATTATTATAAATAGAACAACAATTGTTCTTAATTATAATACCAAAGATTTCATTGTCCAACAATAAAATGGAAATAATATTTTTACAAGGCTGGAATACAATAACAACTTATTTACTTAATAGATTTGCCGTAGACATTGCTAAACTATAAGTTTTTATAGCTAATCGTGAACCTTTGCTTCATTTTCCACACATAGGATTACTTATCTTTGTTTAACTTTCTACTTTCGCTTGGTCCCTTCATAAATCTATATTTATGATAACCAAAGTCGGTATCCAATACCCAAGTAGAACCTTGACTTAAAGAAAAAATTATTTTAAATCATGAACAAAAAGCGTATTGTGGCAGAAACTTCACTAAACTTCTTTGGTTAGCCTCTGCAAGATGCTTCTTGCAGTTTATTTCCAGTGTCCAGGCTTATAGCAGTGGAAGCAAACTCCTTTGCTATCCATATCAGTTTTGTTCTTATTATCCTTTGTTTATGGCTTTCTATATACCTTCTTTGAATCGTTCTTCTTTTCAGAAGATCCTTTGACCCCTACCAGTAAGACTTGGTCTTTCTTGGTTGGAAAGTGACTCTCGACATTTTCAATATGTTACAAATCGGCGGTAGGCGATATCTAGCTTATCCATATGAAAAATTCACAACAATTAATGAAAGAGTCCAGGAGTGAGTGCAAGATCAAATCTTGGCTCAACTCTCCATCCATGACAAAACCAGTTGTCTAATTGATCAATCAAATTGATTATGTTAAGAACCTTTTTATGCTGCATTTATAGTGCCATTGGCCATTCTAGATCGGAAGAGCTCCTTAGATATCTCGATATCTATCGGTCCTACTTTCCTCACCATCAACTACTTGATGTGCGGGAATATAGTAGGAGCATCCATAGATTTGAATCGCACTGCTGAAGCTCGTTACTCGTAGATGCGAGCATGATGCATTGAGCCAATGTGCATCATCTTGCCACTTTTTAAAAGTAGCAATGTCTTCCTCGAGGCATTATGCGCAACCATTCGCGTGTATAGGCGTATTAAGGACATAAGATAGCTTTTTAGTCATGAGAACTATTCTCGATTTCCTTAACCAATCAGTTTAATTGATGCAGTTAATTCAAACATCTAATATGCTTTGTAGTGATAGTAATTTTAGACATTGTAAAATTACGTAAATGAATTTGTAATTAACAACATTTTAACATACATTCTTTTATTAATTACCAAAATAAATTAGGTCTTGTTTTAAATTGGTATCTCCCACTATTTTCTTCAAACTATATTACCCTCACTTATATAGTTCAATAAAATCTAATTAAAGATTTGCTAGTGAGAATAAGGATCCCATTTCAAATGTATATAGCCTTGTGGTAACACAACAAACTATATATAAATAAATAGGTAGACAACTTTTGTCAATTACATCAACTATGCGACTCTTTTTCTTTTGCCTCTTAGATTATTTTGATCAAGTGGTGGCACATCAGAATCAAAATTATCCAAGTTAAGTCAGACCTAGCACTCCATATATTCAAAAAAGAAAAAATATCATCCATGTGGTGACACTGACAAAACAATATTGTTCAATTTTCTTTATAAGCATCAAATGTGATAAATTAACATCTTAAATACTTAATACTTGCCTTGTGGTGACACAACAAACTCATATTAAATATTTAATACTCTATTAATTTTATCATACTAGAAAGCGACGTTCGATATTCCAAATATCTTTGAACGCTTAGGACTTAATATAAAAAAAATTGAGGGGTTTGTCTCAAGTCCAAGGATTACTTGTACTACTATCACTCTGAAATTCCTATTGACAGCAAATAAAACTCCATTAGGTATTCCTTAGCGAGCCACGTTCGGTGAACTTATTCTCTAATAAGCACCTACATACTTGCTTTAGTGTCTCCACACAAATGATCGTGAGATCAATCATCCTCATCCGATGAAGAAAGCAGCACGTATGTACCAATCTATCCGGATTCACTAATCCCCAATTTAGTAATCCAACGATTGGGAACTATTTTAGTTTTAAGCTTTCTAAGAATTTAGATCTCATTAGAATGATCATCATCATTATTCTAAAAGCATTGCTTAAAACTATGGGTTTATCACATATTATAAAAGCAAGATCATGTAGATAATTAAAAGCCTTTAATAAATTAATACTTTTTATTAATAAATGAATAAGATTGTTACAAAGTATATGCTTTATCATCAAACATGATTGGCTTGTGTGCATATTAGTTTCACCTTCATCTTTGAAAAGTCGCGAGAGTAGCCTAAAATAGGTCAACTTTTGATAAACTAAACGCGGAGGGAAGTCTCTTCATGCCTTCCCCTTTTCAATTACCTGTAATTTCAATTACTTATAATTTAGTTTCCATGTCATTCTCAATGTAATAGAAAATATAAAGGAGTATGTGAACATGCATTCCTTTTCATATCAAGACCTGTCATGATATCCTGTCATCAAAATAGCTGACATCCGTTTTGCAGGATAATACTCCTAAAAATGGACACATTACATAGCATGTAACATTTCCACGTTTCTCCAGACTAAACTATATAAGTCTTTTTGTAGGGAAACGATTGGTCCCGTTACCCGTTAAAAGTCCAAAAAGACATTAAGCCTACAGTCTAACATGGCTACAAGTGGCCAGCCTAATCCTACTCCTGTCTCTCGCGAGGAGTTCGAAGGATTAAACAATTAAACAATAGAGTTGGTAGTTCTGCTCAAAGAACTAAACAAATCAACTCAGGGTCCATAAATACCCATCCACATAGAACACTCTGCATAAGGAGGAATCCAGGGTCCAGACAGAGAAGTTCCAGCACCTGAGTCGACGAACATTTCCATCGGTATTAGTCTTATTTCGTCGAAATTAGGTTATTTATGAGGGAAATTTTGGTCGTAAATTCCATCATAATTACACACGTCGAAAATAAGTCCGTCGTAATTCGCTAACTTCGACGGAATTAAGTGCGACGTAATTCCGTCGTACATAACCTAAGTTTGAGGCATTATTTCAGAGGGAGTAATTCTGTCGGGGATAATCTCACATACATTTGAGGCAATATTTATGACGGACTATTTTAGTTGTACATAACGAGTGATAAATACGACGGATTTTTTGTCATACATAAGCTATTACCGACAAAATTTTTATTTATCATTTAAATCAAAAAACCTTATTTTGACTGAATATTCATTGAAATTACCTTATTCTGTCAAAAATTAGTTTTTTTAAAAAATGTTTTTAAAAATTTGGAGTTCGGTGTTTAAACCCGATATTTTTGTACTGTGACTGTTTTATTGATAATCTTGATCTTATTTCTCGTCATTCAACATATATATTCGCCAAATATATAAACTAAACTAACGATTACAAATAATCTACTAACTCATCAATAATTACAATAATATACTAACCTATCAACAATTTCAAATATTAACGAATGTTCCATAATGTATATACAATTTACAACACTTTCAAAGACTACACTAATAAGTACAAATGAATGAATGACAAATGAGTATATAAACTAGTATGATCATCGCCATCGCCATCACCTTCACTATCGCCATCGCCGGTCTCACTCCCACTCCCACTCCCAATCTCAGTCCCCTCGCCATCGCCATCTCCACCCTGTTCATAAAATTAAAAATAAAAATCATTAGTCCGTATATATATGAGAAATAAAAAGATATTATTGTTAAATTAAAATAACATAAACATAAAGAATAATAAAAATAACATAAACATGCAGACTAATGAAAATAACATAACATGCAGAATACTTGAGTAGGCGGGGGCTGACGAAAAGCCTGCTCTAGGAGGGTAACCATTATCTGGAGCATCTCGCCACCCAACACCTCGAAGCGCTCCTGACTTGTGAGCAGTACCCTTTGCGAAGGCCCCATTAGAACCTCTGAGCAAGTGGTGAAGGCGACTCACTGCTAACAATTTGCTTAACGAAGAAACACCGGATTGGTATGGAACCTACCTATTTAACACCACCACGATGAGCCTCTGGAATAACTTATCGTCCAAGGTAGTGCCTAAAATGAAATGGTCCAATAGCTGCTCTCGGACGCTGTCGATGGCTAGATCCTGAAAAAATATATATAACATAGCATCAATAATGTATACTTAGCGAGTAAGTATACTTAATGGTACACTTGTGCGAGTCAAGCACATGCACCCGTTCGGGAGGTGCGTCAAGCAGATCACGTGTAATGTATACTTAGCGATCGGGTCTAGTATACTACAGTGAAAATATTACAATATGTGAGATACGTTAATTGTGTTTTGCAATAACTGAAAGAAATATTAAATTTTGGCTTATGCCAATTGATTAACACTTATTGTCCAAAAGTGACATCCACTAGTACTGTAAGTGGAGATGTCGGCGGACGACCAAAGATACCAAGGTTCGTGCCTCGGTGTCATCGATGAGTTGCATCTGTAATAATTAAAAGAACTGAGTCAATAAACATAAACTATCTCAGCTTGAGATATATTTAAATCCTAGTTCAGACAACTTACTAGCTCCTGAAGACGAGCCTCCATCGTGGCTAGCGTCTCCCAAACCAGATCTTGTGATTCAAAAACAAGCACTTATTGGGAGGCAACCCAACTTTCTTTCCATTTACAGTATTTTTATGTTATGTTATTCAATTTGTAGCTTAATTCATAATCCTAGTATCACTTAGTTTATTTTGGTACAATAGCTAGTTAGTTAGTTCATGATTTTCAGTAATTTTTATATTACTTACTCAATCTTCATGATGCTATGTCATATTTAGTGTTCTAATAGATTTTAGGTGTTTAGGATGTTATTGGACATGCGTTTAAGGTGAAGAAATTAAAAAATCAAAGTCATTTACAAAATAGACCTTACAGCCGTGATGAGCCAATCCAAGGTCGGCACCCTGCCTGGCGTGGGAGCTCTGTCATCATGCTCGCCCAAAGTGAGCCTATATAATTCAAAATACCCCGGCCCCGATTGGGGAAATGCAGAGTCAAAACAGAAACTTTTAAATGTTTCATGACTAAGTCTTCCCCACTTCTAATTTCTTCAAACTAAATTCAGTCACTCCACTTCTCTACTTCTTCTAAACATAAATCGAACTTGGCAAACCCATCATCCCACGAATTCACTCAAGAACTCACCTATTAGCCCCTCAATCTCTACCAAATTCGTCCACCACCTCTACTGTGACGCCCCAAAATCCGGGTTACCTGACCCCAGAGTTTGGTGCTCATGATCCACAATATAATAACATCTAACTACCCATTCAAATATAAATAGGAATACATAACTCATTAACATATGTTGTTAATACATAAGTCCCAGGTCTACTAGCCTTAACATTAAAAACATACCCCTTAGATATACAAAAAGGGTTTACAATACAACATAATAATAATAATGTTCATTATATTAGTTTATCACTATGCCTTTTCCTTTGTTCTTCTTCGCAACACCTTCTGCAACTTCATCCCTAGCTGAAAAGTTTTATATATAGCAAGGGTGAGCAACAAGTTTGCCCCGTAAGTTAAGACATACGATAAATATATAGGAATAAATAACAAGTCTTCTCGCTTTCTACATAACAATAATCTGATAATGAAAGAGTACAACGCTTTCAAGGTTTTCTACGATATTCAAATGAATAATCAAGAATTAATTCTATGAAATATCAAAGTGGAATTTTTTCCAGATTTATGCTGAGCGATCCATTGGATCTTGAACTTCTCTTCTCGAGTAACTATCAAAGTTATACTTTAATATACCCAGGTGTATCAGATAACCATAAAGATTAAATCATACCCCTCTGCAAGTATATAAAGTGATCAGCTTTATTATACCCTATATTATGTATAATACTTAATCGCGCGCAAAGGCCGAATATACGACTAATAAAATATTCCCTTTTTATAAAAGGTTGTTCTTCTCAGTCTCAGAATCAAGATTTTGATTTAACAACGAAATACTGTGATTTTAATTTCTAGTTACTTCTAGATCTAGCCAAAATAATTGGCATCGATCTGTCAATAATAATTGAATTCTCTTCTCGAACCTATCAAGTTCTAACAAATGTTCGTCTAACCAGAATAATTTGCTAAGACATTTCTCAACATAATTCGACAACAAACAGGAATTATCTGCAGTGTCAATATTAGCTTCTACGGATATGAATATCCAACAATAGTTATTCTACAAATGTATATTTTTCGAATCAGTAATTCAATTTGAATTATTAAACATGCACTAACCGCGAATAATCAACAATAAATTCTTGGACGTGGTATAATTAACAATAATTAACCACTATATAATTGAATGAATATAACTCAAGGTTGAGTTAGGAAACTTGCCTCTTTTTTGATTACTGACTACCTGATAAACTTATCGCTTTTGAAAGACCTATAACCAATAATATCGGTCTCACAATTAGCACAATAATTCACAACACGTATCACTGTATTCTACAGTCAAACTTCTCCTAGACACATTACCACATAGCCACATCAGTGTTTATAACTTATATAAACCATTAACAAGTCTAAATATTTCGGTCTTGTTGGACTTTGGTTCATTCTCGGTGTTTTGGTCACCCTATCCGACAAATAACACAGTTATTGTCATGTAAATTCGGTTTCTAAGTTTCAATATTATTTTAGATAAGTCAAATATCATTAATAATATTTTTCGGAAGCTTTTAATAATTATCAAACAATTATTATAATTTATAATAATTTTTCAAACATCGGAATCATTTTTAAATGATTTAATTATCAAATAATCTTATCATCATTAATATTTAATAATATAAAAATATTAATAACATACTTATCAAAATATTAAATTTATTATCAATAACTTAAAATATTTTTAAATTAACAATATTCCACTTAAATGATTTTTAAAATAATTAAAATCATTTTAAATCATCACCATTAAAATTTAAATATTAATGAAATTATCATCAAAATATCAAAAGTTATTAATTATAACTTAAAATATTTTAAATCATTTTTCTCATTTTTAAATGATTTTTAAATCAATAAAATCATTTTTAATTCATTTATTTAATATAATAATTAAATAAATCTAATATCATTAATATTAATTTATTAATGAGAATTCTCCAAAAATATTGAAAATTATATTTTATAATTTCAAAAATTTTCTAACACTTTATTCTCATTTAAAATGATTTTTAAAATATTAAAATCATTTTAACTCATTTATTTAATATACTAATTAAATAAATCTAATATCATTAATATTAAATTATTAATGGAAATTCTCTAAAAATATTAAAAGTTATATTTTATAACTCAAAAATATATTTAAATAGATTATTCTTATTTAAAATGATTTTTCATAATATTAAATCATTTTTCTCTAATTTATTTAATACACTAATTAAATAAATTAAATACCTTTAATATTTAAATAATTATAAATATTAAATAAAAATATTCCAATTGGTCAAAAATTATTTTTCATAATTTAAAATAATTTTTAAAACCATTTTTAATAATTTTTATAATTTATTTCTATTTTTAATTAATTTTTGGAAAATCAAAAATTAGAAAATAATAAAACCGTCGCTAAAGACCTTTAGCGACACTAAGCGTCGTTGTTGGTGTTCTTGAGCTCAAGAACACTGACAACTTAGTGTTTAACATGTCATGTTTGACCACTTCTAATTTCCAATCCAATGTGTTTCTGGGCTTTCTTTTGCATCTAATTTGTAGTAGATATGTAGTACTACAAGTTTGAATCATCACCCAAGTCAATTAACCACACATCACGAAGATCTAATCTCACAAAGGTTCTGTCAGACCAAATCTGGGTTTTCTGGGTAACCCAGAAACCCAGATAGTGTCGACCAGGCACTTTATAGCTCATTTTAATCTAGGTTCTTATCATCAAATGATCGATATTATGATTCTATTATATAGAACATGTATCAATGAACATTTATAAAGCAACATCACGGTTAAACAACATCTCGATCTCCGAATCGATGACGGTCGAAAGTATGTCAGAAGGCTTGTTCATGCACTTTTCTGGAAATTCCAGAATTACAAAATTAGTGCGAGTGGTCTACTTTGACCACTTGTTACGATTGATATTTTGATGATATAAGGAATCTTAAGGCATAGGTTTATAGTCCTTTTAACAAGCTACAAATTGATTACAAATACATCATCAAACAACATTATATATCGAGCCGGATCGTGACTTAGAAAAGCTTGTCGGACATGGTTTTAAACTTTACAGGTTGCCTAGATTTTTGACGATCGTCATGCCTGCCGGTCGATGGTTTTGAATGATTAATAACTTCAAATCCGGACATCAAATGATACCGATTCCACTTGCAAATTAAAGACCACATTACAAGCTACACATAACAACTTTAAAACATCAAAAACCATAAACGAACAAGAATTTGTGGTTCCTGACATTAGCTTGTCAGACCACAATTTTTGTTCTTGGGTAGTTTTTGAAAAACACCATTTTAAAGCCATTTAATGCTATGGATCCCTCATGGATCAACATAGATCAACTAAAAATATTATATAACACTTATAAAAACACAAAAACACAAAAACACAAATTTCGACCAAGCATACAAGATCAAAGTGAAGTAGGGTTTTATACCTTCTAGCTTAAATTCTTAATCTTGATCTTCCTAACTGATCTTGGTTGATCAAAGGGCTATTTTTAGGACTGATATACTTGCTATTTTTGGATGTCTTGGTGAGAGAGAGAGAGTGGGTGAGAGCAAGATAGCAAAATGAGTAAATTTTGAGACTTTCTCTCTCTTTATCACTTAAGTATTTGATTCAATGAATGCTCACATACTAGGTGGTGATTTTGATCAGTTTTTGGCTGAGATAAAAGTCAATTGGCTGCCTTTAGTTGGTCACCAACTAAAGGTTGTGCAATATTTACAAGTTATCTCATTAAAAATGTAAAAAAGGTATTTTTGTCATTTGTATTCTAAATTTAATGGTACACTTGACATTTGCACAAACCCTTAGGTTTTATAACTTTAACTTTCTAGGATTTCCAAATTAGGGTTTTGAAATTAGAAAATAAAAAGTTTAAAACTAAAATTAGGGTTTCGTAATTAAATTAGGTTTTCCTAATCATATTAGTGTTTAATAAATATATTAGGCCTTCTAATTTGGATTAGGGTTTCCTAAATAGGGTTTAGGAATCCCGGATATGAAATTAGGGTTTCCCAGCTTCCGATTATGGTTTCTAACTGTGCGTTAGGGTTTTAATCCCGAGATTAGGGTTTTTAATCTCTTATTAGGGTTTATTAATTTTAAACCTTATCCGATCAATCATTGATCAAAATTTCTATACAGCACCAACACGTATTCATCGATACAATTATTTTAATTGAATTTTCTACCGAATCCCTATCTCAGAAATTAGGGTTAGGGTTTTCTAAAGCTGTTAAGCACAACTCTACTCTAATTTCTCAGTCAATACACAAATTGACTAATTCTCGAGACTCATATCATAGATACACAGTACAATATTAACAATCAATATTAAATAATAAAAAAAATTATTTGTGAAATTTGGATTATTCGAAATCCCGGGTTATCACATTTACCCCTCCTTAAAAGGATTCTGTCCTCGGAATCACCGCTTTCTTATTCTCTACAATCTTTTAAAGTTGTATCATCAATTCATTTTTATCAACACAATATTAATTTGTGTTTCCAATTCTAACCTGTGACTTGAATCTATAAAAGAAAATAGTTCACAGAAATATCTTGACTCATAATTCCTGCGTAATTAAATTTCTAAATGAAATCGTTACCTGTCACCACTTCTTGATCATTGGCGTATCTGCTTGCGTCATATTGAATGTCTGGGCGGTTGATCTTCTGGTGTCTGAGGTCCTCGAATTGCCAAAGTTCCACCACCGGGTCCTTTGTTGACACTTTCCTTCTCAACATTCCTCTTTGGACAGTTTCTAACTAGATGATCAGTTGATCCAGAAGCATAACAACCTTGTATCTTCTTCGGATTGGGATAGTTGGGTGACAGATGTCCCTCTTGACCACAGTTGTAACAGGCTCCCTTCTTCTTCAGAAAAACTCCTGCATGGTTCTTTCCACATGTTGCACAGGGTTCTCTCCTTTTCCCATTCTCTTCAATTTTGCTACCCGATTGGGTATTCTCACTCCACTTTCTTTTATTCTGATTAGTACCACCACTACTTCCTCTGTCATTGGTCTTCTTCTTCTTTTCCTGATGAAATCGAGATGCAGCTTCGCTCCCTCCTTCAGCAATTAACGCTTTCTCCAACAAAGTCGCAAACATGTTGATCTGCAATATCGCCACCTTGTTGTATATCCCTGGCTTCAGTCCATTCTCAAATCTTCTCGCCTTTCTTGCTTCCGTGTCCACCTGATGAGGTGCAAATCTCGCTAATTCATTAAATTTAGCAGCGTATTCAGAAACAGACATATTCTCCTGCTTTAGTTCTAGAAACTTGATTTCCATTCGTGCTTGCATACTTGTTGAAAAGTAATTTTCAAAGAATAATTCCTTGAATCTGGTCCAAGTTACTATAGCTGTACCAGCTCGTGCCTGATTCGTCTCCCACCAGTAATTGGCTTCTCCCTTCATCAAGTATGTTGCAAAAGTCGTCTTCTGTTCTTCTGCCACCCTCGCAATAACGAATGCTTTCTCCATTTCCTTCACCCAAGTTTGGGCTTCAATCGGATCTGTGGTCCCTTTGAATTCAGGCGTTCCTACTGCTTTAAAGTCTTTGATGTTTGCCAATCTATCGGTTGGCTGATTCCTCGCTCTTTCTCTTACGGCTGGAGCTCTATTTTCCATAGCTTGGGCTAGCATGTCTACGAAATTCTGCATTGGGTCCGCTTGACCTCCTTCGTTATTCACTGACTGTTCTTTTCGTTGGTTTCGATTACGTAAATGCAAGCGGCATGATCTGGATTTAAATAAAAATCTTATATTAATTCTCTTTCTCTATACAAATTCTTAACACAATAAGAATTCAACACATAGTTCTCATATAATCGCATATTTATTCAAATAGCACATAGTATATATAGTACTTAACACATATTACTATCCCTTTTAAAATAATTTTAGGATTAACATACTCAACTTTACAAAAAGTTGCAATTCTCCAACTTTATACAAAAAGTTGCCATTTACCATATTCACATATCTAATCCCAGTTCATCAAACTTACCAAACTTATGAGTTTAGAAACTTGCCACAATTATATGAGTGTATGAACTTATCCTAGTCAGACCTTTGGTGTCCATTCGCTGAGGGGTTCAAAATATTTCATATAATTATGAGTCATGAACTTACCATAAGTATGAGTTTTAAGAACTCACAAATTAATTTTAATCTTATATTCATATAGAAAATAAATATTTCATTCATACAAACATATATATTTACATATGTTTACACATCATTCTCGATATTACAACCCTTAATATCATAACTTACTACCAAAATATACTAGCGCTCAAACGTAAACTATCTACTGCCCACTCCCTTCACCAGTCTTCTTCTTGTTGGGACACTTATTGAATCCGTGACCCGTTTGTCCACATGAAAAACACTTCCTCATGTTCGGCTTAGGACAATGTAAAGAAATATGTCCTTCCTGCTTACAGTTGAAACACACGTTCTTCCACATCATGCATTCTCCGCGTGAGTCTTTCCACACTTGCTGCAAGTTGGCCTCTTATTCGGGTTTGAATTTTCAGAGTTGTCGTTGTTGTTGTCCCTCTTTCTCTTCTTCTTGTCTTTCTTACTGGCTCCTTTAGATGATCCATCACCTTCAGTCTTCATCCTCTCCACAGCGCCTTCACTGATTCGATTTCATTCTTGATCATTTAGCGTAACGCTTCGCTCTCCGTCTTCCACAGCTCCTCCAAGAGAAATACTTTACTCCGGAGTTCTTGGACTTCTACAGATAGTTGATCTTGTTCTCCTACTTTGATCTTATTCTGTAACTCCATCTTAGCTTCTTTAGACTCCGCCTCCTCATCACTACTCAGATACATCTCGTGATAATCATCATGATCACTCCTGAGATTAACCACGGGTTCATCTTTTCCTACTTCTTCCACTGACTCACTCTATGCTGGCACCTCGGCTACTGGCACTGGTGCGACAGCCGCTGGCATCTCCGTACTCATCTTATCTTCTCCCGACATCCTACAATCAATTTAAACAACTTGATTAGTACTTTACCAGTACAAACTTCTCACACTATGTGTCCACCTATCTCACTATTGATGCGCTTCGACAATCCCTCACTTAGTACTCTAAATGAGTATTCTCTATCTCGCTTATAGTTATATTCCTAGGGTTTTCCCCACCCCACTTAAGGTTTATAACCTATAGCTTTGATACCAACCTGTGACGCCCCCAAATCCGGGTTACCTGACCTCAGAGTTTGGTGCTCACGATCCACAATATAATAACATCTAACTACCCGCTCAAATATAAATAGGAATACATAACTCATTAACATATGTTGTTAATACATAAGTCCCAGGTCTACTAACCTTAACATTACAAACATACCCCTTAGATATATAAAAAGGGTTTACAATACAACATAATAATAATAATGTTCATTATATTAGTTTATCACTATGCCTTTTCCTTTGTTCTTCTTCGCAGCACCTTCTACAACTTCGTCCCTAGCTGAAAAGTTTTATATATAGCAAGGGTGAGCAACAAGTTTGCCCCGCAAGTTAAGACATACGATAAATGTATAGGAATAAATAACAAGTCTTCTCGCTTTCTACGCAACAATAATCTGATAATGAAAGAGTACAACGCTTTCAAGGTTTTCTACGATATTCAAATGAATAATCAAGAATTAATTCTACGAAATATCAAAGTGGAATGTTTTCCAGATTTATACTGAGCAATCCATTGGATCTTGAACTTCTCTTCTCGAGTAACTATCAAAGTTATACTTTGATATACCCAGGTGTATCAGATAACCATAAAGATTAAATCATACCCCTCTACAAGTATATAAAGTGATCAGCTTTATTATACCCTATATTATGCATAATACTTAATCGGCATGAAAGACCAAATATCGACATAATAAAATATTTCCTTTATAAAAAGGTTGTTCTTTCTCATTTTAATCAAGATTTTGATTTAACAAACAAAATCTTGTGATTTCAATTTCTAATTACTTCTCGATCTAGCCGAAATAAATTTGCGGGGACCTCTCGACCCGACCAAGCAAGGTTAATCATGCATGCATAGTACACCCAGCAGTACACTACATGACCATCCGTCTATAAATATAGACCTTAGAATTGACCATTTGGGAGAGATAAGAGAGAGAAAAGGTGAGGAAGACCTGTCCAATTTACTCTATACACACCCATATTGAGTGTTTCCTCAGTTTAAACATCTGTTAGCTCACATATAGCTATACTTTTATCTGGCGGGAGCTGGGTGTTTATCCATATAGAGTTATAGAAGTCTACATGGCGCGTACTTCTTTGTAAGCCTTCTTACATTCTATAAAGCCTTTCTTTTCATATTAGTACACTTTGTTATACACATTGAGAGTCGCGTTGTGTGCGTTTGCCCAGACTTTGGTCCGTGGTTTTCATTTCTGTTTGTATATATATACTTATATATGTATATATTTTATATATGGACTAACATTATCGAGTTATGCCTCGATTGAGCTAGTATTATATGCGGAGCGTTTACTTGCTTATATATATATATGTTATATATATATATTGTTGTCGGATTTTATATATCGCATTTTTACCGCTTATATATATATATATAGATTTATATATATATAATTGTTTCGGACATATATATAGCCCGGATTTTATATATATATATATATATATATATATATATATATATATACTTATATATATAATTGTTGTCGAACATATCCGATGAGCCCAGATTTACATCCGGTGCGTTTACTGCTTTTATAAATATATATATATATATATATATATATATATATATATTTACACCGAGTTTACGGAGTTTACTTCGTGGCAGTTGATTGCTTTTACTGCTTTATTTACATTTCGTCCCACTTGGAGTTTACTTCGTGGCGGTTGATTGCTTTTACTGCTTTATTTACATTTTGTCCTGCCTGGAGTTTACTTCGTGGTAGTTGATTGCATTTATTACTTTATTTAATTTTCTGATCCCCCATGGAGTTGCTTCGTGGTGGTTGATCATATATATATATATATATATATATATATATATATATATATTTACCGCTTTTATATATTTACATTTCGATCCCCATGGAGTTGCTTCGTGGTGGTTGATCATATATATATATATATATATATATATATATATATATATATATATATATATATATATATAACGCCATCGCTTTCCATACAAACCGCAAGATCACGTGAGCCTAGGAATCATGTGATCACAGATTTAGTCTCATCAATCTAGATTCGATTCCGTGATGGACCTTTTTCAATTTGTAAGCGACTTGTACATTATTTACAAATGTCTCGAATTTCCTTGGATGGTTCATCATGCCCATGAGGAGTTCGGCATCTTCAGATATTATTTTCTCAAGATGCTTCATCTCAAAAAAAAATAAAAGCAAACAAGTCGAACATTTAATAATAAAATGGAAGTATCAAAGGCCTCAATTACTATTGAGCATGTGGTTTGAAAAACCTCTTTTACAAAACTTCATTGCTATATCTGTTTAAAACTGAATTTTTCTATAAATTCAAACTTTTGTATATAGGTGCGAACGAGGGTACATCACTACTTCAAATAATTGCACATTGATCCACACACACACACACACATTCATATATATAATTTCTTTGAAAAGTGGCGGTCACTGTGGTAACACGGATGTCGTGGGGTGCCTAACACCTTCCCTCCGCATAATCAAGCCCCCGAACCCAAATGAATCTCGGTTTCACAAACCCGTTTAGTAGTGTCACATCACTGGGTCAATGTGCAAACCTTTTTCGGTTGCGTTGGTGCAACCAGTTAAATACACCAACTGGCGACTCTTAAAGTCAAATCGTCGACATTATACATGTCGGACCTTTTTCACTTATTTTTTCAAACAAATCTCACATTAACATGAGAACACCAAAGAACAAGTAACGAAAAGGGACACTAAAAAATCCCGACGTCGACAGGTGGCGACTCTGCTGGGGACTCCAGTAAGAGGGCTTAAGCCGCTATTACAAGCTTTTTAAAACTGTTATATGCTTGTGTGTGAATGTTGCATTTACATTTATGATGAATGTGTACGAATGCATTTTACTTACTGCACTATACTATATCTATCTGTGATATTAGTGCTTCGCACATGTCATCATTTTCATAAACGGTGAGACACGTTGTATGTGAATGTATGTTGTGTGGTTCCTCCACCAGGAGGCTATCTGTCGGTGTTTGATTACTGGACTCGTTAGGAAGAATAATTCCAACGAGGCTCAGGAAAGGCACCACCCAGATTCGCTCCAGTTGAAAGACCGGATTAACTTCCCGTCAAGTAGATTGCGATGATCTGGGAACCTTCATGCCAAAAAGCCGCGAGAGTAAACCTAAGATAGGTCAACCTCTGATAAACCAAACGCGAAGGAAAGTCTCTTCATACTTTCCCATTTAAATTACTTGTAATTTCAATTACTTGTTAATCTCAATGTAATGGAAAATATGAAGAAATATGTGTACATGCATATTAAAACCTGACATGCTATAAACCGCTTGCATCTGTTTTACAGGATAATATTCCTAAAATGGATACATCACATCGCATGTAACATTTATACATTCCCTAAGGCTAAACTACGTAAGTCTTTTTGTAGGGAAGCAATTGATCCCGTTTCCCGTTCAAAGACCAAAAGGGAATTAAGCCCACAGTCAGACATGGATAAAAGTGCCCAACCTGATCCAACTTCTGTCTCTCGTGAAGAGTTCGAAAAATTAAGCTATCAAATGACAGAGTTGGCTGTTATGCTCAAAGAACTACACCAATCTATTTAGGGTCCACAAATACCCATCCACACAGAATCCTCTGCACATGGAGGAATCCAGCGCCAAACAATGCCTATTCAACCAGAGTCATCCCACACAGTAAGCGCCAAGGTATTGGTAAAAAGATGGAAACCCAGATACCTAAACCTCATTCCAATAAAGAAATCACAAATCTCAGGGATGATCGAGAAACTGGGGATATAAGAAAGAAAGTCCAACAAATGGAAGAGACCATCCGGTCAATCAAAGGGACTGGAAATTATGGGAGTGTCACCTATTCAGATCTTTGCATATTCCCCGGGGCTCGCTATCCTGCCAAATTCAAAGTCCCAGAGTTTGAAAAGTACAATGGGGAAGGCGATCCCTATACGCACCTGAAAGTGTACATTGGCGAACTGGGATCTTATCTTTCAAGATGAAAGCCTCGAAATGCAACTTTTTCCAAAAGAGTCTCATCGGAGAGGCTAAAGCACGGTATGCCCGACTCGACAATGCCAAAATCCACAACTGGGAAGAATTGCCCACGCCTTTCTAAATCAAGACAGATTTTCAATCACAAATGGCACTTTGATCGATACCAAGTGACTAAAGTCAAAAAGCAAAGCATCGAATCTTTCCGAGAATATGCCCAAAGGTGGAGACATCTAAGAAGACAAGTCATTCCATCAATGATGATGGTCGAGATGGTAATGACGTTTATTGATATCCAAGAGGCTCCATCAGACTACGAGAGGATCCTAGCAGTATAGGAAAGCCGTTCTTGAAAAAATGATCAAACACGGCGAAATGGCAGAGATGGGCTCAAGGCATGCAAGATTAAAGACTTCACGCGCTTTGGAAGCGGCCACCAAACATATACAGATCGGCAAGTATGCGAAAGCGATCCAAGGGTGTACCGATAAAGGCAATGAAGATGTATCCTTGTTGTACAGGGCAAGTTAGAGACCAACCTACACGCCCCCCCCATTAAAAAAAATACAAAACAATCTGCCATCTCAACAACAAAGTCGCATTCAACCAATACCCAGATAGAGAAAAGAAAATTTGAAAGAACGAAAAAATCGGTGTTCACTCCACTAAAGCGATTCCTTGAACATGTATTGGCGATATTAATGGATCACAAGAAAATTACCGAACTGGCTCCACCTCTAGAACCAGGGAGCAAAAGATATAATCCAAGCCAAAGATGTGTTTACCACTCATGGTCTCCAGGACACGATACGGAAGATTGTTGGTCCTTAAAGCATAAAATTCAAAATCTGATCGAAAGTAGCAATATTGTGGTTCAGAAACCTGATCAACAGAATGTCAACACCAACCTTCCATTGCAGCATGATACGGGGGAAGTAAACATGATCGGGTCAGGAAGCGCTGAAATGTATCCAATTCGTAAGTGCATACGAAGGATAGAGGACTACCCCCAAAGGCACAGAACAAATGTCCCAAAGTGGGAAAACTCGGAGGAAGGTATCATAGTAATGCAAAAATTAGAGACGATCCAGAACCAAGTAAATCTGCTAGCTAAGCTGATAGTGCGCCAACATCAGGATACGAGGCATTTCTTCACTCAACTATCAGAAGGCCAAGAAAAGGGGGATGATAAAATTGCTAGCAGACCTCGCCAACGGAAAAATAGCTTGGGGGAATGCGAACTCTCAAAGAAGAAAGATCAAACAACCTCCACAAGAGTCCGAAAATTCACCCCTCTAAGCAAATCCAATGAAGAAATGCTACACTTTTCGATAAGCGAAGGAAGGATTATCGAAGTTCACGCCTCTATAAATCCCAAGATAAAGAGCTATGATTCCACCAAGATATGTCTCTACCATTCTAACTCACTTGGACATACGACTGAGGAATGCTGGGCTTTACGACATAAAATCCAGGATCTCATTGAAAATGGAGAGCTGGAGATAGAAATTCTCATAAAAAGGCGAAAAGGAAATAAAAAGCTTAAGATGTCCACTCGAGACAGGTAGTTCAAATAAGGTGAAGGCTATGAGCGATAATTCAGGCAGAACCCAAGATGGAATGATCCTAATGCAGGAAATGACAAAGGAGATTCTTCCGCCAACATCCGACATCCTATGGTCCAAAGATGACAACCACATTCCAGATCTTATAACCTTGGATGATGCGGAGGAAATACTGATCCTTTCCAAGGAGGAAAAAGCAAAAAAGGAAAGTTTTTTGCAAGAAATGCGACAACAGTTTGAGGGAGATTTCATGGTCGAATCCTCTCAAGCCCAGGAAAAGCGTGAAGGAATGGATGAAGGAAAAGGTGGTGAGGTTGTCGGGGAAACCAACCCATCAAAGAATCAAGATTTTATACCTTTTTGCGATGGGTCCAATTTCAAGCATCCCCGAGGAATGTCTTGAACCAGAAGCGATCAAGTTATGGCCATAAGTGAAGACATTCAAAACCAAGAAGTAACCTCTCGTCGTGAGCCTTCAAGGCAACACAACCATCGATAACCGGACTATCAAGCCTCAACTAGCCAAAAGATGTAGATCCGGGGATAAAGTCATGAGTTCTAGAAGATGTTGGGACAGTATCACTTCTTCACAAGTATGCTTTTTTATTTTCCATGCATATATAAAGAAAAAAAAAAAAAAACAAAAAAAAAAAAAAAAAAAAAAAAAAAAAAAAAAAAAAAAAAAAAAAAATCAAAAATCAAAAAGTCATTCAAAAGTTTCAATTCATCAAGTTCCGAACTTAAAGACCCGATCTCCCTCTTCAACGGGAGTAACATTTCAAACCAAACCATTTATGGTGCGGTCAAAACCAAACACCAAAAACCCAAACCAAACCCAAAACACTCAAACAAACACTTCTCAAACAAACACTTCTCAAAAACACTTCTCAAACAAACACTTGTCAAACCGTTTATCTTATCAAGTAGAACTACGCAGACCGATCTCCCACACTACCGGGAGTACGTAGGCAACCACCACCAGCGTGGCCCGATCCTCCGACCTCAAGAGAAATGTCCAAATCCAAACGTCGATCCCAAGAACGACCCTCCAAGTCAACGACCTATGTGGAGAAGACCCAACAACACCGTAATGTCATTCCATCAACCGCACAAATCCGAGAAAAAGGAAGAAACAATGATATGCCAAGACAACCAAAGAACGAGGACCTTCAAAGATTCGACACACCCTTAATCACAAGTCTTCATCAAATCAAAAGAAAATCAAGACCGATTGCAATAACAAGTCAGAATAATGATTGAAGGCATCAAAACCCAAGTCCTATACTTGTTCACCATATCCATACAGAGGAAAAAGTCTCTTATGATCTCAAAGATCTTATCACCCCATCCGTCAAAGCGACTATCCTGCATAACAAGCAAGGTCAGGGCAATTTCAAAATCGACGACAACCCGATATTCATGACCACTACAACAAGACTTGGGCAATCTAAAAAAAACAAATGACAACTCAACACCTGGGGCATTTATCAAACATCCTAAAGAGGAAAATGCCCCGGTCAACACCATCAAGATGGTCCATCATCATCAAAGCTTCCTCACATCACTCATTTAGCGATTTGGATATTACTCACTTGCGACTTCATCAACAAAGAGAGTTTTTTGTATGAATCCCCGACATCAGTATGCGAAAGGACTGGGGCATTTTTCGATTCCAGGAAAGCGAATGATTTTAAGGCGAGATCAAGCCTCTCATCAAAAGAAGGAAAACTCCTGAAAAGAATCATGGCTACATTAGCTTGCCCTTACAAACGAAGGGGAAAATTCTCAACAAAGTTCTTAACTTAAGCCCAATAACAAAGGATCTGGCGAATGAAATCTACACCATCAAACATGTTAATTTATGCCAAATCCTCATAAGTTAAGGCCTCTACACTAAAGTTCAAAGTTCAGCAGTGAAAGTACAAGCTGCACCCCCTAGGGATATCAGCGGCATTCAGATCATCAGTTCAGCTGAATTGTGAATCAAATGTTCAAGGAAATGGAGCACAAGCACTCAACAACGAAAGGAAACTATAAATCACCTCAAAAAGGGTGAGGCGCTACATCAACGTACATCTCTATCCAGCGTAACATCAGGTAGAGTCTAGCGAAGCAAACCTTTAAATATTACTTCAGGGAAGGTATCGGGAGATCCGGTATTCAAAACCATTGGCATCAATTCAGCGCAACATCAAGACAGTTCAGTGATGAAAGCTTTGTATACCACCGTTCGAGTGGGAACCGAAATAGTTGGGCGATGTCAGCATATTCAACTACCAGCAGGGTAGGATCTGTTATCAAACTACCATCAGGGTAGGCACCATTGTAAACTACCATCGTATGCATCAACGACATCTCCATTTCTCTTCATCAAACAGGCATTAACGACATCGAAAAAAAGCCAAACCGTTGTAGTCAACACCAGCATAGGCATCAGCAATCCCCGGTAAAGGTAAAGCGATTTGCGAAAACATTTTAAACATGCATCATAACATTCATTACATTGCGATTTGTGATTTGTGATATGCGATATGCGAAATGCGATGTCGCGAGTCAAGTGAAGTGCGATTCGCCAAAAGAAATGCGAATGCGATTTGAATGCGAATTTGATTTGCGAAAACATTTTAACATTCATCATCACATTCACTACATTTTGCATCGCATCATTAAAATACCTTGTCATATTTCAAGTAAGTTTATTAATCTTTATCATGTCCATTCCATTGCATTGCATGAACATGATAAAGAGGGGCATCTGTAGACACTTGAAAATTTTCTTTTCCTGTTACTAATTATGTAGGAGGGCAAAAACATCTTTTTCACACTCCAGAGGTAATCCTAGAGGACCACAACATCAATTCCAACCTCAGATATATCCCTGAGTACATTCAGATTCAACAATATGTCAATCTCAGAGATAACCCTGGGAAAAACCCGCTACAACTGTACGAAAATCGGAGATAACCCCGGGAGGGGCAAAATGGTCATTTTTCTGACTCAACTTCACTTCAAGTCAAATACACTCATTTCAACTCAAATATCTTCAAAAGAAGTCCCACAAGAACTATATCTTAACTTCAGAGCGCGAACTACACAAAACAGCTTACCGAATTGCCTGACGGAGACCTAGGAATGCTATTTCAGTCATGGACCCATCTTCCTGGAATCAAAAAGGGCAAATCCCATGTCATTGTGTAACTCTCAACAAAAATAGTCTGAAGAAGGTCTTATATACCTCGTTCGGATGCTCGAATTGAAGTTCTGCAAGTTCGAGCAGACATTATAGTGCATAAATGCACGACTTTGAGATAACGGGGCTCTGCTGAAGCCTTCGGGACACCTTGGGCAATTAGTAGTGTAGCTAGAGGGTATGCAGTACGTACTACCGCTGCCATTAGTCTATATAATATAGGGCTTGGGCTAGCCATTCGGGAGAGAGAGAGAGAGAGAAAAGCGAGGAAGCCCTGTCAATGGCTTTTATACACACCTATATTGAGTGTTTCCTCATTTTTAAACATCTGTTAGCTCACATATAGCTATACTTTTATCCAAGGGATTTTGAGTGTTTATCCATATAGAGTCATAGAAGTCTATATTGGCAGCCCAATCGTAAGCCTTCTTACATTCTATAAAGCCTTTCTTTTCATATTAGCACACACCGTTATACACATTGAGAGTCGTGTTGTGTGTGTACGCCTGGACTTTCTATCCGTGGTTTTTACTTATTTTTATATATATATATATATATATATATATATATATATTTATATATGGACTAACATTATCGAGTTATGCCTCGATTGAGCCTGATTTTATATCTCGAGCTTTTACTTGCTTTATATATATATATATATATATATATATATATAATTATTATCGTATATATATCGATGAGTCTAGATTTTATATCCTGGAGCATTTACTCGCTTATATATATATATATATATATATATATATATATATATATATATATGAGCCCGATTTTATATTGCATTTACTTGCTTATATATATACTTATATATATATATTATTATGGACATATTCGATGAGCATTTTTATACATCCGGTGCGTTATTGCTTTATATATATATATATATATATATATATATATATATATATATATATATATTTACATTTCATCAGTTTAGAGTTTACTTCATGGCAGTTGATTGCTTTTACTTCTTTATTTACATTTCGTCCCGCTTGGAGTTTACTTCGTGGCGGTTGATTGCTTTTACTGCTTTATTTATATTTATTTCTTCCGCAGAGTTTACTTTCGTGGCAGTTGATCGCATTTATTACTTTATTTACTTTTTTCGATCCCCATGGAGTTGCTTTCGTGGTGGTTGATCATATCATATATATATATATATATATATATTTATCGCTTTTATATATTTACATTTTCGATCCCCATGGAGTTTCTTCGTGGTGGTTGATCATGTCTCATATATATATATTTACAACTTTTATATATATATAATCGCCATCGCTTTCCATACAAATTGCGAGATCATGTGAGCTTAGGAATCATGTGATCATAGATTGATCTCATCGAATCTAGATTTGGTTCCGTGATGGACCTTTTTCAAATTGTAAGCGATTTTGTACATTATTTATAGTGTCTGAATTTCCTTGGATGGGTTTGTCATGCCCATGATGAGGAGTTTAAGATCGTCAGATATTATTTTTCAAGATGCTTCAGATCTCGAAAAATAAAAGCAAACAAAGTTTAACATTTAATAATAAAATGGAAGTATGAAAAGGCCTCAATTACTATTGAGCATGTGGTTTGAAAAACCTCTTTTACAAAACTTCATTGCTATATCTTGGTTAAACTGAATTTTTTATAAATTCAAACCCTTTATATATAGGTGCGAACGAGGTATAACACTACTTTCAAATAATTGCACATTGATCCACACACACACACACACACACATTCATATAATAGCTTTTTGAAAAGTGGCGGTCACCGTGGTAACACGGATGTCGAGGGGTGCCTAACACCTTCCCTCCGTATAATCAAGCCCCGAACTCAAAATGAATCTCGATTTCATGATCTGCATTTAGCGTTGTCACATCATCGGGTCAATGTGCAAACCTTTTCGGTTACGTTAGTGCAACCAATTAAATACACCAACTGGCGACTCTTAAAGTCAAATCGTCGACATTATACATGTCGGACCTTTTTCACTTGTTTTTTCAAACAAATCTCACATTAACATGAGAACACCAAAGAACAAGTAACTAAAAAGGGACACTAAAAAATCCCATTAAATAATTTTAAATCAATAAAATCATTTATTTAATATACTAATATAATAATTAATATAATAATTAAAATAATATAATAATTCATTTATTTAATATAATAATTAAATAAATCTAATATCATTAATATTAATTTATTAATGAGAATTCTCCAAAAATATTAAAAATTATATTAATTAATTTCAAATATTTTCTAACACTTTATTCTCATTTAAAATGATTTTTAAAATATTAAAATCATTTTAACTCATTTATTTAATATACTAATTAAATAAATCTAATATCATTAATATTAAATTATTAATGGAAATTCTCTAAAAATATTAAAAGTTATATTTTATAACTCAAAATATATTTAAATATATTATTCTTATTTAAAATGATTTTTAATAATATTAAATCATTTTTCTCTAATTTATTTAATACACTAATTAAATAAATTAAATACCTTTAATATTTAAATAATTATAAATATTAAATAAAAATATTCCAATTGGTCAAAAATTATTTTTCATAATTTAAAATAATTTTTAAAACCATTTTTAATTATTTTTATAATTTATTTCTATTTTTAAATAATTTCCAGAAAATCAGAAATTAGAAAATAATAAAACCGTTGCTAAAGACCTTTAGCGACACTAAGCGTCGCTGTTGGTGTTTTTGAGCTCAAGAACACTGACAACTTAGTGTTTAACATGTCATGTTTGACCACTTCTAATTAATTTCCAATCCAATGTGTTTCTGGGCTTTCTTTCGCATCTAATTTGTAGTAGATATGTAGTACTACAAGTTTGAATCATCACCCGAGTCAATTAACCACACATCACGAAGATATAATCTCACAAAGGTTACATTAGACTAAATCTGGGTTTACGGGTAACCCGTAAACCCGAGATAAGTGTCGACTGTGCACTTTATAGCTCATTTTAATCTAGGTTCTTGTCATCAAATGATCGATATTATGATTCTATTATATAGAACATGTATCAATGAACATTTATAAAGCAACATCACGCTTAAACAACATCTCAATCTCGTAATCGAAGACTGCCAAAGTATGTCGGAATATTTGTTCATGCACTTTTTGGAAATTCAGAATTATAAAAAAGTATGCAGTGGTTTACTTTGACCACTTGCTACGATTGATATTTTGATGATATAAGGAATCTTAAGGCATAGATTTATAGTCCTTCTAACAAGCTACAAATTGATTAGAAATACATCATCAAACAATATTATATCTGACTGATTTGTGACTTAGAAAAGCTTGTCAGACATGGTTTTAAACTTTCTAGGTTGCCCAGATTTTTTGACGGTACGCCTTTACGGTCAACTAAGTTTTAATTGATTAATAACTTTAAATCCAGACATCAAATGATACTGATTCCACTTGCAAATTAAAGACCACATTACAAGCTATACATAACAACTTTAAAACATCAAAATCTATAAACGAACAAGAATATGTGGCTCCTGACATTAGCTTGTCAGACCACAAATTTTGTTCTTGGGCAGTTTTTGAAAAACACCATTTTAAAGCCATTTGATGCTATGGATCCCTCATGGATCAACATAGATCAACTAAAAACATTATATAACACTTATAAAAACACAAAAACACAAAATTCGACCAAGCATACAAGATCAAAGTGAAGTAGGGTTTTTTACCTTCTAGCTTAAATTCTTAATCTTGATCTTCCTAACTGATCTTTGTTGATCAAAGGGCTATTTTTAGGACTGATATACTTGCTATTTTCGGATGTCTTGGTGAGAGAGAGAGAGTGGGTGAGAGCAAGATAGCAAAATGAGTAAATTTTGAGACTTTCTCTCTCTTTATCACTTAAGTATTTGATTCAATGAATGCTCACATGCTAGGTGGCGATTTTGATCAGTTTTTGGCTGAGATAAAAGTCAATTAATGGCTGCCTTTAGTTGGTCACCAACTAAAGGTTGTGCAATATTTACAAGTTATCTCATTAAAAATGTAAAAAAGGGTATTTTTGTCATTTGCATTCTAAATTTAATGGTACACTTGACATTTGCACAAACCCTTAGGTTTTACAACTTTAACTTTCTAGGATTTCCAAATTAGGGTTTTGAAATTAGAAAATTAAAAGTTTAAAACTAAAATTAGGTTTTCCTAATCATATTAGTGTTTAATAAATATATTAGGCCTTCCAGTTTGGATTAGGGTTGCCTAAATAGGGTTTAGAAATCCCGGATATGAAATTAAGGTTTCAAACTTACGGTTGGGGTTTCTAGCGTGCATTAGGGTTTTTAATCCTGAGATTAGGGTTTCTAATCTCTTATTCGGGTTTATTAATTTTAATCCTTATCCGATCAATCATTGATCAAAATTTCTATACAGCACCAACACGTATTCATCGATACAATTATTTTAATTGCATTTTCTACCGAATCCCTATCCAGAAATTAGGGTTAGGGTTTTCTAAAGCTGTTAAGCACAATTCTACTCTAATTTCTCAGTCAATACACAAATTGACTAATTCTCGAGACTTGTATCATAGATACATAGTACAATATTAACAGTCAATATTAAAAAAAAAAATTATTCATGAAATTTGGATTATTCGAAATTCCGGGTTATCACATCCACTCTATAAATACAAACCCTAAATCCCCAATTCCACACTACATCTCCATCCAATTCCATCCAATTTCAGTCACTAAAAGGTTAGTGTAAGACCCCAACTTTTATGAATAAAGAATAATTTTCTCAAAATATATTTTTGAATATTATGGTGTTGATTTGATATAATGTTATAGTTGTGGGTAATATTTATAAATTTTGCAAAGTAAGCAAGTTGTTATAAAATATTCGATTGGTCAAGGAATATTTGTTTAAACAGGGAATATTCGTACGACGACACAATCATTGGTGGACCCCACAACAAAAGTATTGTCGTAGTTAGAAAATGACAGAATTATCTTTTTATAAAAATAACGGCAAAAGTGTTACCGTTAAAACTGTTGAACTATCCGGTAGTAAAAGTACAGTAATACGCGTGGTTGCATAGTATTACACGATATTGATTATTGATGCTTACGTGATAAATCACTCAGTGATACTCAATTATTACTACAGTAATTGCTGCATCATATCTCTCATATTATTGATTCAATTATTGTCACAGTATCATCTGCATAATATATATTATTAAATAAATAATTGAGACGGCAAAGTTATTCATATTATTATTTGCAATATTGACAATGTTTAGAAGTTTTGTCAAGGAGAGGTTTGGTCACCTAATTGCGGCTTGATAAAGAGAAATCCTTATCGAAAAGCCCCCTCTTTCCTGGGAACGACCTGGTTGTTAAATATTTTGAATTGTAATATTAATGATGAATAAGTTCGTGTTGATTAAAGATAAAATTGATAGTTCCATTGTGTTGGAATTATTAGTGTTAGTGAAAATCGACATTTATTTTGATAATGATTGATGTCTGAAGGTTATATTGACCAATCGGGTAATTAATCGAATAAATGAGCAATTAATTGCTATTAATTCACATGCTTATAACTATGTGTTCACATGTGTACTATTGATTCACTTGATTTACTATTAGAGGAGTTGGTGCAAGATTGATAATACTTGCATGACTAAATTAAAAATGGAGGTAAAGTTGAAGGTACTATACTGTAATTAGTTTTTTTCACATGATTATACTATTGAGTCATATGAATGAACTATTAATTCACATGATTTACTATTAGGGGAGGTGGTGCAAGTTTGATAATACTTACAGGATTAATTAAAAATGAAGAAAAAGAGGGAGGTATTATACTGTAATATTTTGAGCCCCAAAATGTGTAATTATTGAAACTATATTTTCCTATAAATAGAAACTCATTCTTCCTTCATTTCTCACCAATTTACTAAGTCTCACAAGAGCAATTATTATAGAGAGAAAGAAGAAGAGAAGTCTGCTACCTCACTATTCCAGTATCCAGTTTCTTCTAAGGTAAGGGGTATTATTTCTTTCGTATTCATGAAGAGAGTTATTTCTTTCAATACTCGTAATGGTTGTTATACCATTCTTTATTATTACATTGGAATAACCATCTCATGCGGATTCATCCCATGCATGGTGAATTCTTCTGTTATTCCATTCTTTATTATTCTGTTGGAATAACCTATCTATGTGGATTACCGCATGCATGGTGAATGATCCTTTGTATTCATTCCTTATTAAACTATGGAAATGATCTGTCTACATGGATTACCGCATGGCGGGCAAAAATCTATTTGCAGTTTCATGTATTCTATTATACTCAGTTGGTTAAAGTTTTGGCTTCTATACTCCATGAAATTAGTAGAATATCCTGGATATTTGCGCTTCATCTAGTACCTTTTCATGGAAATATTCTTCTGAGCATTCTTGAATTTTACTCCACAAAGCAGTATCATGTTGACAATTTGGACGTTATTGATTTCTGGATAAATTAAATTATAAATCTTTAAAATTTATCCTTGAACTTGTTTTATTTATTTATTATGTCATTGTCATCATCCTCATGCTTATATTGTGATGAAAGTCATCTTTGGCTTACGTGCATAGATGGACTTGGTATGAATATGACCAGGAATTATTCGGTATAATCATGATCGTAATGTGACGAATGATGTGGTGATAGTCCTCATTGGCTTGTAGTTCATTGATAGACAGTTGTTGGTATGATTATGACCAGAGATTATTCGGTATAATCATGACCATTGATGATTACATGAATATCCTTTGCCGTGATGCAGGGATGATTTGATTTTATTTATTAAACCGAGTCTTTGCGATAAAGTTGATGAAAAACTTTTTAAATCATAGAAGATAGTAGATTTTATGCTCTACTTGACTCTTCTAATGGATTGCTTATTCCGCTGCAGTTGTTGATCTAAAACTTGTTGTCTATTATATTCTATCAGTTGTTATACTGTTAAAGGCTAAGGATAATTTATTTTGCATTATCTTAGTCATAATATTTCTTACTGGGCTAGTTGAGCTCACCCTTTCTTTCACTATTCTCTTTAGAAAATGAGAATATAGCTGGGATGAGTCAGGGAACGGATTGACAGTCCAGATGGTTGTTTTAGTAGTCCTCACTATTCTATAAAATAGTGTGACAATAAATGTAATGAGGACTCCATTGAGTGTGGATATTGTCTAGATGACAATATTCTTATTGAAACTCTTAGATTATGTTTTGTCGTATTTTACACGACTGTTGTATAATTAAGTTGTATTTGAATTTTGTACCATGTATTTGGCGACTCAAGATTGGTGATGTATACCAATTTTGGGGGCGTCACAGTTAGGGTTTACTAAGTTCGAATTTGATAGCAACAAGGAAAGGGAAATACTTCAAATTAGCATCACCCACTGCAGCAATATCATCAAACTGAAGGGGAAATCAATGGGGTTCACCAAGTTCGGGTCTGTAGAGCATAAGAAAGGGGGAAAACCTCAAAGTGGATCAAAATCATTGTAATAAACAGGGAGTAGTCAGGCTGAAAGACTAAAAAACAAGCGCTCATTGAGAGGCAACCCGATTTTCACTACTACAAAGTACTAAATAGACAACACTTAAACCACAACATTTTTTATAAAAACGTTGTGGCATTTTTTTCCAAAATGTTTTTATAAAAAATGTTGTAGATATATATACAAAAACATTATCTATTTAAAAGAATATTTTTTTGATTTTAACTAGATAACGTTTTTTTAAAAATGTTGTCTATCTAATAAAACACGGAGCTCACTTAAAATTAAAAGACTTAGTCTTTTTCTCTCCGAGGCTCGTGTTATTCTTTTATCTCTGTCCTCGTCGTTCTCCGTGCAGAGCTTCAGTGCAGCGTGAAGATGGATCGTTGACGGACTTCGTTGATGGCATCGTGAAGGAGCAGAAGCAACAGAGATGACGTGGAGATGGATCCTGATGAGGTGGAAATGATGAAGATGGTGGGGATTCCAGTAGGGTTTGATTCTACCAAGGGAAGCCTGTGGCGGGTAATGATGTTAGTGGAATGAGAGCGGTGACGAAGAGGATGCCCAGACAGTATATGAATCGTCGCGGTGGGTTTAATCGACCTTTACCTCATTGAATGTAATCGTTGATTTTGATTTCTCAGAGGTTAGGGTTTCTTCATTCTTATATTTTCATGTTTTTCCCCTTTATTAGCAAATTAATTATATTGTATTATTTTCCCCCTTAATAGAAAATTAATTGTTAGTGATGGATATATTGAGGAGACAACATTAGGAATTTCATTTGTTTACTCTGCTATTGGAACTGCTATCAAGTCCATTGATGGAGGTTTTATATTCCCCAATGACGATGCTTCCACCTACACGATATTCCATATATGTCTTACAATTCTTTCTCAATGTTGGGTGCCCAAATGTGCCTTATTTAAAATGATTTTTAATAATATTAAATCATTTTCTCTAATTTATTTAATACACTAATTAAATAAATTAAATACCTTTAATATTTAAATAATTATAAATATTAAATAAAAATATTCAATTGGTCAAAAATTATTTTTCATAATTTAAAATAATTTTTAAAACTATTTTTAATTATTTTATAATTTATTTCTATTTTAAATAATTTCGTAAAATCGAAATTAGAAAATAATAAAACCGTCGCTAAAGACCTTTAGCGACACTAAGCGTCGCTGTTGGTGTTTTTGAGCTCAAGAACACTGACAACTTAGTGTTTAACATGTCATGTTTGACCACTTCTAATTAATTTCCAATCCAATGTGTTTCTGGGCTTTCTTTCGCATCTAATTTGTAGTAGATATGTAGTACTACAAGTTTGAATCATCACCCGAGTCAATTAACCACACATCACGAAGATCTAATCTCACAAAGGTTCTGTCAGACCAAATCTGGGTTTTCTAGGTAACCCAGAAAGCCAGATAGTGTCGACCAGGCACTTTATAGCTCATTTTAATCTAGGTTCTTGTCATCAAATGATCGATATTATGATTCTATTATATAGAACATGTATCAATGAACATTTATAAAGCAACATCACAGTTAAACAACATCTCAATCTCCAGAATCAGTACGGTCAAAGTATGTCAGAAGGCTTGTTCATGCACTTTTTTGGAAATTCCAGAATTACAAAATCAGTGCGAGTGGTTTACTTTGACCACTTGCTACGATTGATATTTTGATGATATAAGGAATCTTAAGGCATAGATTTATAGTCCTTCTAACAAGCTACAAATTGATTAGAAATACATCATCAAACAATATTATATCTGACAGATCTGTGACTTAGAAAAGCTTGTCAGACATGGTTTTAAACTTTCTAGGTTGCCCAGATTTTGACCCGGTCATGCCCGGTCAACGGGTTTTGACCGTTAATAACTTCAAATCCAGACATCAAATGATACTGATTCCACTTGCAAATTAAAGACCACATTACAAGCTATACATAACAACTTTAAAACATCAAAAACTATAAACGAACAAGAATATGTGGCTCCTGACATTAGCTTGTCAGACCACAAATTTTGTTCTTGGGCAGTTTTTGAAAAACACCATTTTAAAGCCATTTGATGCTATGGATCCCTCATGGATCAACATAGATCAACTAAAAACATTATATAACACTTATAAAAACACAAAAACACAAATTTCGACCAAGCATACAAGATCAAAGTGAAGTAGGGTTTTTTACCTTCTAGCTTAAATTCTTAATCTTGATCTTCCTAAGCGATCTTTGTTGATCAAAGGGCTGCTTTTTAGGGTGATATACTTGCTATTTTCGGATGTCTTGGTGAGAGAGAGAGAGTGGGTGAGAGCAAGATAGAAAAATGAGTAAATTTTGAGACTTTCTCTCTTTATCACTTAAGTATTTGATTCAACGAATGCTCACATGCTAGGTGGCGATTTTGATGGGCCATTTGAGATAAAAGTCAATTAATGGTCGCCTTTAGTTGGTCACCAACTAAAGGTTGTGCAATATTTACAAGTTATCTCATTAAAAATGTAAAAAAGGGTATTGTCATTTGCATTCTAAATTTAATGGTACACTTGACATTTGCACAAACCCTTAGGTTTTACAACTTTAACTTTCTAGGATTTCCAAATTAGGGTTTTGAAATTAGAAAATTAAAAGTTTAAAACTAAAATTAGGTTTTCCTAATCATATTAGTGTTTAATAAATATATTAGGCCTTCCAGTTTGGATTAGGGTTGCCTAAATAGGGTTTAGAAATCCCGGATATGAAATTAAGGTTTCCCAGCTTCTGATTAGGGTTTCTAACTGTGCATTAGGGTTTTTAATCCTGAGATTAGGGTTTCTAATCTCTTATTCGGGTTTATTAATTTTAATCCTTATCCGATCAATCATTGATCAAAATTTCTATACAGCACCAACACGTATTCATCGATACAATTATTTTAATTGCATTTTTTACTGAATCCCTATCCAGAAATTAGGGTTAGGGTTTTCTAAAGCTGTTAAGCACAATTCTACTCTAATTTCTCAGTCAATACACAAATTGACTAATTCTCGAGACTCGTATCATAGATACATAGTATAATATTAACAGTCAATATTAAAAAAAAAATTATTCATGAAATTTGGATTATTCAAAATCCCGGGTTATCACATCCACTCTATAAATACAAACCCTAAATCCCCAATTCCACACTACATCTCCATCCAATTCCATCCAATTTCAGTCACTAAAAGGTTAGTGTAAGACCCCAACTTTTATGAATAAAGAATAATTTTCTCAAAATATATTTTTGAATATTATGGTGTTGATTTGATATAATGTTATAGTTGTGGGTAATATTTATAAATTTTGTAAAGTAAGCAAGTTGTAATAAAATATTCGATTGGTCAAGGAATATTTGTTTAAACAGGGAATATTCGTACGACGACACAATTATTGGTGGACCCCACAACAAAAGTATTGTCGTAGTTAGAAAATGACAGAATTATCTTTTATAAAAATAACGGCAAAAAAGTGTTACCGTTAAAAGCTGTTGAACTACTCCTCGGTAGTAAAAGTACTGAATGTCTGCGTGGTTACGTAGTAGTACACGATATTGATTATTGATGCTTACGTGATAAGTCACTCAGTGATACTCAATTATTACTACAGTAATTGCTGCATCATATCTCTCATATTATTGATTCAATTATTGTCACAGTATCATCTGCATAATATATATTATTAAATAAATAATTGAGACGGCAAAATTATTCATATTATTATTTGCAATATTGACAATGTCTAGAAGTTTTGTCAATGAGAGGTTTGGTCACCTAATTGCGCGCCAATAAAGAGAAATCCTTATCGAAAAGCCCCTCTTTCCAGGAACGACATTGGTTGTTAAATATTTTGAATTGTAATATTAATGATGAATAAGTTCGTGTTGATTAAAGATGAAATTGATAGTTCCATGTGGTGGAATTATTAGTGTTAGTGAAAATCGACATTTATTTTGATAATGATTGATGTCTGAAGGTTATATTGACCAATCGGGTAATTAATCGAATAAATGAGCAATTAATTGCTATTAATTCACATGCTTATAACTATGTGTTCACATGTGTACTATTGATTCACTTGATTTACTATTAGGGGAGTTGGTGCAAGATTGATAATACTTGCATGACTAAATTAAAAATGGAGGTAAAGTTGAAGGTACTTATCTTGTAATTAGTTTTTTCACATGATTATACTATTGAGTCATATGAATGAACTATTAATTCACATGATTTACTATTAGGGGGAGGTGGTGCAAGTTTGATAATACTTACAGGACTAATTAAAATGAAGAAAAGAGGGAGGTATTATAATTGTAATATTTTGAGCCCCAAAATGTGCAATTATTGAAACTATATTTTCCTATAAATAGAAACTCATTCTTCCTTCATTTCTCACCAATTTACTAAGTCTCACAAGAGCAATTATTATAGAGAGAAAAAAAGAGAGAAGTCTCGCTACCTCACTATTCCAAAGATCCAGATTTCTTCTAAGGTAAGAGGTATTATTTCTTTTCGTATTCATGAAGAGAGTTATTTCTTTCGATACTCGTAATGGTTGTTATACCATTCTTTATTATTACATTGGAATAACTCATTCGTGCGCGCTACATCGCATGCATGGTGAATTCTTACATTATTCCATTCTTTATTATTCATTGGAATAACCTATCTATGTGGATTCTGCATGCATGGTGAATGATCCTTTGTATTCATTCCTTATTAAACTATGGAAATGACACTGCTCATACATGGATTACCGCATGTATGGCAAAAATCTATTCATAGTTTCATGTATTCTATTATACTCAGGTTGGTTAAAGTTTTGGCTTCTATACTCCATGAAATTAGTAGAATATCACGGATATTTTTGCGCTTCATCTAAGTATCTTTTCATGGAAATATTCTTTCCGAGCATTCTTGAATTTTACTCACAAAGCAAAGATCATGTTGACAATTTAGACGTTATTGATTTCTCGGATAAATTAAATTATAAATCTTTAAAATTTATCCTTGAACTTGTTTTATTTATTTATAATGTCATTGTCATTATCCTCATGCTTATATTGTGATGAAAGTCATCTTTGGCTTACGTGCATAGATGGACTTGGTATGAATATGACCAGGAATTATTCGGTATAATCATGATCGTAATGTGACGAATGATGTGGTGATAGTCCTCATTGGCTTGTAGTTCATTGATAGACAGTTGTTGGTATGATTATGACCAGAGATTATTCGGTATAATCATGACCATTGATGATTACATGAATATCCTTGCCGTGATGCGGGGATGATTTGATTTTATTTATTAAACCGAAGTCTTTGCGATAAAGTTGATGAAAAACTTTTAAATCATAGAAGATAGTAGATTTTATGCTTCTACTTGATTCTTCTTAATGGATTGCTTATTCCATTGCAAGTTGTTGATCTAAAACTTGTTATCTATTATATTCTATCGGTTGTTATCTTTGTTAAAGGCTAAGGATAATTTATTTTGCATTATCTTAGTCATAATATTTCTTCTTGCTAGTTGAGCTCACCTTTTCTTTCACTATTCTCTTTAGAAAATGAGAATATATTTGGGATGAGTAGAGAACGGATTCGACGATCCGGATGGTTGTTTTAGTAGTCCTCACTATTCTATAAAATAGTGTGACAATAAATGTAATGAGGACTCCATTGAGTGTGGATATTATGCAGATGACAATATTCTTATCAAACTCTTAGATTATGTTTTTGTCGTATTTTACACATAATCGTTGTATAATTAAGTTGTATTTGAATTTTGTACCATGTATTTTTGGCGATTTCAAGATTGGTGATGTATACCAATTTGGGGGGCGTCCATGATTAGGGTTTACTAAGTTGAATTTGATAGCAACAAGGAAAGGAAATACTTCAAATTAGCATCACCCATCGCAAAGAATATCATCAAACTAAAGGGAAATCAATGGGGTTCACCAAGTTCGGGTCTCAGAGAGCATAAGAAAGGGGAAAACCTCAAAGTGGATCAAAATCATTGTAATAAGCAGGGAGTAGTCAAATTTGAAGACTCAAAAACAAGCGCCATTGAGAGGCAACCCGATTTTCACTACTCTGAAAGATTAAATAGACAAACACTTAAACCACAACGCGTTTTTATAAAAACGTTGTGATTTTTTCCAAAATGTTTTTATAAAAATATTGTAGATATATATCAAAAAACATTATCTATTTAAAGAATATTTTTTGATTTTAACTAGATAACGTTTTTTTAAAAATGTTGTCTATCTAATAAAACACGGAGCTCACTTAAAATTAAAAGACTTAGTCTTTTTCTCTCCGAGGCTCGTGTTATTCTTTTATCTCTGTCCTCGTCGTTCTCCGTGCAGAGCTTCAGTGCAGCGTGAAGATGGATCGTTGACGGACTTCGTTGATGGCATCGTGAAGGAGCAGAAGCAACAGAGATGACGTGGAGATGGATCCTGATGAGGTGGAAATGATGAAGATGATGGGGATTCCGGTAGGGTTTGATTCTACCAAGGGGAAGCCTGTGGCTGGTAATGATGTTAGTGGAATGAGAACGGTGACGAAGAGGATGCCTAGACAGTATATGAATCGTCGCGGTGGGTTTAATCGACCTTTACCTACTGAATGTAATCGTTGATTTTGGTTTCTCAGAGGTTAGGGTTTCTTCATTCTTATATTTTCATGTTTTTCCCCTTTATTAGCAAATTAATTATATTGTATTATTTTCCCCCTTAATAGAAAATTAATTGTTAGTGATGGATATATTGAGGAGGCAACATTAGGAATTTCATTTGTTTACTCTGCTATTGGAACTGCTATCAAGTCCATTGATGGAGGTTTTATCTTCCCCAGTGACGATGCTTCCACCTACACGATATTCCATATATGTCTTACAATTCTTTCTCAATGTTGGGTGCCCAAATGTGCCCTTATTTAGTACAGGAGTTTTTAAAGAATGATATTTGTGTTTATTTCCTGACAGGTGAAGTTTAGGCTCATAGTGTTTCGACCATTTGCGGGAGAGGTTATTGCTGCAAAACTAAAGGAGTCCAATGCTACCGGTTTACGCTGTATTACTACTTATTTCTTTGCTTATGGTATTATAAATTATTTTCTGAAATTAATTTCATATGGGGATGTGACCATTATGACATATATTATAAGCAGTTGCTCAGTTTTCCTTTTTAGCGGATGGTTATAGTAAAAGTTACATAACATGTGTAAGAATGAAGAAGTCAATGCTAGGGAATTCTGATAAATTTCTGCATATTATGAGCTGTTATCAGGAGTTGTGGTCTTTTTGGGTGAAATAGAGGTAATGCCATCGTCTATGCTATAATTTTTTGGCAGTTTTTAAAGGTAAATTCTAGGAAAAGGTTGGTTGAAAGATGTTTCAAAAGATTTTATTGCTTTTGCTTTCCAATTGCATTAATTTGACTATCATTTTCATATGTACTTTCATTCTTGGCAATTTTTTGTGTGTATCTACATTTTTCCTCATATATTGTTGTAGGATGTCTTGACCAAGTATTTTACTAAATATTTCAATTTTTACAGTGACAACGTTAACTGGGTGCCACTTTTTGGTAACTGCGTTGGTTGGGGAGGTGTCAAATGCTACGGGGCTCTCTGCTTCAAAGCATGTTCCTCTGTGGGAGCTCCTGTGGTTTTCAATTGTTGCTAACATGTCAATCACAGGCATGAACTTCAGTCTAATGCTAAACTCTATTGGATTTTACCAAGTAAGAATTCAACTAAATCTCTCTTCATGCATTTTTGACATTAAGTTACATGATTGTATTTTCTGTTTCTTAATTTTGAGTAATCTTGTTTTAGATAAAATACAGTTGTTGTAGCTTGTTCTTTGGTTTTTGTATTCAACTTCATTAATTTGAACTTTCAATATTAGATGGGGGTATTCTTATCCTTTTTAGTATTTTCTAGCACCTCTCTTTTCTATTTTTGTTGATCCTTTTTGTGGATTCTGATGCTTACATTAGGTCGTATTATATTAAAGCATCTCGCTTCAATTATGCCTATCGAGATTTTTCTAGAATCTCTCTCTCTCTCTCTTGATACTTTACATTCTTTTCGTTTTTGGTCTCTTCAACCTTCAGTGTTGTTTTTTCACAGAATGAATCTTCCTTTTCTGTTTGGTGCTTAACCCTTTTCTTTTTGTGTTGTTTTATAAAAGGTAAATGGTGCACTTATAATAATAGTCGTACAAATTAGGGAATCAAGATAACTGTGATTTTTATATATATTTTGTTTGGGCCTCTAGAATTTTATTTAAATCTTTGTGAAAGATTAGTGGATGTTCAAAGGCTTGGTTTAATAATTGTTGTGAACTTCATTCTTTGTCTTTCAGGCGGAACCTTCGCTCACAACTGGTTCCTTTTTCCAGTCTCACTTAATGCAGGGCTTTGGTGGTTCAGCTACTTTTTCTTTAAGGGGAAATTGTTCCAATAGCAGTCCGTTTGATGAACAAATGGTGTTAAGAGGTTGGTCACCTTGAACTATGTTCTAAACGGTCTTTTCTGTGAAGAGCATTTTGGGGAAGATCTAGGAGCCCTTAGTTTTGAACAAGAGAGTAGTGAAAACATTAATCAAACCCTTAATAAACCCCTTTCCTTGTTAGAACACGACTTGTTTTGGGAAAATGATGAGCTTCTATTTCTTTTATCTAAAGAAAAACAGACCCCTTTCAACCCTCAAGATGAATCTTTAATGGAAGCAAGAAAACTGGTCATTGATTGGGTTTTAAGGGTCTGTTCTCACTATGGATTTACTGGGTTGACTATTATTTTAGCTGTTAATTACTTTGACAGGTTCATATCAAGCCTCTGCATTCAAAAAGATAAGCCATGGATGAGTCAACTAGCTGCTGTTGCTTGCCTTTCTTTAGTTGCCAAAGTTGAGGAGACCCAAGTGCCTCTTCTTATAGACTTCCAGGTATGTTTTCTTTTATGTGTATTTCTGTGTGTGCAATGTGTGTTTGTGGAAATGTCATAATGGGCATTTTAATGTGTTATTGATGTGGGTTTTGTTGATGGGTATCTGATATCTAGGTAGAGGAATCAAAGTTTGTGTTTGATTCAAGGAGTATTATGAGAATGGAGCTTTTGGTACTCTCTTCGCTTGAATGGAAGATGAGTCCAGTGACACCATTTTCATTCATTGATCACATCATAAGGAGGCTTGGATTGAAGACCTACCCACATTGGGAGTTTCTAATAAGGTGTGAGCGCCTCCTCCTCTCTGTCATCAATGGTAAGCATATCAATTACCACTTATTTATTTATTTTTAACCATTTGTGCAATCAGATATCGATATGAGCATGGAAACATGAATGTGGCGTATAGATTTTTAAATGAAGTTATCCAGTTAGTTTATCTTTTCAACATTGTACATTAAATACAGATTCCAGGTTCACCCCTACCACCCCTTTGATGGGGATGTGGGGTTAATTTGAGAATGTTAATTTCTATTTGAAACGAGAGGATGTTGTTCATGTAGGAGATGATCGTAGGAATGACATATGGGGTGCAAGAGATGCAGGTTGTGATGCTTGGCTCTGGGGAACTGATGTCCATTCCTTCAAGGAGGTAATTTGTAAATTAACTTTTTCCCCTCGCTATGTAGCTTTGCGATCTGCATATCTTCTCATGTTTTCTGCTATAGCGGTTCAATTGATTATTACAAAGTTTTATTATTACTTTTTGGTAGCTCCAAAGTTCTGCATTGTTGTTTTGTTGCATTAGTCTACTGTTTATAAAAGTATACATTATTTTTGCAAATCTTAGAAAGAAGGAACATGCTGGATATGTCAACGTAATGTCTTTCAACCTTGTATTGGCCAACTTTATCTAGCTTGGTTTCCATGCATATGATTTTTCACTAGGTGTGTTATGGTTTAAAGCCTCACAAATTTAAAATATAACAATACCAAGTAATAAAATCATTAAATTTTGTGATGCAGGTTGCTCAAAGGATTGGAGTCCAGGTATGAATCAATGGCAATTCAGTTTCAGCACCTAGAAGAATGCTTCCAGTTGTATAATGGCTTTTCATCCATCTTGTACCTCCCCATAAGCAGTTGTACATATTCTCTTCTTTTTGTAATATGTAGAGAGAGAGATGAGAGATGTAAGGATGCAACTACTTTGAGAATAAATGATTATTTGGAATCTTTGATAAATGATTGAATTTACAGCTCTTTTAATCTTTCAGGCTACAATATGCTAATCTTTTAGGCATTAGCATATTGCAGGTGCATTGGTAATATAGGTGAACCACAATATTTTTTTTTCTTTTTTTTAATCTACACCATTTTAAAAACGTTGTGTTAGGTGAACCACAACTTTTTTTTAAATCTACAATATTTTAAAAACGTTGTGTAAATATGCTTAAACGTTGTCTGATATATTAAACTACAACATTTTTATCTAGAAAACGTTGTGGAATTATACTTTCTACACCGTTTTTAAGCATCTGTTAATTTATGGAAAATAAATCTACAACGTTTTTTTTTCTTAAAAAACGTTGTGTAATGTGCTTAACTACAACGTTTTAAAAAAGTTGTGTAAGGGTGTCAAATAGATGACACCCTTAACCACGACGTTTTTCTGATTGAAACCACAACGTTTTTTCCGCGTTGTCTATTTATAGTTTTGTAGTAGTGTTTCTTTTCATTTACAGTATTTTTATGTTATGTTATTCAATTTGTAGTTAAATTCGTATTCCTAATATAACTTAGTTAATTTCGGTACAATAGCTAGTTAGTTAGTTCATGATTTTCAGTAATTTTTATATTACTTGCTCAAATGTTATCTCAATTTTCAGCAAATGCTACTTAGTTTATTTTGCCAATGAAAAATTAATTTAGTGCTACTTAGTTTATGATATATGTTATTTGGAATATATGGAGACTACTATACTCTTTGTCACTCATACTTGTCAAACGGGTTTTTAAGTTTCATAATATAGTACTTATTGAGTTTTTTGAATATTGTGGCAAACTAAGCAAATGCTACTTAGTTTATTTTGCCAATGAAAAATTAAGTAAGTGCTACTTAGTTTATGAAAACTGTTATTTGGATTATATGGAGACTACAGTACTCTTTGTCACTTATACTTGTCAAACGGGTTTCTAAGTTTCATATTATAGTACTTATTGAGTTTTTTTAATATTGTGGCAAACTATGCAAATGCTACTTAGTTTATGCAAATAAATTAAATTCATTTTGTTTTACTTTATTTATTTTATTAAATCGGATTAAATTTATTATTATGTTTTAATTTATTTAATTTATTTTGTATTATATTATATAATTTTAATTTTTTTATTAAATTAAATTAAATTAAATTTATTTTATTTATTTTATATTTAATTTAATTTGAATTATTTTAATTAAATTAATTACATTAATTTAATTTTTTATTAAATTAAATCAAATTTTTTTGTTTTATTCAATTCAAGTTATTATATTTATTATTTATTTTATTTATTATTTAAAATTAATATTTATTTTATTTATTATTTATTTTAATTTAATAAATTTTTAAAATTTATTATATATTAATTTTCTTTATTTTAATTTAATTTAATTTTAGTAATAAAAAACTAAGTAAATGTTACTTAGTTTATTTTAATATTAGGAAACTAATTAAATAATAAATAAATATACTTGTATAACCCACAAATTTTGCAATTGCAGAATTCTGACAGAAATTCCGTCGGAATTATCAAATATCACATTCCAACAACACTATAATAAGGAACCCAAATTTAAGATGCAATACACTAATATATATATATATATATATATATATATATATATATATATGTGTGTGTGTGTGTGTGTGTGTGTGTGTGTGTGTGTGTGTGTGTGTGTGTGTGTGTGTGTGACGCCCCCAAAACAGGTATATATCACTTATCTTGAGTCGCCAAATACATAGTACAGAATACAAATACAAACTTAATTATACAAACGTTGTGATGCCCCCAAAATAGGTATACATCACCCATCTTGGGTCGCCAGATATAAGGTACAGAATACAAATACAAACTAATTATACAACAGTCGTGTAAAATATGGCAAAACATAAACTGAGAGTTTTAATAAGAATATTATCATCTAGACAATATCCACACTCAATGGAGTCCTCATTACATTTATTGTCACACTACTTAACAAAATAGTGAGGACTATTAATGCTATCATCTGGACCGTCACTCCGTTCCCCGACTCGTCCCAGCTATATTCTCATTTCCTGAAGAGAACAATGAAAGAAAGGGTTAGCTCAACTAGCCCAGTAAGAAATATTATGACTAAGATAATGCAGCATAAATTATCATTTGTCTTTAACAATGTTAAACTGATAAAATACAATAGACATCAAGTTTAATTACAGCGGAACAAAAAATCTAATTTTCAACCCTTTGTGATTTCTAAGAAACTTTCATGTTTTCACATAATAACCAACATAACTCATCATAACACTTACTAATACTACATATACCCATGATTTTCATCAGTCCAATGCTTTTATTATGACTTTCATCATAATCAACAGTCCAATGCTTATATTATATGACTTTCATCATAATCCACGTAAACAGATCATTTTCATAATTTAATAAGGAATGAATACAAAGGATCATTCACCATGTATGTGGTAATCCACATAGACAGGTTATTCCAACAAAATAATAAAGAATGGAATAACTGAAGAATTCACCATGCATGCGGTGCTTCGCATAGACAGATTATTCCCAACAGAATAATAAAGAATGGAATAACTTAAGAATTCACCATGCATGCGGTACTTTGCATGTATGCATTATTCCCAATGTAATAATAAAGAATGGAATAATGAAGAATTCACCATGCAAATGCAGTACTTGCAGATATACAAAAGTTATTCCAAATGTAATAATAAAGAATGGAATAACAGAAGTTCTTTTCATGAATATGAAAGAAATAATACCCCTTACTAGTACAACAAATAATATCCCTTACCTTATAAAGAAGAGTACTCCAACCGGGTAGAAGTTTGAGATATACTTGAAGAAAACTTCAGACTACGCTTCAAAGCTTCTTAAAACTCTAAAGAAATACGCTCGAGATTATAGAAGAGAATGCTCTAAATTTTTTGTGTGATTTCAATTCTAACTAAGCATCATATTTATAAGAAAATAGAAAGGATACTATTCAATAAAATATAATATATATATATTTAAATATTTTATTTAAAATCTAATAAAACAATTAACTTTATAAAAGTATTATTTTTTATAAAAAAGATTGTACTATGTAAACACTATGCAGTATTATACGATAATAAAATATATTATATTCTAATTATTGTCTAATAAAACAAATAACTTTATAAAAGTATTCATTTTTATATAAAAAGTTTTTACTATGCAAAATACTACGATAATAAAATATATTATATTCTAATTATTGTCTAATAAAACAAATAACTTTATAAAAGTATTACATTTTATATAAAAAGCTTTTTGCTTTTTATTACATTAATAATACTAATAAAACAAAATTTATATATATATATATATATATATATATATATATATATATATATATATATATATAAACTTTCGTGACTTCATAAAAAAGAAACCACAATATATTTAACAACATTTATCATCATTATTATAATTCACAATATTAATCGACTGTGTTATTCCTAGAAAAGAGGGGCTTTCAATAATAATTTCTCCTATTCATGGCGCAATTAGGTGACCAAACCTCTCCTTGGCAGAACTTCTAAACATCGTTAATATTGCAAATGTAAGACCCCAACTTTTATGAATAAAGATGATTTTTCTATAATTATCATTTTTGAATATTATGGAATGAATTTGTTATAATGTTATAGTTGTGGGTAGTATTTATAAATTCTGCAAAGTATGCAAGTTGTTATATTATATTTGATTGGTCGGAGAATATTCGTTTTAGCAGGGAATATTCATACAATGGCGCAATCATTGGTGGACCCCACAACAGAATTATTGTCGAATTGAGAAAACGATAAAAATATATTTATGAAAATAACGGCGGAAGTTTTACCGTTAATACTGTGGAACTACTCGGTAGTAAATGTACAGTAATACGCGTAATTGCATAGTAGCACACGGTATTGATTATTGATGCTTACGTGAGAAGTCACTTAGTTATACTCAATTATTGCTACAGTAATTGCTGCATCATATCTCTCATATTATTGATTCGATTATTTTCATAGTATCATCTGCATAATATGTTATTTTATTAAATCTATAATTGAGACGACAAAGTTATTCATATTATTAAATTACAATATTTACAATGTCTAGAAGTTCACAAGGAGAGGTTTGGTCACCTAATTGGGCGCCAATAGGAGAAATCCTTATCGAAAGTCCCTCTTTCTCAGGAACGACATTGGTTGATAAATATTGTGAGTTATAATATTAATGATGAATGTTATTAAAATTGAAGTTGTTCTCGGAGTTAAATTTGGAGACGCAGACGTGATATTTGAGTCCGGAACGATGAAATTAGTAAAAATAGACTATGAACACAAAATTTTCCGGGTTTTACTATTTGGTCAAAAAGTCAATAGTTGACTTTTTTGGGAAAAGTCAAACTTTGAAATTTCAAAATTTATATTTTTGATAAAAATAGTTTTATTGTGTTGGAATTATTTGTGTTAGTGAAAATCGACATTTATTTCGATAATAATTGTTGTCTGGAGGTTATATTGACCAATCGGGTATTTAACCGGATAAATGAGCAATTGATTGCTATTATTTCACATGATTATAACTATTTGTTCACATGTGTATACTATTATTTCACATTCTTGTTACTATTAGGGAGTTGGTGAAAGATTGATAATAATTGCATAAATAAGTTTAAAAATGGAGGTATAGATGGAGGTCTTATCCGTAATTCAGTATTTTCATGTCTCAGAACTATTGATTCACATGATTTACTATTGAATCACATTATTTACTATTAGGAGAGGTGGTGCAAGTTTGATAATACTTTACATGATTAAATTAAAAATAAAGAAAAGTGAAGGTATCAGATCTGTAATTTTTCGAGCCCCAAAACGTGTAATTATTGAAACTATATTTTTCTATAAATAGAAGCTCATTCTTCCTTCATTTCTCACCAATTCACTAAAGCTATAGAGCAATTATTATAGAGAGAAATTGTAGAGAGAAAATATGTAGAAGAAGAGAAGCCTGCTACCTCACTACTCCTATATTTTCAAAGGTAAGGGGTATTATTTTTTTCTTTCATCTTCATGAAGAGAACTTCTGTTATTCCATTCTTTATTATTATGTTAGAATAACCTGGTTATGCGAAGTACCACATACATGGTGAAATTCTTCTGTTATTCCATTCTTTATTATTATTTCATTGGAACATCCTCGTTTACATGCTTTTCTACGGACCGGGTTCCATCTTTTTATTATTCTCATTGGAACATCCTCGCTCGTGTTTTTACGCAGGACCTAGTTCCGCTTTTATTATTCTCGTTAGAACATCCATGCTCATGCGTGCTTTACGCTTTGGGACTGGTTTCGCTCTTTATTATTCATTTGAATATCCCGTCATGCAATGCGTTTTTATTTGGACTCGGTTCTGCATCTTTTATTATTCTCGTTGAATAACCTACGTAAAGGCTTCTACCGCATGCTTGGTGATTTTTTTGTTATTCCATTCCTTATTATACTCAAATTGGTTAAAGTTTTGACTTCTATACTCCATGAAATTTGTAGAATATCCTTGATATTTGCGCTTCATCCAATATCTTTTCATGGAAATATTCTTCTGAGCATTCTTGAATTTTACTCTACAAATAAGTATTATGTTGACAATTTGGACGTTATTAGTTCCTGGATAAATTAATTCGTGAACTTGTTTTATTGAATTCTTATATCATTGTCATCATCCTCATGTTTATATTTTTTTTGAAAGTCATCTGTGGCATGTAGTGCATAGATGGACTTGGTATGATTATGACCATGGATTATTCGGTATAATCATGACCGTAATGTTATAAATGACGTGATAAAAGTCCTCATTAGCCCGTAGTGCATTGATGGACAGTTGTTGGCATGATCATGACCATTGATGAATACACGAATGTCCTTGGCCCGTACTGCATTGATAATTGTGGTCGTGATACTAAAGAATATCCTTAGCCGTAGTCCAGGGGTGATTCGATGATGTGTATTATTTATTAAGTTGAGTCCCAGCGATAAAAGTGATGAAAAACCTTTTAAATCATAAAAGATAGTAGATTTTATTCTCTACTTGACTCTTTTAATGGATTGCTTGTTCCGCTACAGTTAAACTTGATGTCTATTGTATTTTATCAGTTCAACATTGTTGAAGACTAATGATAATTTATTCTACATTATCTTAGTCATAATATTTCTTACTAGGTTAGTTGAGCTCACCCTTTTGCTTTCATTGTTCTCTTCAGAAAATGAGAACGTAGCGAGGGACTAGTCGGGGAACCAGAGTGCGGTCCGTAGAGGATAGCATTAGTAGTCCTCACTATTCGTTAAATAGTGTGACAATAAATGTAATGAGGACTTATTCGAGAGTGGATATTGTCCGTAAGATAATATTTGTATTAAAACTCATGACTCTTTTGTTGTATATTAAAGATTGTATTTGTATTCTGTACCATGTATTTGGTGACTCAGGATAGGTGATGTATACCTATTTTGGGGGTGTTACAGCAAATAATAATATTAATAACTTTGTTATCTCAATTATTGATTTAATAATATATAAAATATCGACAATAATTGAATCAAATAACGTGAGATACTATGCAACAATTACTGTAGCAATATTTGAACAAAACTGAGTGACTTCTCACGTAAGCATCAATAATCAATACCGTATCTTTGCTATGCAACCACACGACATCGTATTACTTTTACTACCAAGTAGTTCAACAGCTTTAACGGTAGAAACTTCGCCGTTATTTTCATAAAAATATTTTTGTCGTTTTCTCAATCCGACAATAATTCCGTGGTGGGGTCCACCAATGATTGTGCCGTCGTACGGATATTCCCCGACAAAAAGAATATTCCCCGACCAAACGAATATTATACAACAACTTGCAAACTTTTCAAAATTTATAAATATTACCCACAACTATAACATTATCTCAAATCCACACCATAATTTTGAAAAAATATTTTGAGAAATTTAAATCTTTATTCATAAAATTTGGGGTCTCACAATCTCCCTTCCTTATGAAATTTCGCCCTCAAAATTTACGTACATACCTGGTATGCCGAAGAGGTGAGGATACCTTGACTTCATTTCAGATTCTAAATCTTGACGTATAACCTTTGAGTGTTGAATACGATCCTTCTTATCCAAGATTTTAACACGTAATTCCTCATATGTTAAATCTTCTGCTTTCTCGTATAGTTCTAATTCAATAATGTGGTTCGGGTCATCCATATATTTACGTAACATTGATACGTGAAAAACGTTATGAACACACGACATACTTGGCAGTAAAACGAGTCTATAGGCCACAGTTCTTACATGATCGAGGATTTCAAATGGACCAATTAAATCGAGGGTTAAGATTTCCTCTCTTCATCGATTCTTGCTTCTAGAATAATGCCCTCTTGAACCTTCTTCTGTACATTCATCAGCTCTGAGAATGTAGCTTGAGCGGCTTTAACTTTATTGATTAAAGTCGATTCTACTCGTATATTCGCTATCTTCACGTGGGTCCCTAGAGTCTTTAACTCTATCTTCATCATTTGTAAGTTATACAAAATGAGTTTTGTGTTAACAACATCACACTTGTAAACGATACGATCTTCTACTCAACGCGCCGCCTACCACGCTCTTCTTCCACGATGATATTGAATGGTATGATCGTAATCTTCAACCGCCGAGCCAACGCTTTGGCGTATATATCGCTCGTTTTGGTTGAAGAAATATTTAAGGGTTTTAGAAATGGGTTTTTCTATCGGGGTCAATACAAAATTCGATTTCACTCCCGGGTAGGCCAAGAAGTCTTCAGAAATACGTCAAGAAATTTATTAAAGATAGAAATATCATTCAAAACTGACGTGTTTTTGTTTAGATCTGTGATATGAGCTAAGAAAGCTTGACATCTATTTTTCAATAAATTAAAGCTTTATGGCTTGAGATGACAGTGATGGATTTTAAGGGTTTGGTTGCTTGAATTCGCACAATAGGCTGGTTGGGAATATGAAAGCTAACAACCTTACGAAAACAATCAATTTTTGCATGATGAGTAGTTAACAAATCAATCCCTAGAATCACATCAAATGCAAGTATTTTCAAAGAAATAAGATCGACAGATAACGTGCAGTTATCGATTTGAATCAAATAAGACTTATAAACCATGGATGTAATGAAGGTTTCTCCCAACGGAGTTTCAATAAATAAATCAAAGTCTAATTTTTTCGGAGTTAAATTTAAACGTTTAGTGCAAGTAGGAGAAATAAAGGAATGGGTAGAACCGGTATCAAATAAAGTATAAACTTTGCTAGAGTTTATGATTAGCTTCCCTGTGATCACCTCGTTCGGATTCCTCGCTTTTTGGGAGGTTACGCAAAACGCTTTACCTTGAACTACCAGTTTTGTCTTGTCTGGGACACCCTTGGATGCCTCCATCCCAGCTGGACTTGACTTTGGTGCAAGATAAATCAGGCTAGGTGACCTTCTTTTCCGTAATTGTAACATGCTTTGACGTGATCGCGGTTTGGACTTATGTGTCATTCCCTCCACATTTGTAACATACGACCGACGGTCGTTTCTCCTTCCTTAACAATGTGTGTTTGTGTCGACGTATTTCCATCTTTGTTGAACCTTCTTCTTGAACTTTCCACTCCTATTGTCTTGGCCATGATTACCACCAAGTGGTTATCATTTTCGCATGTTGATTCCTCCACGCTTGTTGTCAAGACTTCGATGATCGCTACCACCGGTATTATCGACTTTTCTACCGCTCTCTCTTGGTTGGGTTGACTCATTATCGCGCTCCAATAATCGAGCCCTATTCACAACATCCAATACAAAACACGGTTTATGAGAGATAAGGTATTAACGTATCTCGGGTTTCAAACCTCTTAGAAACATCCGCGCCATTCTCTCCTCATTATCAACCAAGTGGGACGCAAATCGAGACAACTCGGTAAACTTAGCTTCAGATCGCGCCACGGCCATATTGTTTTTTGCTCAAGCTTGATGAACTCCACCTCCTTCATGTGATTTAATACTTTCGTGAAAGTACTTGTCATTGAACAATTCTTGGAACTTCTCTCAAGACATCTTTGATCTGCAGTTGAGTACGCTTTACTGATTCCCACTAGTAATCGCTTTCGCACGCAACATGAAGGTGGCAAAGGAACCTTTTGTTCCTCGAGCATCCCAAGATATCAAATATCTTGTTGATCCGCTTTATCCACGCCTCCGCTTTTAAGTGGTTTTGGCTCTCCAAAAAATCCGGTGGTCCCAGCTCCTTGAATCGCTAATGTGTGACCGTCGAAAGTTGTCGGTGTTTCCACCGCATTTTGGACGGGAGCCGCTCTCGCCTGATGTTGCATGAATTGCATAAAGCCTCTGAACATCCCATCGTTCACCATTTCATCGGTGTTATTGTGTTCATGAGGATTATTGTCTTCCTGTTGCACATTACCATGGGCATTGATCGTTGGTGACTCAACGGTCTCATGTGCTTCATTGCTTATCTTAACATTTTTGGATGCCATTTTCAAATACTGCCACAAAACAAGGGTTAATTAACATATCACATATTATCTTTATACTCTGACCGACCAATTAAATACCAAATAAACATAGGTAGGTCATACTAGCAAAGGAATTCCCCGTCTCTCCCCTCCTAGTTCTTGTCTCACATCTCAGCCAGGGATCATATCCCTAAGCTTAGATACCAACTGTGACGGCCCCAAAATAGGTATACATCAACCATCTTGGGTCGCCAGATACAAGGTACTGAATACAAATATAAACTAATTATACAAAAGTCGTGTAAAATACGATAAAACATAAACTGAGAGTTTTAATAAGAATATTTTCATCTAGACAATATCCACAGTCAATAGAGTCCTCATTACATTTATTGTCACACTACTTAACAAAATAGTGAGGACTACTAATGCTATCATCCCGACTGATCACTCGCTTCCCGACTTATCCCAACTATATTCTCATTTCTCAAGAGAAAAAGTGAAAGAAAGGGTGAGCTCAACTAGCCCAAAGAAGAAATATTATGACTAAGATAATGCAGAATAAATTATCATTAGTCTTTAACAATGTTAAACTAATAAAATAGAATAGACATCAAGTTTAACTGGAGCGGAACAAGCAATTCATTAGAAGAGTCAAGTAGAGCATAAAATCTACTATCTTCTATGATTTAAAAAGATTTTCATAAACTTTATCGCTGAGACTCGGCTTAATAAATAAACCACATCATCCCTACACCACGACCAAGGATATTCATGTAATCATCAATGGTCATGATTATACTGAATAATCCCTGGTCATAATCATATCAAAAACTGTCCACCAATGAACTACAGGCCAATGAGGAATTTTACCACATCATTTGTTACATTACGGTCATAATTATACCGAATAATCCCTGGTCATAATCATACCAAGTCCATCTCTGCACGTAAGCCAAAGATGACTTTCATCACAATATAAGCATGAGGATGATGACAATAATATAAACATTAATCAAACGAAAACAACGATAAATATTAAAGACTTTAAATTTATCCAAATATTATCCATCACTTAAATAACTCATAATCTAATATTGTTAATATTATAACAATATTTTAATCACTTCTTAAACTTATAAACAATTTAATTTAATTATTTATACTTTACCAAATAATGCATTTAATCATTCAAAAATGCTATACTCATAAGATTTCATCACCAATGATCAAATCACACATCAAAAATCTGCATATACCTTATATAGGATTTTCATGCCCTAAAATCCTGTTTACCAATTCTTCAACTTCACATAACATATTTAACTCATATGTTTGAAACTAAACCATTTTCATGAAAAATTACCAAATCAAGTTATTATTTTTCTATCCTTTGTCCAAACATATATACATATATTTCATACACAACAAGTATTTATTTATAATTTTTCAACTCTCTTAAGTATTTTTCAAAAATCAATTTCTAATTAATTCCTTAAGAAATTAGCTACCTCAAGTTTAACTCCAAAATTCCCAAATCTCAAGGATCTCTTACATGTTAACGTGAGCTTCGGTTTAAATTTCATGGTCATCGGAGTTATAGAACTCCGGTTATAGCATTTTTCGTCGGAAAAACCTAAATATTGAAATGGTTATAACTTGCTCATTTTAAGTCAGAATGAGCTCATTTTTGGACAGGATGTACTTTATACCATATATTTCCATGTACTAAAAGGCCGAAACTTTTCTCAAAAATTAAATGGCCGAAAATGCCCTTTTAAAATTATGGGTAGTAGCTTTTTTGGTACTTTGCAGGTTTTGACTCCTTTGCTAAAATCAGTCCACACGAAAATCTACAACACCTTTTCCAGTGATTCCACTTGGATGAGTTAGAAAACTCATAGATCTAACTCTAGAACTTGACCACACTTAAAAAATTCAAAATATAATAGGAGATATGGTCAATTGAATTTCATGTTCCATTTTCACCAAAATCTAATTTTCAACCCTTTGTGATTTCTAAGAAACTTTCATGTTTTCACATAATAACCAACATAACTCATCATAACACTTACTAATACTACATATACCTATGATTTTCATCAGTCCAATGCTTTTATTATGACTTTCATCATAATCAACAATCCAATGCTTATATTATGACTTTCATCACAATCCACGTAAACAGATTATTTCCACAATTTAATAAGGAATGAATACAAAGGATCATTCATCATGCATGTGGTAATCCACATAGACAGGTTATTTTAACAGAATAATAAAGAATGGAATAACTGAAGAATTCACCATGCATTGGTACTTGGCAGATGTATGATTATTCCCAATGAATAATAAAGAATGGAATAACTGAAGAATTCACCATGCATACGGTACTTCGCATAGACGAAATGTTATTCCCAACTGAATAATAAAGAATGGAATAACTGAAGAATTCACCATGCATGCGGTACTTCAGAGCATATACAAAGTTATTCCAATGTAATAATAAAGAATGGAATAATGTAAGTTCTCTTCATGAATATGAAAGAAATAATAATTTTACTAAGTACAACAAATAATATCCCTTACCTTATAAAGAAGAGTAATTCACCTAGTAGAGGCGGGATATACTTGAAGAAAACTTGCACCACGCTAAAAGCTTCTTAAAACTCTAAAGAAATACGCCAAGATTATAGAAGAGAATTCTTTGAATTTACGGTGTGATTTCAATTCTAACTAAGCATCCTATTTCTAGGAAAATAGATAGGATTCTATGCAATAATAATATATATATATATATATATATATATTATTTAAAATCTAATAAAACAATTAACTTTATAAAAGTATTCTATTTTATATAAAAAGATTTTACAATGCAAAATACTATGCATAATAAAATATATTATATTCTAATTATTGTCTAATAAAACAAATAACTTTATAAAAGTATTTTGTTTTATATAAAAACTTTTCTGCTTTTATTACATTAATAATACTAATAAAATAGAATTTTTTATATATATATATATATATATATATATATATAAACTTCGTGACTTCATAAAAAGACACCTCAATATATTTAACAACATTTATCATCATTATTATAATTCACAATATTAATCGACAATTAGTCGTTCCTAGGAAAGAGGGGCTTTCCAATAAGGATTTCTCCCCATCAAGCGCACAATTAGGTGACCAAACCTCTTCTTGGCGTAACTTCTAGACATCGTTAATATTGCAAATAATAATATTAATAACTTTTTTATCTCAATTATTGATTTAATAATATATAAAATATCGACAATAATTAAATCAAATAACGTGAGATACTATGCAACAATTACTGTAGCAATATTTGAACAAAACTGAGTGACTTCTCACGTAAACATCAATAATCAATACCGTATGCTACTATGCAACCACGCGTATTACTGTACTTTTACTACCGAGAAGTTCTCATTACATTTATTATCACACTATTTTATAGAATAGTGAGGACTACTATAACACCATCTCGGACCATATTATAATTCACACTATTAATCATAATCATTATTATAATTCACACTATTAATCAACCGGGTCATTTCCCGAGAAAGAGAGGGCTTTCAATAAGGATTTCTCCTATCATGCGCCGCAATTAGGTGACCAAACCTCTCCTGGCGTAGAACTTCTAGACATCGTTATATATTGCAAATAATAATATGAATAACTTCGTCGTCTCAATTATTGATTTAATAATATATAAAATATCGACAATAATTGAATCAAATAACGTGAGATACTATGCAACAATTACTATAGCAATAATTGAACAAAACTGAGTGACTTCTCACGTAAGCATCAATAATCAATACCGTACTACTACTATGCAACCATCGCCAGATATTGTATAACACCGGTGTTTCAACAGATTAACAGTAAAACTTCCGCCGTTATTTTCATAAAATATTTTTGTCGTTTTTTCAATTATACAATAATTTCATTGTGGGGTCCACTAATGATTGTCATAGATTATCTGAATATTACATTAGGTTTGTAATATTCATGAACGCAATCAAATTGCACAAATTTAGCGGAAGCGTGTAAAAATCGAGTTTTAAAATTTTACAAACCATATACCGGATCACCCTTTATGCACAATTATTAATTAAAGCGAAAAGATAAAGAATAAAATCATACCCTTGAAGATCGAGCTTCCTCAGGTACAAGTTCACCTCTAAATCCTTTCTCGTTCAACTTGAATTCACCGGGTTTGGTTCCTTCCTTTGATCAACGTTAGCCACCCAAGTGTTTGGCCTCTAGAGGTGATCCACCAAGGAAGAAGAAGGATTCAAGAAGATGGGTGGTTGGCTAAACCCTAGTTTTTCTATCTCTATAGAAAAGGAGCATACTCTCCAACCATTGGAATTATAACGTCTGTTGTTAAAAAATCAACAACCCCATCCACCCATAATAAGACTCCTCTTATTTATAGATGTGGGCAACCCTCCTTAATAATTAAGGAATTGGGTTTTATTTTAATTAATTAAAATCCTTTAATTAATTAAGCTCCCTTATCTTATTAGGGATAATTAATTAAACTCTTTTAATTAATTTAACCTCCTAATCCTATTAGGAATAAATGAGAGTACTTATATTAAATTAATTCCTAAACTCTTTTAGAAATTAAAATAATAATAATTGTAATAATATTAATAAGACTCCTCTTATTAATTTATATTTAATATTTCTAAAATATTAAATAATAAATATTAAGCTATTTAATTTATTCTATCACCATAGATTAAATTAAATATACTTAACATATTATTACGATTATGCCATTAACTTCTTAAATAATTATTCTTCCTTTTATGGTGTGACCCTTTAGGTTCTCCATATTAAACCAGGTTGTGAATAAATCAATTAGAACAATTCTAATCTTATTTAAATAAATAAATTAAACAATTAATTTATTTAAATAAATAATATTTATTCTACAATAGGGATAAGCCTCCCTAGCGATCAACGACTTTCCAGATAATATAGATTTCAACATTAATCATAAAAGAACCTTTGAGTAAATAGTTACCGTACAATTCAATCCTTCCACCATACAATGTCCCAATTAAATATAAGACATGGAATTCTTGTCAAGAATTATTTTATTTAATTATATGTATTTCGATCCTTAAATGCATTAACTCAAATAATGCAAATTAGAAACTCCTTTCTAATTTCATTACGCGCCGCCGAGGACTCTTTGGGTTGTCATTTATCGAATCACATAGGACATTTCTCTTCTTTTATTAGAAGTGGTAGATTCTTTATTGATCATACATTATCTCCATATATAACTTATTATACCCAAGCATACCCTTTGATATACCCAAAGTGTGCGCCCCAAAATAGGTATACATCACCTATTCGAGTTGTCAATACATAGTACGTAAACAACTACAACTTTATTATTACAACAAGAAAGCGTGAGTTTGAATACAAATATTATCTTCTAGACAATATCTATACTCAAATAAATCCTCATCACATTTATTGATACATTATTTTACAAAATGGTGAGGACTACTAAACAATTCTTTTCTAAAACCTTCATTCCATACCAGGCTCACTGCATCGCTTATATTCTCGCCTCCCGAGAAGAAAAATGGAACTAAAAGGAAAAGGGTGAGCTCAACTAGCCCAAGTAAAGAATATTATTATGACTAAGATAATATACAACAAATTATCGTTAGTCTTCAACAGGAAAAATCTAATAGAATACAATAGACAACAAATTTTAAATCAATATTCGCAATGAAATAATAATTCATTAGAAGAGTTAAGTAGAGAATGCAAACTACTATCTTCTATGTATGAATTTAAAAGTTCATCGTCTATCTTTTATCCTGTAACATCAATCAATATACATCTCGAATCAAATATTCATCTTTGCACTACACAGCCAAAGATATTCATCGATTGGTCATGTTCATCTAAACACTGTTCATCTTTGCACTACTACCAAAGATATTCTTTAGAAATCATTCATCTTTTGCACTCTGGGTGCCAAAGATATTCAATAATATCATCATTTAAGACCGAGGATGATGAAAATATTTTTAAAGAAGCGAATCAAAGTGGAAACAAAATGACAAGGATTAAGGATTAAGGATTCGTACTTTGTTTTATCCATGTTCAAAAAATACCTCAAAAATAATCATAGTGGTGTAAAATTCAAGAATGATCAAAACATGGATACAATCAAAGCTAGTATCCGAATAGATATTTTGGACAAAAAGAAGAAATTTTATTTTCAATTGAATAGTCTACGATAATATCGTGAATAGTAACTCAGAACACCAAAAATAGAAATTTCCAAAAAAAATATCTTCACGCTTCATGAATAGTACTGAATAGTGAATAGTAGTAACTCGTGAATAGTAACTCATGAATAGTAATGAATAGGAGCATGAAAAAGTTCCAAATTTGATAAAAAGTTCCAACCAATATTTCAAAGATAATGATATTGAAGAAATAATATCATTTGAGAAGAAAATAACATCCTTACCTCGAAAGATTAGTACTTACTATTTGGAATATGGGATATAGTCTTTGAAGGAACTTGCACCGTCTAACAATACTCAAAGTATACTCAAAATACTCACAAAAATACGCTTCGATAATATAGAGAGAAAACTTGATTTCGGTGTGATTTTCAATTCTAACCTAAGCACCCTATTTATAGGAAATTGCTTAGAACACCAAAGCGAAAATTTAATAAATTAATAATATAATTATATAAATTTCCTACACATGCCTAGAATCTGATTTCAGCCATCAAACACATGCCACATTCTAGAAAAAAGTAAGAAAAACGTTTTTCTAATTTTAAATATTTTAAACTTCCAAAAAATCAATTATTTGAGCTTGAACTTCAATAATTCATAATAAATAGTCCTTTCATCAGAAAAATTGAATCTCGCGTGTTTTTATAGGAAATTCAATTTCTACAACTTTGCAGAAGAAAGTTTTTCCAAATTCCAAATAGAAATTGACCGAAATTCACAAACGGGCGATTTTAAAGTTATAATCAAATTTCATCTAATAAATGGGATCCAATCGACATGTTTAACATGTTTTAAACATTTATTGCAACAAAAATACTCTTCCTCCTCAGTATACTCATATATCCCACATTCGTTGTAAAAATATCACTATTATTATATTATTAAAATATAATAATATATTTAAATGAATTATTTTATCGAGAAAAAGATAAAATTTCAATTTTCAACAATTGTCACATTAAAATTTTCTCCATCTATATCCACATAAAATCAATATTTTTCTCATCATATGAATCAATAATTAATTATTCACAAATAATATTACGTAATCACAATATTGACAACTGAGGGCCTCAGTGAAAGAGGGGCTTTCAATAAGAATTTCTTCATCATGGCGCACAATTAGGTGACCAAACCTCTCCTTGATGCATGTAACTTTCTAGACATTGCCAATAATGTTATCTAATAATATTATTCAGGATAATATGAATTATTGCTTCGATAATGAAAAATACCGTGTAATGACAATTATTGTCACAATAACAAAGAATATAAAATATCAACGCAAAGAATTATTAACTCAATAAAATATCGAAGCAAGTAATTATCGTAACCATTATTGAGTAAAGTGCCTTCTTACGTAAGAATCAATAATTGGTGCAATCTGGTATGCTATCGTGTTTTTAACCAACGGGTATTTTAACAAGATTAACTGTAATAACTACGCTGTAATTATTTTTAAACCACTTATATTTGTCGTTTTCTTCATCCAATCACTTTCCAGTTATGGGGCCCACACGTGGTCGGTGGCGTCGCATTTAATATTCCCCGACGAAGCACGAATATTTCACGACCAAACGAATATTCAAACAACAATGAATATTTTATAACCACTTGCTTATTTTGAAGTATTTGCGTATTTTACCCCTAACTATCAACATTAATCAAATCAACCATTAAAATAATAAATAGAGAAAATTAAATTTCATTAATAATAAGTTGGGGTCTTACAACCTCCCCTCTTATGAAATTTCGTCCTCTAAATTGGACGTGACGTATACTAGTGTTTTGAAAAGGTGAGGATACCTTGCTTTCATTTCGCTTCCAATTCCCGTGTCATTTCCTCTATAAAGATGATTCCTCCACAAAACTTTAACTTGTGGTATGACCTTTGCTGCGCTAGGACATGCTCCTTCCTATCTAAGATCTTGACAGTACCTCCTCATACGTTAAGTCTTGGCTATCTCGTCCTGGTTCTAACTCAATAACGTGGTTTGGGTCTTTCATATATTTTACGGCTACGGATATGTGAAACACATTATGAACACGAGACATACTCGGAGGTAACGCGAGTCTATAGGCTACATTTCCTACTAAATCAAGAATTTGAAATGGACCAATAAATCGTGGATTGAGCTTTCCTCTCTTCCCAAATCTTGTAACTCCCTTCCATGGAGCAACTCGCAACAATACATGATCCCCTACACTAAATTCCACGTCCCTTTCGATGAAGATCCGCATAACTCTTTTGTCGATCTCGTGTCGCTTGTATACGTTGTCGAATCATTTGGATCTTTTTCGTGAGTCATACGTACTCAACTTCGGGTCCCAACGGTGTTGCTTCACCCACCTCGTCCCCAACATATCGAAGAGCGACACTTTTCGTCCATATAATGCTTCAAATGGAGCTACACTATACTTGCTCGATAACTGTTGTTGTAGGAGAATTCCACCAATGGTAAATACTTATCCCAACCGCCGCCTTGAAGTCTAGGACACGTAGTCTTAATAAATTTTCAAGAGTTTGAATAGTCCTTTCGATTGTCTCGTCTGCTTTGAGGATGGTATGTCGAACCGAATAAATAAATCCGTGCCCATAGCTTTTTGCAAGCTAACCCAAAATCTTGAAGTTAATCTTGGGTCACGATCCGAAACTATGGATACAGGCATGCCATGCAACCTCACAATCTCATTCACGTACATACTAGCAAGACGTTCAAGTGAATAAGTCTCCCGTATCGGCAAGAAATGAGCAGACTTGGTTAATCTATCAACAATAACCCAAATAGCATTGATGCCTCGAGAAACCGTAGGAAGACCCAGAACGAAATCCATGGTAATGTGTTCCACTTCCATTTCGGAATCTCAAGTGGTTCTGCAATGGACCCTTAGGTACTAGATGCTCCGCCTTTACACGTTGACAAGTTAAACACATTGAGATAAACTTTGCAATCTCTCTCTTCATATTGTTCCACCAAAATGTATGTCGAAGATCACGATACATTTTAGTACTTCTAGGATGGATTGCAAATGGTGTATTGTGTGCCTCCATCATAATCTTGTACTTCAAATCAGAGTCGTTAGGAACACAAAGTCTAGAGTGGACTCGAAGTATTCCTTCTTCATCAATTCTCGCCCTTAGGAATAGCTCCTTCTTGTACTTTCTTCTTCATGCGATCATCTTCTGGGTTGGGTGGCGAAAGCAACCTTAACTTTTTCTATTAAAGTTGGCTCTATGTGTATACTCGACATCATCATCACACTCGTTCCTCGCATATGATCTTCTACTCAACGCGTACTACCACGCTCGCTTTTCCGGGATGGTATGAATAGTGTGGTCGTAGTCTTTCAATAGCTCGAGCCAACGTCGCCGCCACATGTTGAGTTCTTTTTGAGTGAAGAAATATTTAAGGCTTTTATGGTGAATATATCTCCACTTTCTCCCCATATAGATAGTGCCTCCATATCTTTTAGTAGCGAAAACGATTGCCGCCAACTCTAGATCAAGAGTAGGATAATTCCTCTCATACTCTTTTAAGTTGTCGCGAGGCATAGGCTATGACTTTCCCATGTTGCATGAGAACACATCCTAACCCTTTGCTCAAGCATCATCATGAGATAACAAATCCATCCGAACCGGATGGTATTGTTAGAACAGTCTGCCGAAATAAGTCTCCTCTTAAGCTCTTGGAAACTCTTCTCGCATTCTTCGCTCCAAACGAATTTTGTATCCTTCCGAAAGTTAGGTGAAGTTAATGGAGTAGCGATTCGAGAAAACCCTTCCACGAATCTCCGATAATAACCATTTAAGCCCAAAAAGCTACGTGACTTGAGCCACCGACTTCTGGTTGCTCTAACTTTGTATTGCTTCAATCTTCGCCGGATCAGCAGATACTCCATGTTTTCGACACCGCGTGCCCAAGGAATGCTACTTCCTCGCCGAACTCGCATTTCTTCAATTTGGCATATAGTTTGTTTTCACGAAGCCTTTGGAGTACCAAGCTTTCAAATGGTGCTCATGATCTTCACGACTTTTGAAATATATAAGGATGTCATCAATAAAGACAACAATGAACCCGATCCAAATATTCCTTGAATACTCGGTTCATCATATCCATGAAAGCCAGAGGAGCATTAGTTAGTCCGAAAGACATGACTAAGAATTCATAATGCCCATACCGAAGTTGAAGGGTCTTTGGAATATCCTCGATTCTAATCTTCAATTGATGATATCCGAGCTAAGATCGATTTTGAAAAGAATTGTGCCCTTGCTGAATTGGTCAAACAAGTCATCAATACGAGGTAGAGGATACCTATTCTTGATGGTGACATGGTTCAATTCCGATAGTCAATACAAAGTCGCATACTCCCCGCCTTTCTTCTTTACAAATAAAACAGAGCACCCCAAGGAGATGTACTAGGACGAATGAAACCGATGTCCAATAATTCGTAGTTGGACCTTTAACTCTGAAGTTCAATAGGAGCCATTCGATATGGGGTTTTAGAAATGGGCTTTGTACCAAAGTTCAAGATCAATAAAGAATTCAACTTCACGCTTAAAGGGGTAGACCGGAAGTTCTTCAGAAAATACGTCAGGAAAGTCAATAACAACAGGAATATTATTCAAATTTGACGTGTCTTTATTCAAATCCATAACATGGGCTAAGAAAGCTTGACATCCGTTTTTCAATAAACGAATTGCTTTATGATTAGATATGAGCGGTGATTGATTTTAATGGTTTAGTTGCTTGAATTGCATAACGGGTTGGTTAGAATATGAAAACTAACAACCTTACGAAAATAATCAATTTTGGCATGATGAGTAGTTAACCAATCAATCCCTAAAATCACATCAAAAGCAAGTATCTTTAAAGAGATAAGGTCAATGTGTAAGGTAATGGTGCCAACTTGAATCAAACAAGATTTATAAACGATTGGATGTGATGAAAGTTTCTCCTAATGGAGTTTCCACGAGATAGGTCAAAGTCTAATTTCTCCTGAGTCAAGTTTAAACGTTGAGCACAAGCTGTGAGAGATAAATGAATGGGTAAAGACCCAGATCAAGTAAGGTATAAACTTCAAGAATTTATAAATAGCTTACCCGTGATCACCTCGTTTGGGTTCCTCGCATTTTGACCCACCACAACAAACGCTTCTTCCGGAATCATTGACTTTGACTTTTTCGGGATGTTTTTCGAGTCACCAATCCCCATTGAACTAGGTTTTGCTATCGCATAATCTCGAGCGATATGTCCTTCCTTTCCACAATTATAGCATACCTTGAAACTGCCAGGACAGCTTTTGGTGATATGTCCCTCTTTCCAAGATTTGTAATATATGACCGGTGGTCTTTCTCCTCCCTTAGAACCGATTCTTGTCGCCAAGACTGTCGTCTTCACATGGTCGTTGTTAAATCTTCTCTTTTAAAATCTCCTCCCGACTCGCTTCTTCTATTTTCATGGCTATGATTACCACCGGAGTGGTTACCATTTTTGTCTCATGCATTTTTTCTCCATTTGGTTATCATTATTCATTGATCGCTATCTCCGGTACGATCCTCGGTTATGGTCCTCAGTTAATAGTACTCGTTATCTCGCTTCTAATAATTGAGCCCATTTACAACATCCGAATAGAGAGAAAGTTTATGAGAAATGAGATACCGACGTATGCCGGGTTTCAAACCTCTAAGAAACATCGCGTCATACGTTCCTCATTCTCCACCAAATGAGGTGCAAACACGGATAACTCGCAAACTTTGCCTCGTCTTTCGAGACACCGCCATGTTGTTTTGCTCTAATCGATGAACTCCACTTCCTTCATATGACATTTAACACTTTCGTGGAAAGTATTTGTCATTAAATAGTTTCAAACGTTTCCCAAGACATGCCGAAGTGCAACCGGATGGGTACGCTTCACTGCACTCCCACCCCAAGAGTCCGCCTCGCCACGGAACATAAAGGTGGCGAATGGAACCTTCTGTTTTCTCCGTGCATCCCAAGACATCGAATATCTTGGTAATTTGTTTGACCCATGTTTCACGCCATGATCGGATCCGCTTTCCCTTAAATTCGGTGGTCCCAACTCTTTGAATCGCTGGCACGTGACAACCCGTGAATTGCTATCATTTCCTCTCAGTATTTTGAACACGAGTCTCCTCAAATGCGATTTTTGCATGAACTATAAAAAGCTTCTAAACATCCCTCGCTCATCATCTCGCCGTTGGTGGTGTTCACGGGAGGAACATTGCCACTGCTGCACGTTCTCCTCGTTGGTGAGTACAAAGCGTCTCCACGGCCTCATTTCTATTGTTAATATTCTCAACGACATTCTCAACATCGCCATAAAACAAGGGTTAATTAAGGAAATCAATATATCACATAATATCCTTATATCTTGACGACCAACTAAAAAATAAGCTTAGGTAGGACACTTGTGAAGGATTTACTCGTCTCTCCCTCCTAGTTCTATTCCCGATCTCCGCCAGAGATCATATCCCTAAGCTCGATACTAACCGTGGACGCCCCAAAATAGGTATACATCACCTATTCGAGTTGTCAATACATGGTATGTAAACAACTACAACATTATTATTACAACCAGAAACTGTGAGTTTGAATACAAATATTATCTTCTAGACAATATCTATACTCAAATAAATCCTCATCACATTTATTGATACATTATTTTACAAAAATGGTGAGGACTACTAAACAATTCTTTCTAAAACCTTCATTCCATACCCCAGACTGCTGTACTTCGCTATATTCTCGCCTCCCGAGAAGAAAAATGGAACAAAAAGGAAAAGGGTGAGCTCAACTAGCCCAAAGAAAGAATATTATGACTAAGATAATATACAACAAATTACCGTTAGTCTTCAACAGGGGAAAAATCTAATAGAATACAATAGACAACAAATTTTAAATCAATATTCGCAATGAAATAATAATTCATTAGAAGAGTTAAGTAGAGAATGCAAACTACTATCTTCTATGTATGAATTTAAAAGTTCATTGTCTCATCTTTTATCCCCGTAACATCAATCAATATACATCCGAATCAAATATTCATCTTTGCACTCTGAGCCAAAGATATTCATCATTGGTCCTGTTCATCTAAACACTGCTCATCTTTGCACTACTACCAAAGATATTCTTCAGAAATCATTCATCTTTGCACTACTACAGCCAAAGATATTCAATAATATCATCATTTAAGATCGAGGATGATGAAAAATATTTTTAAAGAAACGAATCCAAAGTGAAAAACAAAATGACAAGGATTAAGGATTAAGGATTAGTACTTTTGTTTTATCCATGTTCAAAAATACCTCAAAAATAATCATAGTGGTGTAAAATTCAAGAATGATCAAAACATGGATACAATCAAAGCTAGTATCCGAATAGATATTTTGGACAAAAAGAAGAAATTTTATTTTCGGTGAATAGTCAGATATCGTGAATAGTAGCCAGTATACGTGAATAGTAAATCTCGACACCAAAAGATAGAAATTCCACAAAAAAACATCTTCACGCTTACTGAATAGTACTTCGTGAATAGTAACTCATGAATAGTAACTCATGAATAGTAACTCGTGAATAGTAACTCATGAATAGTAACCCGACATGAAAAAGTTCCAAATTTGATAAAAAGTTCCAACCAATATTTCAAAGATAATGATATTGAAGAAATAATATCATTTGAGAAGAAAATAACATCCCTTACCTCGAAAGATTAGTACTTCTAATTTGGAATACCGGATATAGTCTTTGAAGGAACTTGCACCGTCTAACAATACTCAAAGTATACTCAAAATACTCACAAGAATACGCCGATAATATAGAGAGAAAACTTCAGTTTACGGTGTGATTTTCAATTCTAACCTAAGCACCCTATTTATAGAAATTGCTTAGAACACCAAAGCGTAAAATTTAATAAATTAATAATATAATTATATAAATTTCTACACATGCCTAGAATCTGATTTCAGCCATCAAACACATGCCACATTCTAGAAAAAGTAAGAAAAACGTTTTTCTAATTTTAAATATTTTAAACTTCCAAAATCAATTATTTTTTGAGCTTGAACTTCAATAATTCATAATAAATAGCCCTTTCATCAGAAAATTCAGAATCTCGTGAGTTTTTATAGGAAATTCAATTCTCTACAACTTTGCAGAAGAAAGTTTTTCCAAATTCCAAATAGAAATTGACAAGAAATCCACAAACGGGCGATTTTTATTGTGTTATAATCAAATTTCAAACCAATAAATGGGATCCACCGACATGTTTAACATGTTTTAAACATTTATTGCAACAAAAATACTCTTCCTCCTCAGTATACTCATATATCCCACATTCGTTGTAAAAATATCACCATTATTATATTATTAAAATATAATAATATATTTAAATGAATTATTTTATCGAAAAAAGATAAAATTTTAATTTTCAACAATTGTCACATTAAAATTTTTCTCCATCTATATCCACATAAAATCAATATTTTCCTCATCATATGAATCAATAATTAATTATTCACAAATAATATTACGTAATCACAATATTGACAACCAGCAGCCTCAGAAAGAGGGGGCTTCCAATAAGAATTTCTTCTTCGGGCGCCGCAATTAGGTGACCAAACCTCTCCTTAGACAAAACTTTCTAGACATTGCCAATAATGTTATCTAATAATATTATTCAGATAATATGAATTATTGCTTCGATAATGAAAATACCGTGTAATGACAATTATGAAACAACAAAGAATATAAAATATCAACGCAAAGAATTATTAACTCAATAAAATATCGAATAAAGAATTATTGTAACCATTATTGAGTAGTGCCTTCTTACGTAAGAATCAATAATTGTGCAATACCATGTGCTACATCGTGTGTTTTAACCAATGAGTATTTTAACAAGATAATCTCAGTAACAACTACGCCAAGAATTATTTTTAAACCACTTATATTTGTCGTTTTCTTCATCCAATCGCTTCAGTTATGGGGCTCCACACGGTCGCATTTGGCCGCATTTAATATTCCCGACAAGACGCATTTAATATTCCACGACCAAACGAATATTCCCCGACAACAATGAATATTTTATAACCACTTGCTTATTTTGAAGTATTTGCGTATTTTACCCCTAACTATCAACATTAATCAAATCAACCCTTAAAATAATAAATAGAGAAAATTAAATTTCATTAATAATAAGTTGGGGTCTTACACTAAGGGTCTTAAGGAATAAGTCAAAGTATAACTCATCATACACAATATACTATGATGACCTTAAGTCCAAGAATCACTTAGATTACTATCACTACAAGGAATTCCTATTGACCGACAGCAAGTAAAACTCCATTAGGTATTCCTTAGCGAGCCAACGCTCAAATTGAACTTATTCTCCAATAAGCACCTACATACTTGCTTTAGTGTCTCCACACAAATGATCATGAGATCAATCATCCTCATCCAATGAGCAAGCAACGTATGTATCAATCTATCCGGATTCACTAATCCCAATTTAGTAATCCAACGATTGGGAACTATTTCAGTTTTAAGCTTTCTAAGAATTTAGATCTCATTAGAATGATCATCATCATTATTCTAAAAGCATTGCTTAAAACTATGGGTTTATCACATATTATAAAACAAAGATCACGTAGATATTTAAAAGCCTTTAATAAATTAATACTTTTTATTTATAAATGAATAAGATTGTTACAAAGTATATGCTTTATCATCAAACATGATTGGCTTGTGTGCATATTACTTTCAATCTCCCACTTGCACTAAAGCCAATCGTCATGGTATCTCATACTCTTCTTCTCTAAGTGACGATTATCCTGCTGTTGGATAAGCTTCAGTAAATGGATATGTAATGTTGTTCTTGAGAGTTTACTATCTCTATAGTGATTTCCCATCTTTCAATGATTCTTATAATCAAATGAAAGTGCCACAACACATGTTTAGATCCAAGATGAGACTTAGGAACTATTTCTAGTTTTGTAATGAACTTTTAATCCAAACAATCAACTTGCAGCTTCATTTATAGCTATATACTTTGTCTTTATCACTAAACCAGCAACTCTTTGCTGTTTGGAACCTTTCCAATTCACTGCACCATTGTTCAAGATAACGCTTTACCTTAAAGTGGATTTTCTGTCATCTTGGTCTGTCTGAAAAACTTGAGTCTGTTAAGCCCTCTAGTTTTAATTTAGACCCACCATGAATATGATCACATCCTTAGTGCTTGGGTTAAGCACTTTAAGATATTTTTCATCGACTCATAGTGAACTTCTCCGGGATATGACTAATCAACATCAGTCTCGTGATATTTCATCAAGTATACATGATTGTCACTCATGCGACCTCTCTTTTCAAGAGTCTGTGGGGACTATTAGGAGAGATACACTCCATAGCTCATCGACATGAGAAATCTCTTGGAGTTTGCCATGCTAAACGACTTTAGCATCAAATGAATATACGTTCCTTGGGTTAAGTTGAGCATCCTCTTAAATCTATCTATATAGATTTATATCCCCAATTAAGATACTCTTCCAAATCATTCATGGAGGAATGTTTAGACAACTTTATCTTTACTGATTGTAGCATTGGTATGTAATTCCTTATCCGTAGTATATCAACATATAGTACTAGGAATGTCACGATGCTCCCACTAATCCTTTTGTACACACTAGAAGTCTTACATCATCGCATGTAACTCTGGATCATCATCTTTTATGATGCGTACCTCATCATCATCATCCATGATGAATCCATACCTCCTAGGTATCTTTAGTACTATTCCAGATTTAGGATTCGGTTGTGGTACAATAGGTCTATCTACAAGTTTCTCTTATTTGACTTATAGTGTTTTGTGGTTCTTGAACTCTTCAAGATCTATTATCCTCCCACTAGCCCCTTCAATGATAAACACCTTTATCTTAGAAGGCAGCGTGTTTTACAACAAACACCTTTTGCTAATTAGAATTATAGAACATATACCCTAAACTTACTTTAGGATGTCCCACAAATCGACACTTGTTAAATCTTGTCCCAAGCTTATCCTTTGAAACCTTTTCACATAAGTTGGACAACCACTTATCTTAACATACTTAAGATTAGGAATCCTCCCTGTCCATAACTTTTATGGAGTCTTGGGAATGGATTTTGAGGTTACCTTTTTCGTAGATGATATACCATTTCTAGGACATGATCCTGAAGGATCTTTGGAATGTTGGTAAAATCATTTTGGACCGTACCATGTTCAACAAGGTATAATTTTTCCTTTCGGATACATCAATCAATTATTACGTATCATGGAGGTGTCCATTATGAGAAATACCATTTGAGATTATCTAGAAACTTATTGCACAAGTATTTATTCTTGATCTAATCAAAGAATCTTAATACTTTGCCAATTTGTTTCACTTTCAATTCTTTGAACCTTTCAAATAATTCACACTTGCATTTTAACAAATACATACATTCAACTCTTTGAATGATCATCTCCTTTCTTATACTAGTTTGTTCAATTTACAAAATAATTTTTCACGTAAGTCAAGTATACAAAATCCATTAAGTAATCTTTTCATTCTATACTGAAACATTATTATTATAAATAGAACAACAATTGTTCTTAATTATAATACCAAAAATTTTATTGTCCAACAATAAAATGGAAATAATGTTTCTAACAAGAATTGGAATACAATAACAACTTATCGACTTAATAGATTTGCCCAGTAGCAAGTGCTAAACTATAAGTTTCTATAGCTAATGCAAAGAACCTTTTGCTTCATTTCCCACACATAAGATTATTTATCTTTGTTTAGCTTTCTACTTCTTCTTGGTCCATTCATAAATCTATATTTATGATAACCAAAGTCGATATCCAATATCCAAGTAGAACCTCGACTTAAAGAAAAATTTATTTTAAATCTTGAACAAAATTGTATTTTGTAAATCAAAACTTCATTAAGCTTCTTTGGTTAGCCAACGCAAGGTGCTTCTCGCAGATTTCTTTCAGTGTCCATGCTTATTGCGGTGGAAGCAAACTCCTTTGCTATCCGTATCGCTTTTGTTCTTATTATCCTTTGTTTTTGCCTTTCTATATACCTTCTTTGAATCGTTCTTCTTTTCGAAGATCCTTTGGCCCCTACCAAGAAGACATGGTCTTTCTTGGTTGAAAGTGACTCTCATCATTTTTCAACATGTTAAGCAAATCAACGAAGTCGATATCTAGCTTGTTTATATGAAAAATTCACAACAATTGTGAAAGGAGTAAAGGGAGTGAGTGCAAGATCAAATCTTGGCTTAACTCTCCATCCATGACAAAAACCAGTTGTCCTAATTGATCAATCAAATTGATTATGTTAAGAACTTTTTGTCTGCATCTATATAGTGCCATTGGCCATTCTAGATCGGAAGAGCTCCTTAGATATCTCGATATCTATCGGTCCATTTTCCTCACCATCAACTACTTGATGTGCGGGAATATAGTAGGAGCATCCATAGTTTCATGCTTACGGCAAGCTCGTTACTCATGGATGCGAGCATGATGCATTAATTAATCGGGCATCATCTTGCCACTTTCTAAAAGTAGCAATCTCTTCCTCAGAGGCATTATTCGCAACCATTGCAGGATAGGCGATTATGACATAAGATAGCTTTTCACTATGAGAACTATTCTCAAATTCCTTAACCAATCCGCTTAATTTATTCAGTTAATTTAGCATCTAATATGCTTCGCAAAGTTGATAGTAATTTTAGACATTGTAAAATTTTGTAAATGAATCTGTAATTAACAACATTTTAACATACATTTTTTTATTAATTACCAAAATAAATTAGGTCTTATTTTAAATTGGTATCTCCCACTATTTTCTTCAAACTATATTACCCTCAATATATATAGTTCTAAGCAAAATCTAATTAAAGATCTCGCTAGTGAGAATAAGGATCCCATTTCAAATGTATATAGCCTTGTGGTGACACAACAAACTATATATAAATAAATAGGTAGACAACTCTTGTCAATTACATCAACTATGCAACTCCTTGTATTTTTGCCTCTTAGATTATTTTGATCAAGTGGTGGCACATCCGAATCAAAATTATCCAAGTTAAGTCCAACCTAGCACTCCATATATTCAAAAAAGAAAAATATCATCCTTGTGGTGACACAACAAAACAATATTGTTCAATTTTCTTTAAGCATCAAATGTGATAAATTAACATCTTAAATACTTAATACTTGCCTTGTGGTGACACAACAAACTCATATTAAATATTTAATACTCTATTAATTTTATCATGCTAGAAGGTGACGTTCGATATTCCAAATATCTTTGAACGCTTAGGACTTTAATATAAAAAAAATTTGAGGGATTTATTATTAAATGTCTCATCTTGTTTTATACATGCATATATATATATATATATATAAAATACGCGTATATTAATTAACATGCGAAGCATGTTTGCATAATATATAATATATATAGTATAAGCATGCACATATAGAATACTATATTCTACCCTTGATTGATTATGGACTTTTATTCTAGTTTGGTTCACTAGAGCCACCAAGTGAACCAAAAGGTCAAACCCTAGGGGTGCAAGAAATAATATTTAAATATATTATATTCTAATTATTGTCTAATAAAACAAATAACTTTATAAAAGTATTTTGTTTTATATAAAAAGCTTTTCTGTTTTATTACATTAATAATACTAATAAAATAGAATTTATATATATATATATATATATATATATATATAAACTTCCGTGACTTCATAAAAAGACACCTCAATATATTTAACAACATTTATCATCATTATTATAATTCAGAATATTAATCGACCAGGTCGTTCCTAGGAAAGAGGGGCTTTCCAATAAGGATTTCTCCCTATTGGCGCGCAATTAGGTGACCAAACTCTCTTCGCGTAACTTCTAGACATCGTTAATATTGCAAATAATAATATTAATAACTTTTTATCTCAATTATTGATTTAATAATATATAAAATATCGACAATAATTAAATCAAATAACGTGAGATACTATGCAACAACCATCTTTGAAAGCAATATTTGAACAAAACCGAGTGACTTCTCACGTAAACATCAATAATCAATACCAGTATGCTACTTACGCAACCTAATGCCAGACATCGTACTTTTACTACCGAGAAGTTCTCATTACATTTATTATCACACTATTTTATAGAATAGTGAGGACTACTATAACACCATCTCGGACCATATTATAATTCACACTATTAATCATAATCATTATTATAATTCACACTATTAATCAACCAGGTCATTCCCAGAAAAGAGAGGGCTTTCCAATAAGGATTTCTCCCTATTGGCGCGCAATTAGGTGACCAAACCTCTCCTTGGCAGAACTTCTAGACATCGTCAATATTGCAAATAATAATATGAATAACTTCGTCGTCTCAATTATTGATTTAATAATATATAAAATATCGACAATAATTGAATCAAATAACGTGAGATACTATGCAATAATTACTATAGCAATAATTGAACAAAACTGAGTGACTTCTCACGTAAGCATCAATAATCAATACCGTGTACTACTATGCAACCACGCGTATTACTGTATAACACCGGGTGTTTCAACAGTTAACGGTAAAACTTCCGCCGTTATTTTCATAAAATATTTTTGTCGTTTTTTCAATTATACAATAATTTCGTTGTGGGGTCCACCAATGATTGTGCCGTTGTAAGAATATTCTGTTAGGTTTGTAATATTCATGAACGCAATCAAATTGCACAAATTTAGCGAAAAACGTGTAAAAATCGAGTTTTAAAATTTTACAAACCATATACCCGGATCACCCTTTATGCACAATTATTAATTAAACGAAAAGATAAAGAATAAAATCATACCCTTGAAGATCGAAGCTTCCTCGTACAAGTTCACCTCTAAATCCTTTCTCGCTCAACTTGAATTCACCGGGTTTGGTTCCTTCCTTTGATCAACGTTAGCCACCCAAGTGTTTGGCCTCTGAGGTGATCCACCAAGGAAGAAGAAGAAGGATTCAAGAAGATGGGTGGTTGGCTAAACCCTAGTTTTTCTATCTCTATAGAAAAGGAGCGCACTCTCCACCCATTGGAATTATAACGCTCACATTGTTAAAAAATCAACAACCCCATCCACCCATAATAAGACTCCTCTTATTTATAGATGTGGGCAACCCTCCTTAACAATTAAGGAATTGGGTTTTATTTTAATTAATTAAAATCCTTTAATTAATTAAGCTCCCTTATCTTATTAGGGATAATTAATTAAACTCTTTTAATTAATTTAACCTCCTAATCCTATTAGGAATAAATGAGAGTACTTATATTAAATTAATTCCTAAACTCTTTTAGAAATTAAAATAATAATAATTGTAATAATATTAATAAGACTCCTCTTATTAATTTATATTTAATATTTCTAAAATATTAAATAATAAATATTAAGCTATTTAATTTATTCTATCACCATAGATTAAATTAAATATACTTAACTATATTATTACGATTATGCCATTAACTTCTTAAATAATTATTCTTCCTTTTATGGTGTGACCCTTTAGGTTCTCCATATTAAACCTAGGTTGTGAATAAATCAATTAGAACAATTCTAATCTTATTTAAATAAATAAATTAAACAATTAATTTATTTAAATAAATAATATTTATTCTACAATAGGGATAAGCCTCCCTAATGATCAACGACTTTCCGAGATAATATAGATTTCAACATTAATCATAAAAGAACCTTTGAGTAAATAGTTACCGTGATAATTCAATCCTTCCACCATACAATGTCCCAATTAAATATAAGACATGGAATTCATGTCAAGTCTTATTTTATTTAATTATATGTATTTCGATCCTTAAATGCACAACTCAAATAATGCAAATTAGAAACTCATTTCTAATTTTATTACGCGCCAATGACTACTTTGGGTTGTCATTTATCGAATCACATAGGACATTTCTCTTCTTTTATTAGAAGTGGTAGATTCTTTATTGATCATACATTATCTCAATGTACAACTTATTATACCCAAGCATACCCTTTGATATACCCTAAGGGTCTTAAGGAATAAGTCAAAGTATAACTCATCATACACAAGATACTATGATGACCTCAAGTCCGAGAATCACTTGTACTACTATCACTACAAGAATTCCTATTGACGTGCAAGTAAAACTCCATTAGGTATTCCTTAGCTTAGCCACGTTCGGTGAACTTATTCTCCAATAAGCACCTACATACTTGCTTTTAGTGTCTCCACACAAATGATCATGAGATCAATCATCCTCATCCAATGAAAGCAAGCAACGTATGTACCAATCTATCCGGATTCACTAATCCCAATTTAGTAATCCAACGATTGGGAACTATTTCAGCTTTTAAGCTTTCTAAGAATTTAGATCTCATTAGAATGATCATCATCATTATTCTAAAAGCATTGCTTAAAACTATGGGTTTATCACATATTATAAAAACAAAGATCATGTAGATAATTAAAAGCCTTTAATAAATTAATACTTTTTATTTATAAATGAATAAGATTGTTACAAAGTATATGCTTTATCATCAAACATGATTGAATTGTGTGCATATTACTTTCATATTCCCTGTTAAAACGAATATTCCTAGACCAATCGAATATTATATAACAACTTGCATACTTTGCAAAATTTATAAATATTACCCACAACTATAACATTATATCAAATCCACACCATAATATTAAAAAAATATTTCAAGAAATTTAAATCTTTATTCATAAAATTTAGGGTCTCATATATATATATATATATATATATATATATATATATATATAAACTGCTAATATATTGCATAAAAAAAGCAAGACATTCATAATTATGATATGTTATACACTTCATAATATCAATATTCTGCAATTTTCAAATTCCAAATAATATGCACTTAAATAATATGTAGTCCACATTCCAAAATCCAAATTCCAATTTCAGCAATATAAACAAGAAGAATAGAACCCAAATTTCATATTTCAGCTTCCCAATTTCAACAATAGGAACCAAATTTTTGACCCACAAATTCACAATAACAACATATTATTAAAATTGGGTTAATCTCATATTCAAACTCAAACTAAACATAAAACAAATAAGTCACAAATTTTAGAAATATTATAAATTTTAGACATTCAAAAATAATTTTTATTTAACAATTTGCAACAAATTAACCCTAAAAATCTATTGCTTTGCAGAAAACTAACCTTGAAATTGAACTAATGTGCAAACTAAAGGAGAAATGGTGGTGGTGGTGTCTACTGGTGGTGTCTACTGGTGGTAGTGGCGCTGGTGGCGGCGATGGTGGTGGTGGAGATGAGAGCACTGAGAAAGAGTAAAGTGAAAGCAATGCTGGTGGTGGTGGTGGTGGCGTTTGGTGGCGGCGCGACGATAGTGGTGGTGGAGATGAGAGCAGTGAGAGAGAAATGAGAGAGAGAGAGTAAAGTGAGAGAATGAGAGGCGGTGGGGAAGACGATCTGATTAATTAGGTTTAAAGATTTTTTCGACGAAATTTCCTTGAACTTAAATCCGTCGTAATTAACATATCTTCGACGGATATTCCGTCGAACATAAACACTATTCCGTCGAATATAAGGTTGGCGTTATCGCGAACTTTGGCGCCAATGGGCTACATCTATTTCTGACGAACATCCGTCGAAAATAATATATTTTCGACTGAATAATCCGTCAGAATAATTATTATCTTCGAGAGAATATATCTGTCGAACTTAGTTCCATCGGAAGTCGATTTTCTTGTAGTGCAGGAGAACCGAATCTAGATTCAGGACAGAATCTATGATCACATGATTCCTAGGCTCACATGAGAAAGAAATATGTGCAAAAGCTAAAAAAATAACTAGATTTGAGTAAATCTAAACTATTCCAGCTTCAACGGTTCCAGTTTAGTCAACATGAACCGGTTAAAGTGAGAAATAGCCAGATTTAGGAAAATCTAGCCTGCAGCAAAAGCTAGAAAAAGAATTAGATTTAAGTAAATCTAAATTATTCCAGCTTCAAAGGTTCCAGTTTAGTCACCATGAACCAGTTAAAGTGAGAAATAGCCAGATTTAGGCAAATCTAACCCGCAAGCTAAGTTAATAAATATCTACATTATGAAAGTAAATAAAACAGTTATATATATATATATTGTGATGCCCCCAAAATAGGTATACATAACCCATTTTGAGTCGCCAAATATATGGTACAAAATACAAATACAAATTTAATTATAAAACATGAGCTGAGAGTTGTAACACGAATATTGTCTTCTAGACAATATCTAAACTCAAATAGAGTCTTTATTACAATTATTATCATACTATTTAATAAAAATAGTGAGGATTACTACAGCCACCATCTCGGATCGTCACTCCATTCCCCGACTAGTCCCGGCTACGTTCTCATTTCTCAAGAGAACAATGAAAGCAAAAAGGGTGAGCTCAACTAACTTAGTAAGAAATATTATGACTAGGATAATGCAGAATAAATTATCGTTAGCCTTTAACAGTGTTAAACTGATAGAATACTATAAACAACAAGTTTAACTATAGCGGAACAAGAAATCCATTAGAAGAGTCAAGTAGAGCATGATATCTACTATCTTCTATGATTTAAAAAGTTTATCATCAATTTTATCGCTGAGACTCAGCTCAATAAATAATCCACATCACTGAATTATCCATGCACTACGGGCCAACGATATTCATTAGTATCACATCCACGAATTATCAATGCACTACAGGCCAAGGATATTAGTGTTATCACCAACGGTCATGATCATGCCAACAACTGTCCATCAATACACTACGGTCCAATGAGGACTTTTACCACATCATTTATAACATTAAAGGTCATGATTATACCGAATAATCCCTGGTCATAATCATACCAATCAATAGTCCATCTATGCACTACGGGCCAAAGATGACTTTCATCATAATATAAGCATGAGGATGATGACAATGATATAAGAATTCAATCAAACAAAATCAAGGATAAATATTAAAGATTTTTAATTTATTTAGAGTTTAAAAATGTCCAAATTGACAACATGATAACTGCTTTGTGGAGTAAAATTCAAGAATAATATCCATGTATAAAAAATAATTTGGACAGAAAAGAAATCAATTTTTCAGGTGAATAGTACCCCGTGAATAGTACTTCGTGAATACCCCGTGAATAGTACCCCGACATGAAAAGATTAAAATTTAATAATAATGTTCAGAAAAATATCCTTGTGAAACGATACTAGATGAAGCGCAAATTTCAAGGATATTCTACTAATTTTAAGGAGTATAAAAGCAATACTTTAATAAAATGAGTGTAGAATTCAGAACTGAAACGAAATAATATTACTTACATACTACAGAGTATGGAAAAAATATTATTTTATACGAATATTGAACAAAAATAATATGCCTTACCTTAAAAGGAGACAACTTCTGACTGGTAGGACGGGGATATTCTTGAAGAAAACTTATACTGTTTTCTACGCTCAATGCTTCCTTAAACTCTTTAGAAATACGCTCAATATTATAGAAGAAGTATTCTCTGATTCTGTTGTGATTTTTAATTCTAAACTAAGCACCCTATTTATAAGAGAGTGGAATGATACTATTTAGAAACAAACGCACAATAAAAAGGATCACGGGCGAAATCAAATTTTTCATTTTTTTTCTTCTGATTTTACTATGTAAACACTATGCAGACACTAAGCAAATACTATGCATAATAAAATATATTATATTCTATTTTGCATATAAAACAAAACTTATTATTATAATATATATATATATATATATATATACAAAAAACTGAGATAACTTTCTCCCGATGATTTTGAAAAATGGGTAAGTGGGGGTCCATATAATAAACAAAATTTACAAAAAATACTTCATAAAAATCCCCTCTATTTATCTTAAATCACATGGATTCTCAAAACACATTTTTAATAACATTCATCATTAATATTATAACTCATAATATTAACAACCAGATCATTCCCTGGAAAGAAGGGGCTTTTCGATAAGGATTTCTCCCTATTCACGCACAATTAGGTAACCAAACCCCTTTCCTCGACAAAACTTTCTAGATATCGTCAATAATGAAAATAATAATATGAATAACTTTGTCATCTCAATTATTGATTTAATAATATAAAATATTATGATAATAATTAAATCAATAACATGAGATACTATGCAGCAATAATTGAGTATAACTGAGTGACTTCTCATGTAAGCATCAATAATCAATACCATGTGTACTATGCAACCACGCGTATTACTGTACTTTTATCATCGGGTATTTCAACAGTTAACGGTAAAACTTTCGCCGTTATTTTTATAAAAGTTATTTATGTCGTTTTCTCACTCCGAGAGTAATTTTGTTGTGGGTCCACCAATGATTGTGTCATCTGTCGACGTCGGGATTTTTATTTGTCCCTTTTTCGTTTCTTGTTCTTTGGTGTTCTCATGTTATGTGAGATTTGTTTGAAAAAATAAGTGAAAAAGGTCCGACATTTGTAATATCGACGATTTGACTTTAAGAGTCGCCAATTGGTGTTTTTAACTGGTTGCACCAACGCAACCGAAAAAAGGTTTTGCACATTGACCCAATGATGTGACACTGCTAAACGGGTCTGTGAAACCGAGATTCATTTTGGGTTCGGGGACTTGATTATGCGGAGGGAAGGTGTTAGGCACCCCCCGACATCCGTGTTACCACGGTGGGACCGTCACTTTTCAAGAAACTGTTATATGAATGTGTGTGTGTGTGTGGATCAATGTGCAATTTATTTGGAAGTAGTGCGAGGCCTCGTTCGCACCTATATACAAAGGTTTTAAATTTATAGAAAAATTCAGTTTTAAACAGAATATAGCAATGAAGTTTTGTAAAAGAGGTTTTTCAAACCTTGTGCTCAATAGGAATTGAGACCTTTTCATACTTCCATTTTATTATTAAATGTTCGGCTTGATTGGTTTTATTTACGAGACGTGATGCATTTTCGAGAAAATAATATACAGTAGTTCTGAACTCCTCATGGGCATGACATCCATCCATGGAAATTCAAATACCGTAAATAATGTACAAGCTGCTTATAGCTGAAAATGTCCATCACGGGAACCGAATCTAGATCAAATAGACTGAATCTGTGATCACATGATTCCTAGGCTCACATGATATCGCAGTTTATATGAAAAGCAATAAGCGATATATATATATATATATATATATATATATATATATATATATAAAAGATGTAAAATATATATATACGAGACATGATCAACCACTACGAAGCAACTCCATGGGGATCGGAAATGTAAATATATAAAAGTGGTATATATATATATATATATATATATATATATATATATATATATATATATGGACATGATCAACCACCACGAAGCAACTCCATGGGGATCGAGAAAAGTAAATGAAGCAAGAATGTGATCAACCGCCACGTAAGTAAACTCCAGTAGGACTAAATGTAAATAAAGCATTAAAGATTTATCAACCGCCATGAAGTAAACTCAGACGGGACTATATATATATATATATATATATATATATATATATATATATATATATATATATATATATATATATATATATATATATAATAGGCATAACTCGATAATGTTAGTCCATATATAAATATATACATATATAAGTATATATATACAGACAGAAATGAAAACCATGGACTGAAGTCAGGGCATACGCACACAACATGACTCTCAATGTGTAGAATAGTGTGTGCAAAGATGAAGAGAAAGGCTTTATAGAGTGTGAGAGGCTTACAGTGGGTTGCCAAGGCAGGCTTCTATGACTTTAAATGGATGAACACTCGGCTCCCGTCGGTAAAAATATGACCGACTATATTCTCACAAGTGTTTAAAAAGAGCTAGCACTCAATTTATAATGTGTACAAAACAAATTGGACAGGGCTTCCTCGCCTTTTTCTCTTGCAAATATGGCCACCCCAAGCCCTCTATTTATAGAGGGAGAGTCAGCAGTGTACCCTACACAGAGTCAGCAGATGCACCTGCAGCTACTCGTGGTGCCTCCAGCTCTCTTTGGTCCTCATTGCCTCGGCACGTGCATGCAGTATTAACGTGATGTCCGCTCGAACTTGCAGAATTTCAATTCGAGCCTCTGATTGAGGTGTGCCATACCATTCTGGAAAGTTCTTTCTGAAAGCTATGCAATGACATAGGATTTGCCCTTTTTTGATTCTAGGAAGATGGGTCCATGACCGAAATGGCATTTCCAGATCTCCGTCAGGCAATCCGGTACGCTGTTTTGCGTAGTTTGCGCTTCAAAGTTAAGATATGGTTCTTGTGGGACTTCTTTTAAAGCAATTTGAGTTGAAATGAGTGTATTTGATTTGAAGTGAAGTTGAGTTGGCAAAATGACCATTTTGCCCTTCCCGGGGTTATCTCCAGTTTTAACACAGTTGTACAGTTTTTCCCAGGGTTATCTTTGAGATTGTCATTTTGTTGACTCTAAATGTTCTCAGGGTTATCTCTGAGGTTGATTTGACCTCCCGGGGTTGACTCTAGGCTTTGTACTTGATCTCCCGGGATTATTTCTTGGGTTAGAACTGACTTTCCCGGGGTTATTTCTGGGGTTGGCAACTGATTTTTCGGGGTTGGAAAATCTATTTCCCGGGCTATCTCCGGGGTTAGAATTGATGTTGTGGTCCTCCAGGGTTATCTCTAGAGTGTGAAAAAGACGCTTTTGCCCTCTTGCATAGTTAGTAACAAGAAAAGAAAATTTTGAGTGTCTACAGATGCCCCTCTTTATCATGTTAATGCAATGCAATGGAATGGACATGATAAAGATTAATAGACACTTGAAATATGACATGGTATTTTTAATGATGCAAATCGCAATGTAATGAATGTTATGATGAATGTTAAAATGTTTTCGCAAATCGCGCATCGCATTTCATACTTCGCACTTCGCTTTTGGCCAATCGCACATCGCATTTCGCATATCGCAAATCGCAATGTAATGAATGTTATGATGAATGTAAAAATGCTTTCGTAAATCGCTTTACCTTTATCGGGGATTAGTGATGCCTATGCTAGTGTTGACTACAACAGTTTGGCTTTTTGTGTAAGACCCCAACTTATTATAAATAAAATTGAATTTTCCTCTATTCATTATTCTAAATTAATAAGGTGTTAATTTGATATAATGCTTTGGTTATGGGTGAAATGTGCAAATTTTACAAAATAAGCAAGTGGTTATAAAATATTCATTTCTGTCGGGGAATATTCGTTTGGTCGTGGAATATTCTTGTTGTCGGGAAATATTCGTACGACGGCGCAGCTATTTGTGGGCCCCATAACGGAAAATGGTTGGATGAATGAAAACGACAAAGTATGAGTTTTTATAATTAACGTCAGTAATCGTTACCGTTAACACCGTTGGAATACACGTGGTTAAAATATAGTAATACACGCGTGGTCGCACAAGAAGTATACCTGTATTACAAAGTATTTTTGAAATTATTGATTCTTACGTAAGAAGGCACTACTCAATAATTGTTACGAAGAATTATCGTTCAATATTTTATTTTATTGATTCAATAATTGTTGCGTTGATAGTTTATATTATTGTTGTTTCAATAATTGTCATTTCGCTGATATTTCCCATTATCGGATCAATAATTCATATTATTTGAATAATATTATTAGATAACATTATTGGCAATGTCTAGAAAGTTCTCACAAGGAGAGGTTTGGTCACCTAATTGCTACCAATGAAGGAGAAATCCTTATCGAAAGCCCCTCTTTCTCGGGAACCGCTCGGTTGTCATTATTGTGATTCTGTAATATTATTTGTGAATAATTAATTATTGATTTATATGATGATAAAGAAATATTTATTTGATGCGATATAAATGATGGATTTATTTATGTGGTTATAAATGAAGGAATTAATGTTGAGGTGTTTTATCAAGATTTTGTCGGATTGGAGGTATTAAAAGATCAAATCGGTGTTCTTAAAGCTCTATTACGTGAGTTATAATTTTAATCCGACCGTTGGATCGTTGTGATTTTGGGATATGCTATACATATATAAGTTGAGTATATATCCACAAATTTTGAACCATTAAAAATTAACGTATGATTTGTTATGAATTTTAAGAGGTGTTGAAAATCATCCGTTTGTGAATTTCAGATATTTCCTGTCTGGAATTTGGAAAAACTTAAAGCTACAAAGTTGTAGAGAATTCAATTTCGTGTGGAATGGACATAAAATTCGTATTTTTCTGATAAACAAGCTATTTTCTATGAATTACTGAAGTTTCGGAAAATAAAATAATTTTTATTAAAATTGGGTGGGACCCACTTTTGTTTTTGAAAAGATGTGGGCTACTAAAATCTTCCAAGATGGCTGTTCAATTAATTCAATTGAAGCATGCGTAGAATTTGTATAAATAATAATAATAATATTTTATTATTTTAGTCTCCTATAACGTTCTAGCATTTTCCTATAAATAGGCGCTTAGGTTAGAATTGAAAATCACACCAAAAACAAGTTTTCTTTCTCTCTATATTGTCGAGCGTATTTTTGTGAGTATTTAGATACTTTGAGAGTTGCTTTTCAGTGCAAGTTTCCTTCGGCTTTATATCCGATATTCCGAACAGAAGTACTATAATTTTGAGGTAAGGGATGTTATTTTTTTTCGTAATGATGTTATTCTTTCAATATCATTATACCGAAATATTGATATAGATTTTATTGTGGAATTTCTACCTTTTTGTGTCGGGGTTACTATTCACGATATACGATAATTATTTACGATCATGACATTATTCACGAATAATACAACACTATTCACCTAAAAAATATTTTTTTTGTCCAAGATGTCTATTATGGTTACTATCTTTGATTGTATCCATGTTTTGATCTTTATTTTTGAATTCGCTTCACAATTGGTTATTATGAAGTATTATTGATCTTGGATAAACCGTTATACTAATCCCTAATAATTGTCCTTCCGTCTCACTAGATTCGCTTTTCTTTAAAATATTTTCATCATCCTCAGGTCCTAAATGATGATATTACTGAATATCTTTGGCTCGTAGTGCAAAGATGAATGATTAACTAATGAATATCTTTGGCCCGTAGTGCAAAGATGAGCAGTGTTGAGATGAACACGACCGATTTGGTGATATAAAATGAATATCTTTGGCCCAGTAGTGCAAAGATGAATATTTGATTAAAGATGTATATTGATTGTTGTTATATGGATAAAATATTGATGAGGGACTTTTAAATCTTAGAAGATAGTAGAACTCATTTTATACGTGACTCTTCTAATGGATTGCTGTTTCCGTTGCATTTGTTGATCTAAAACTTGTTGTCTATTATATTCTATTAGATTTTTCCCTATTGAAGACTAATGATAATTTGTTGTATATTATCTTAGTTATAATATTCTTTACTGGGCTAGTTGAGCTCACCCTTTTCCTTTTTATTCCATTTTTCTTCTCGTGAGGTGTGAATATACTTGAGGATCTAATCGGGTATGGAGTGATGGTTCTAGAAAGATATTTTTATAATCCTCACTATTTCGTAAAATAGTGTATAAATAATTGTAATGAGGACTTATTTGAGTGTGGATATTGTCTAGAAGACAATATTTGTATTTAAACTCACAAAGTATGTGTTGTCGTATTTTGCACGACAATTGTATTATTGAAGTTGTAGTTTGCTTTCTGTACCATGTATTTGACCACTCAGAATGAGTGTTGTATACCTATTTTGGGAGCGTCACAGTTGGTATCAAAGCTTAGGGATATGATCCCTGACTGAGATGTGAGACTAGAACTAGGAGGGGAGAGATAGGTAAATCCTTCGCTAGTGTGTCCTACCTAAACTTATTTGATGGTCGGTCATAATATAGGGATATTATGTGATATGTTAATTTGTTTAATTAACCCTTGTTTTATGGCAGTATTTAAGAATGGCTACTGAGAACGTTAACAATGGAGTGTATGAGACTTTGGATCAACCTTTAGTCACAAACTAGGAGAACGTGCAACAGGAAGGGAATATTCCTCCTGTAAACAACACTACCGAGCAAACGATGAATGATGGAATGTTTAGGAGCTTTTTGCGGTTCATGCAAAATCAGACGAGGGAAACTCGTGTACAAAATACGGGTGGAAATGATAGCAACGCGAGGTTTGTCACATCCAAGCAGTTCAAGGAGTTAGGACCACCAGATTTATGGGGAAAGCCGGATCCGATTAAGGCGGAGACGTGGGTCAAGCAAATTACCAAGATATTCGATGTCTTGGGATGTACGGAGGAACAAAAGGTTCCATTCGCCACTAGTATGTTCCGTAATGAGGCAGATTACTGGTGGGAATCTGTGAAATGTACCCATCCAATCAGACTCAAACATGTCTTGGGGAGACATTTCAGAATCGTTTCAATGACAAATACTTTCCTGAAAGTATTCATCATATGAAGGAAGTAGAGTTTATTAGACTGGAACAAAATAACATGACGATGTCCTAGTACGAGGTGAAGTTCGCAGAGTTATCCAGGTTTGTACCTCATTTGGTGGAGAATGAGGAACGTATGACGCGGATGTTTTTGAGATGTCTGAAACCCGATATACGTCAATATCTCATTTCTCATAAATTTTCTCTGTATTCACATGTTGTTAATAGGGCTCAATTATTAGAGCGAGATAATGAGTACGTTCAACCGAGGGACAACAACCAGGGTCAGACCGGTGACAGCAGTCATCGGAGCAATGATAACTAGCGGGGAGGAAGGAATACAGACAAAAGCGATAATCACTCTGGTGGTAATCGTGGCCATGATAATATAAGAAGCAAGTCGAGAGGAGATTTTAAAAAGAGAAGGTACAACAACGACAATGTGAAGACGTCAGCACCAGTAGCAACTATTTCTAAGGGAGGAGAACGATCACCGGTCGTATGCTATAAATGCGGGAAAGAGGGATATATCAACCCAAACTACCCACAACAATCCAAGGTATGTTATAACTGTGGAAAGGAAGGTCATATAGCTCGGGATTGTTCTGTAGCAAAACCAAGTTCAGCGGGGATGGTGACTCCAAAGGATGTCCCGGATAAGTCGAAATCAGCGGTTCCTAGAAGAGCGTTTGTCGTGACTGGCCAAAACGCGAGAAACCCGAACGAGGTGATCACGGGTAAGCTAATCTTGAATTCTTGCGAAGTTTATACCTTACTAGATACCGGTTCTACCCATTCTTTTATCTCTCCTGCTTGTGCTCAACGTTTAAACTTGACTCTGGAGAAATTAGACTTTGATTTATCAGTGGAGACTCCGTTAGGAGAAACTTTCGTTACATCCACTGTTTATAAATCTTGCTTAATCCAAGTTGGCACTATCACATTACCTGTTGATCTTATCTCTTTAAAGATACTTTCTTTTGATGTGATTTTAGGGATTGATTGGTTAACCACTCATCATGCCAAAATTGATTATTTTCGTAAGGTTGTTAGTTTTCATATTCCTAACCAACCTGTTATGCGAATTCAAGCAACTAAACCACTAAAATCAGTCACTATCATATCAAGCCATAAAGTTATTCGTTTATTGAAAAATGGATGTCAAGCTTTCTTAGCCCATGTTATGGATTTGAACAAAGACAAGTTAGATTTGAATAATATTTTTGTTGTTAAAGAATTTCCTGATGTATTTCCTGAAGAACTTCCTGGTCTACCCCCAGAACGTGATGTTGAATTCTTTATTGACCTTGAACCGGGTACAAAGACCATTTCTAAAACCCTATATCGAATGGCTCTTATTGAACTTCAGGAGTTAAAAGTCTAACTACAGGAGTTATTAGACATTGGTTTCATTCGTCCTAGTACATCTCCTTGGGGTGCTCCTATTTTATTCATAAAGAAGAAAGACGGGAGTATGCGACTTTGTATTGACTACCAAAAATTAAACCATGTCACCATCAAGAATAGGTATCCGTTACTTCGCATTGATGACCTGTTTGACCAGTTGCAAGGAGCACAATTATTTTCAAAGAACGATCTTCATTCTGGATATCATCAGCTGAAGATTAAAACTGAGGATATTCCAAAGACTGCCTTCAGAACTCGGTACGGGCATTTTGAATTCTTAGTCATGTCTTTTGGATTAACTAATGCTCCTGCTGCTTTCATGGATATGATGAACCGAGTATTCAAGGAATATTTGGATCAGTTCATTGTTGTCTTTATTAATGACATCCTCATCTATTCCAAAAGCCGTGAAGATCATGAGCACCATTTGAAATTAATACTTGAAAGGCTTTGTGAAAACAAGCTATATGCCAAGCTGAAGAAATGCGAGTTCTGGCTTGAGGAAGTAGCATTCCTTAGGCACGTGGTGTCAAAACATGGAGTATCTGTTGACCCGATGAAGATTGAAGCAATACAAAGTTGGGAGCAGCCGAAGTTGGTGATCGAAGTGCGTAGCTTTCTGGGCTTAGCTGGTTATTATAGGAGATTCGTAGAAGGATTTTCTCGAATCGCTAGTCCGTTAACTCAGTTGACTCGGAAAGATACAAAATTCGTATGGAGCGAGGAATGCGAGAAGAGTTTCCAAGAGCTCAAGAGGAGACTCATTTCGGCACCTATTATGGCAATACCATCTGTTTTGGATGGATTTGTTATCTACAGCGATGCTTCAGGCAAAGGGTTAAGATGTGTTCTCATGCAACATGGGAAAGTCATAGCCTATGCCTCATGACAACTCAAAGAATATGGGAGGAATTATCCTACTCATGATCTGGAGTTGGTAGCAGTCGTATTCGCGTTGAAAATTTGGAGACACTACTTGTATGGGGAGAAAGTGGAGATCTATACGGATCATAAAAGCCTCAAATATTTCTTCACCCAAAAAGAACTCAATATGCGGCAACGACGTTGGCTTGAGCTGTTGAAAGATTACGATCACACTATTCAAAATCATCTTGGAAAAGTGAACGTAGTAGCTGACGCATTGAGTAGAAGATTATATACGAGTATGAGTGTGATATTGTTAACACAAAGGCCCATTTTGTATGACTTGCAAAGGATGGAGATAGAGTTAAAGACTCCAGGGACCCACATAATGATGGTGAATATACGAGTAGAACCGACTTAATCTATAAAGTTAAAGCTGCTCAAGCTACGGACCGGGGGCGATGCGTATGAAGAAGAAAGTGCAAGAAGGTGTTATTCTTCAAACAAGAATCGATGAAGAAGGAATAATTTGAGTCTATTCTAGAGCGTTCCTAACGATTCTGACTTGAAGCATAGAATCATAATGGAAGCACACAATACACCATTTGCAATCCATCCTGGTATTACCAAAATGTATCATGATCTTTGACATACATTTTGGTGGAACAATATGAAGAGAGAGATCGCGAAGTTTATCTCGAGGTGTTTAACTTGTCAACATGTAAAGGCGGAGCATCAAGTGCCAAATGGTCCATTGTAACCACTTGAGATTCTAGAATGGAAGTGGGAACACATTACTATGGATTTCGTTACAGGTCTTCCCAAGGTTTCTCAAGGCATAGATGCGATTTGGGTTATTGTTGATAGATTAACCAAGTCTGCTCATTTCTTACCTATACGAGAAACTTATTCCCTTGAACGTCTTGCTCGTATCTACGTGAATGAGATTGTGAGATTGCATGGCATGACAATATCCATAGTTTTGGATCGTGACCCAAGATTCACTTCACAATTTTGGGCTAGCTTGTAGAAAGCTATGGGCACGGATTTACGATTCAGTTCGGCATACCATCCTCAAACGGACGGACAATCTGAGAGGACTATTCAAACTCTTAAAGATCTATTAAGAGTCTGTGTCCTAGACTTCAAAGGGAGTTGGGATAAGTATTTACCATTGGTGGAATTCTCCTACAACAATAGTTATCAAGCAAGTATAGGCATGGCTCCATTTGAGGCGTTGTATGGACAAAAGTGTCGTTCTCCAGTATGCTGGGACGAGGTGGGTGAAGCAACTTTGTTGGGACCGGAATTGGTATGCATGACTACAGAAAAGATCCAATTGATTCGATAACGTATTCAAACCTCACAGGATCGACAAAAGAGTTATGCTGATCTTCATTGAAAGGACGTGAAATTTAATATTGGGGATCATGTATTATTACGTGTTGCTCCATGGAAGGGAGTTACAAGATTCGGGAAGAGAGGAAAGCTCAATCCATGATTTATTGGTCCATTTCAAATTCTTGACCGAGTAGGAAATGTGGACTATAGACTCGCGTTACCTCCAAACATGTCTCATGTTCATAATATTTTTCACATATCTATGTTTCGTAAATATGTGGAAGACCCAAACCACATTATTGAGTTAGAACCAGACGAGATAGCTGAAGATTTAACATACGAGGAGGTACCTGTTAAGATCTTGGATAGGAAAGAGCATATCCTACGCACCAAGATTATACCACAAGTTAAAGTTTTGTGGAGGAACCATGTTATTGAGGAAATGACCTGGGAGTTGGAATCAGAAATGTAAGCGAGGTACCCTCACCTGTTTGAAACACCAGGTACGTATGTCAATTTCGAGGACGAAATTTTATAAGGAGGGGAGGTTGTAAGACCCCAACTTATTATAAATAAAATTGAATTTTCCTCTATTCATTATTCTAAATTAATAAGGTGTTAATTTGATATAATGCTTTGGTTATGGGTGAAATGTGCAAATTTTACAAAATAAGCAAGTGGTTATAAAATATTCATTTCTGTCGGGGAATATTCGTTTGGTCGTGGAATATTCGGGGAATATTATACGATGGGAATATATTTAGCCCCATAACGGAAAAAAACGGTTGGATGAAGGAAAACGACAAAGTATGAGTTTTTATAATTAACTACGTAATCGTTACAATTAACACTCGTTTGAATACTTGGTGGTTAAAATAAGATGTACGCGTGATCGCACAAAGAAGACACAAGATTGCACAATATTTTTGAAATTATTGATTCTTACGTAAGAAGGCACTACTCAATAATTGTTACAGTAGTTATTGTTCAATATTTTATTTTATTGATTCAATAATTGTTGCGTTGATAGTTTATATTATTGTTGTTTCAATAATTATCATTGCACAGTATTTCCCATTATCAGATCAATAATTCATATTATTTGAATAATATTATTAGATAACATTATTGGCAATGTCTAGAAAGTTCTATCAATGAGAGGTTTGGTCACCTAATTACGCACCATTAAGGAGAAATCTTTATCGGAAAGCCCCCTCTTTCTTGGGAACTGCCTGGTTTCATTATTGTGATTCTATAATATTATTTGTGAATAATTAATTATTGATTTATATGATAAAGAAATATTTATTTTATGAAGATATAAATGATGGATTTATTTATGTGGTTATAAATGAAAGAATTAATGTTGAGGTGTTTTATCAGTATTTTGTCGGATAGGAGGTATTAAAAGATCAAATCGGTGTTCTTAAAGCTCTATTGCGTGAGTTATAATTTTAATCCGACCGTTGGATTGTTGTGATTTTTGGATATGTTATACATATAGAAGTTGAGTATATATCCACAAATTTTGAACCGTTAAAAATTAACGTATGATTTGTTATGAATTTTAAGAGGTGTTGAAAATCATCCGTTTGTGGATTTTGGATATTTTCTGTCTGAAATTTGGAAAAACTTAAAGCTACAAAGTTGTAGAGAATTCGATTTCGTGTGGAATGGACATAAAATTCGTATTTTTCTGATAAACGGGCTATTTTCTATGAATTACTGAAGTTTCGGAATATAAAATGAAAATAAAATGATTTTTATTAAAATTTGGTGGGACCCACTTTTATTTTTGAAAACATGTGGGCTGCTAAAATCTTCCAAGATGGCTGCTCAATTAATTCAATTGAAGCATGCGTAGAATTTATATAAATAATAATAATAATATTTTATTATTTTAGTCTCCTATGACGTTCTAGCATTTTCCTATAAATAAGCGCTTAGGTTAGAATTAAAAATCACACCAGAAACAAGTTTTTTCTCTCTATATTGTCGAGCGTATTTTTGTGAGTATTTAGATACTTTGAGAGTTGCTTTTTAGTGCAAGTTCCCTTCGGCTTTATATCCGATATTCCGAACAGAAGTACTATCATTTTGAGGTAAGGGATATTATTTTTTTTATAATGATGTTATTCTTTCAATATCATTATACCAAAATATTGATATAGATTTTATTATGGAATTTCTACCTTTTTGTTTCGGGATTACTATTCACGTATACGGCACTATTCACGAATACGACACTATTCACCGAAAAATGATTTTTTTTTTGTCCAAGATGTCTATTATGGTTACTATCTTTGATTGTATCCATGTTTTGATCTTTATTTTTGAATTCTGCTTCACAATTGGTTATTATGAAGTATTATTGATCTTGGATAAATTGTTATACTAATCCCTAATAATTATCCTTCTGTCTCACTGGATTCGTTTTCTTTAAAATATTTTTCATCATCCTCAGTCCTAAATGATGATATTACTGAATATCTTTGGCCTGTAGTGCAAAGATGAATGATTAACTGATGAATATCTTTGGCCCATAGTGCAAAGATGAACAGGTGTTGAGATGAACATAACCGACTGGTGATACAAATGAATATCTTTGGCCTGTAGTGCAAAGATGAATATTTGATTAAAGATGTATATTGATTGTTGTTATAGGGATAAAATATTGATGAGGGACTTTTAAATCTTAGAAGATAGTAGGACTCATTCTCTATGTTACTCTTCTAATGGATTGCTATTTTCACTGTATTTGTTGATCTAAAACTTGTTGTCTATTATATTCTATTAGATTTTTCCCTGTTGAAGACTAATGATAATTTGTTGTATATTATCTTAGTCATAATATTCTTTACTGGGCTAGTTGTGCTCACCCTTTTCCTTTTTGTTCCATTTTTCTTCTCAGGAGGTGAGAACATAGCAAGATCTAGTCAGGGTATGGAGTGATGGTTCTAGAAAGATGTTTTAGCAGTCCTCATTATTTCTCTAAAATAGTGTATGATTAATTATAATGAGGACTTATTTGAGTGTGGATATTGTCTAGAAGACCATATTTGTATTTAAACTCACAGTATGTGTTGTCGTATTTTGCACGACAATTGTATTATTGAAGTTATAGTTTACTTTCTGTACCATATATTTGGCGACTCAGAATGGGTGTTCTATACCTATTTTGGGGGCGTCACATTTTTTCGCTGTCGCTGATGCTTGTTTGATGAAGAGAAATTGAGATGTTTTCTACATCTCTACGGGGATGACGTTCTGAGATCACCGGAACCTCTTGATGTATACGCTGGTAGTTTACAATGGTGTTTACCCTGATGGTAGTTTGACAACGGATCTTACCCTACTGGTAGTTGAATATGCTGACATCGCCAAATTATTTCGGTTCCCACTCGAACAGTGGTATACAAAGCTTTCATCACTGAACTGTCTTGATGTTACGCTGAATTGATGCCAATGGTTTCGAATACTAGATCTTCTGATACCTTTGCTGAAGTAAGATCCAAAGGTTTGCTTCACCAAACTCTGCCTGATGTTATGCTTGATAGAGATGTACGTTGATGTAGCGCATTTGCACATGTGCAGATCATGTATAATGTGATGATCTAGATTTACTTAGGAGTCTATCGTCCTAGGTTGATGCAGATTATAATTTTTATGGAGTAAAATTTTTTTCTCACCCTTTTTGAGGTGATTTGGAGTTTCCTTTTGCTGTTGGGTGCTTGTGCCCCATTTTCTTGAGCGTTTGATTCGCAACCCGGCTGAACTGATGACCTGAATGTCGCTGATTTCCCTGGAAGGTGCAACTCATTCTTTCGCTGCCCATATTTGAACTTCAGTGTAGAGGCCTCAAGTTATGAGGATTTGACGCAGGTTAACATGTTTGATGGTGTAGATTTCATTCACCAAACCTTTTGTCATTAGGCCTTTACTTTTGAGTTAAGAAATTTTTTGAGAATTTTCCCCTTCTTATGTAGGGGCAAGCTTATATCGCCGTGATAGGAGTTCTCCTTTCTTTTAATAAGAGGCTTGATCCTGCCTTAAACTCCCTCCCTTTTTTGGAATCAAAAAATGCCCCAGTCCTTTCGCATGTTGATGTCGGGTATTTATATTAGAAATTCTCTTTGTTGACCAAATCGCGAGTGAGCAATATCCGAATCGCCAGTGAGATGATATGAGGGAAGCTCTGATGATGATGTACCATGCTGATGGTGCTGACTGGTGCATTTTCCTCTTTAGGATGGTTGATAAATGCCCCAGTATTGAGTTGTTGTGATTTTTGAGATTGCCCCAGTCTTGTTATAAGGATCCCAGTATCGGGTTGTCGCCAATATTGAAATTGCTCCAGCCTTGCTTGTTGTTTGGGATAGTTGCTTTGCTAGGATGCTGAGATCGCAAGAGGATTTTACCTTTGTATAGATGGTGAATAGGTAGTGGATTTGGGCTTTAATTCCTTCAATCATTGTTCCTGACTTGTTCGCACAATCGGCTTTGATGATTTTCTTCTGATTTGATGAAGACTTGTGATTGAGGGTGTCGGCTCTTTGAAGGTCCTCGCTGTTGGGTTCTTAGTACATCGTTGTTTCTTCCTTTCTGGGATTTCTTCCAAAATTGATGGAATGACATTGAAGTGTTGTTGGGTCTTCTCCACATGGGTCGTTGACTTGGAGGGTTGTTCTTTGGGCGTAGACTTGGGATTGATGTTTGGGTTTAGATGTTTCTTTTGAGGTTCAGACCGCACCACTGATGGTTGCCTACGTACTCTTGTATGTGAGGGAGATTAGGTCTGCGTAGTTTCGCTTTGATAAGATAAACGGTTTGAGAAGTGTTTGTTTGGGTTTTTGTTTGGTTTGACCGCACCATAAATGGCTGCCTACGTACTCCTATTGGAGAGGAGATCAGGTCTTTCGTAGTTCAGGCTTGATGAGCTGAAACCTGAATGATTTGATTTTTGATTTTTGATTTTTTTTTTTTTTTTCTTTTCTTTTTTTTTTTTTTTTCTTTTTTTTCTTTTTTTTTTTTTTTTTCAATATTTATATGCATGGAAAATAAAAGGCATACTACGAAGAAAGTGATACTGTCCCAACATCTTCTGGAACTCGCAACCTTATCCCCTGGATCTACATCTTCTTGGCTAGTTGAGGCCTGATAGTCCAGTTGTCAGTGGTTATATTGCCTTCAAGGCTCGCGATAGAGGCTACCTCTTGATTCTGAATATCTTCACTTATAGCCATAACTTGATCGCTTCCTGATTCGATACGTTCCTCAGGGACACTTGAATTGGACCTATCACAAAAAGGGATGAACTCCTGATTCTTTAATTGGTTGGCTTCTCCGATAACCTCACCACCTTTTCCATCATCTGTTCCTTCGCATTTTTCCTGGGCTTGAGAGGATTCGACTATGAAATCTCCCTCAAACTGTGGTTGCATTTCTTGCAGGAAACTTTTCTTTTTGGCTTTTTCTTCCTTGGAAAGGATTAGTATTTCCTCCGCATCATCCAAGGTTATAAAATCAGGAACGTGGATGCTATCTTTGGACCAGAAGATGCTTGATGTTGGCGAAGGAATATCCTTTGGGGATTCCCGTGTCTCCTATGCCATTCTATGCATTAAGATCATCCATCTTGTGTTCTGCCAGGATTATCGTTCGTAGCCTTCACCTCATTTGAACTGCTTGTCTCGAGTGGACATCTTAAGCTTTTTATTTCCTTTTCGCCTTTTTTGGTCATGGAGAATTCTATCTCCAGCTCTCCATTTTCAATGAGATCCTATATTTTATGTCACAAAGACCAGCATTCCACAGTCGTATGTCCAAGTGAGTTAGAATGGTAGAGACATATCTTGGTGGAATAATAACTCTTTATCTTGGGATTTATAGGAGGCAGCAACTCAGTAATCCTTCCTTCGCTTATCAGAAAGTGTAGCATTTCTTCATTGGATTTGCTTAAAGGGTTGAATTTTCAGACTCTTGTGGAGGTTGTTTGATCTTTCTTCTTTGAGAATTTGCATTCCCCCGAATGATTTTTCCGTTGGTGAGATCTTTTAGCAATTTTATCATCCCCCTTTTCTTGGCCTTCTAATAGTTGAGTGAAAAACTGCCTCGTATCTTGATGTTGTCGCACTATCAGCTTAGCTAGCAGATTTACTTGATTCTGGATCGTCTCTAATTTTTGCATTACTATGATACCCTCCTCCGAGTTTTCCCATTTTAGGACATTTGTTCTGTGCCTTTGGGGGTAGTCTTCTATCCTTCGTATGCACTTACAAATTGGATATATTTCAGCACTTCCTGACCTGATCATGCTGCAACGGAAGGTTGGTGTTGACATTTTGTTGATCAGGTTGTTGGACCACAATACTCCCACTTTCGATCAAATTTTGAATTTTATGATTTAAAGACCAACAATCTTGTGTATCGTGTCCTGGAGACCCCGAGTGTTAAGCACATTTTTGGCTTGGATTGTATCTTTTGCTCCCTGGTTCCAGAGGTGGGGATAATTCGGTAATTTTCTTGTGATCCATTAATATCGCCAATACATTTTCAAGGGGATCTCCCAACGAAGTGAACACCCAATTTTCGTTTTTCAAATTTTTTTTCCGTCTGGGCATTGGTTAAATGTAGACTGTTGTTGAGATGGCAGATTATCTTGCATTTTCCAAATGGGGGGATTGTAGGTTGGTCTCCTAGTTTGCCCCTGTACAACAAGGGATACATCTTAAATGCCTTTATCGGGTACACCCTTGGGATCACTCACATATTTGCCAGTTTTTATATGCTTGGCGACTGCTTCCAAGGCAGTGAAGTCTTTAATCTTGCCTGCCTTTAGGCCCATTTCTGCCATTTTGTCGTGTTTAATCATTTCCGAGAATGGCTTTCCTATGCCTGCTAGGATCCTCTCATAGTAAGGCGCCTCTTGAATGTCAATAAATGTCATTACCATCTCGGTTTACATCATTGATGGAATGACTTTATGTTCATGAGATGTCTCCACCTTTGGGCATATTCTCGAAAAGATTCAATTACTTTGCTATTTGACTTTAGTCACCGGTATCAATCGGTGCCATTTGAGGAAAAAATCTTGATCGATTTAGAAAGGCGTGGGCCAATTCTTTCCAGTTGTGAATTTTGGCATTGTCAAGTCGGGCATACCAGGCTTTAGCCTCTCTAGTGAGACTCTTTTGAAAAAGTTGCATTCTGAGGCTTTCATCTTCAGCATAAGACCCCAGTTCACCAATGTACACTTTCAGATGAATATAGGGATCGCCTGCCCCATTGTACTTTTCAAACTTTGGGACTTTGAATTTGGTAGGATATCGAGCCCCTGGGAATATGCACAGATCTGAATAGGTGACACTCCCATAATTTTTAGTCCCTTTGATTGATTGGGATGGTCTCCTCCATTTGTTGGACTTTCTTTCTTATATCCCCGCCGTTCTCGATCCCCACGAGATTTGTGATTTCTTTATTGAAATGAGGTTTAGGTATCTTGGTTTCCATCTTTTACCAATACCGACCGACCCCCTGGTGTGGATGACTCTGGTTGAGTAGGCATTGTTTGGCCCCGGATTTCTCCATGTGCAGAGGATTTTGCGTGGAGGGGTATTTGTGGACCCTGAGTAGATTGGTGTAGTTCCTTGAACATAACAACCAACTCTGTAATTTGATAGCTTAATCTTTCGAACTCCTCACGAGAGATAGGAGTAGGATCAGATTGGGCACTTTTATCCATGTCTGACTGTGGGCTTAATTCCTTTTTGGACTTTGAACGGGAAACGGCCCAATTGCTTCCCTACAAAAGACTTATGTAGTTTAGTCTTAGGGATAATGTAAATGCTATCATAATGTGCCCATTTAGGAATATTGTCCTGCAAAATGGGTGTTAATTGATAACATGTCATGTATGCACAAATTTTCTTCATATTTTCCATTACATAAAGATGAACATGGAATAAAATTACAAGTAAATGTTTTTACAAGTAATTGAAAATGGAGAGCATGAAGAGACTTTCCTCCGCGTTTGGTTTATCAGAAGTTGACCTATCTAAGGTTACTTTCGCGGCTTTTTGGCATGAAGGTTCCCAGATCATCGCAATCTACTTGACGGGAAGTTAATCCGGTCTTTCAACTGGAGCGAATCTATGACAACCAAGAATTTTTAATTTAATTGTAATAGTTATTGGATTAAATAAATAATTTTCGATGATTTAATTATTAGATTAAATAATTAATTGATGAAGTTGTGGTAGAATAATTTAATTGTATGTGTTATATTTATTAAATTAATGTGGAGAATTGATTTATATAAATATGTGAGCTTATTGAATTAAAAAAAATATTTAATAAGTCTAATATTATTTTAATTAAATAAATAATTAATAAATTGGACATAATTAATAAACGAGAAATTTAATTATGTGACTATATGAATTAAATGAGAAATTATTATATTTTATTAAATTAAATAAGATATTTGATTTATTGTGTAATTGGGTGTGACATGATTTAAACTATAGTATAAGAGAATCATTAAATTAAATGGTTTTGGAGCCTATTATTGCCAACCAAACGAGGCCCTAAGAGGAGTTAGTAGCAGTTAACCCATGATGGGTAACTGACCTCTACAACGCGTCAGTTCTTACGTCTTCTTCTTTTATTAATCAGTTTTATTTTGAGAAGACGTAATTTATTTATGAGTTTTAACTGAGAGAGAATTCAGAAGAAAGTGAAGAATCAGAGGAACCGACTTTAGGGTAAACTCTTAAACCCAAATTGTAATTACGTTGTTATTATTTTGAGAAAAAGACATCTCTAACATCTCTGTAAAACAAATTTGTGTGATCTATGCATGAATTGATGATCAAGGTGTAAAAACGTAACATGATAATATATAATTATAATACGTTTTTATTACCATATATGCATGTTTTCATAACATTAATTGCATACAAATTGTTATAAATTGATTTATGAAGTTACTGAGTATAAGTTTTATATGTATGGCCCTTATGGGAATTGCTATGTTACGAATTGTTGTTTAACTTGAAATTGAACGGTAGATTATGTTATTACATGTCAAAACGAAGGAAATAAACTTTGAATGGGCGATTATTTTGTTATATAGCGAACCCATGATGTTAATTTTTATGTTTTGTGTTCAAAACCTTCAAGAACATCAAGAACAATGAAATTACATGTTTGATTATGTAATTATGTGTTTTAATTTGTTAAAATCACTCTATAAAGGTTGGGTAATGATTATGTACGAATTCTAGTATGTGGGTATGTTTAATTTAATGTATTTAATGACCATGTAATGATAATTTCGCCGAATTCTGTGTTCTTCGCGAACTAGAATTCAAAAACTGGAGTTCCGCGCCGCGACGCCAACTCCATGCTTTAAGTCCCGCGCTGCATCACCACCTGCAAACGCAATAATACATAGAACAACCAAAATACCATAACCCAACCACAGTGCAAGAACAAGTCTAACGGTTCAGCCATGTAAATGCCACTTAGCAGATTGTCTAGAAATGATTTTTTTAAGTGTTCAAGTCTAGAAATGTGATAGTAACCAAATCTAAGGAACATGAAATTATGTTAGACGTATAATGAGACGTTAAGATAAATCCTTAACATATTAATAACACAATTATGTGCAAATTAAATTATTGAACACATAGTTAGCTTATTATTGTTCATAAAGTGTAAATTATGTGTCAATGAATGTAGTAATTTGACTAAGTATGGTCATAATCAAAGTTAGACAAAGAGAATGAACTTGTGATGACTAGTTACATTATAATTGACTGGTATTGTGAATGTAAATGGTATGTAGGATTAAATCAAGGAACGTGTATAAATTAACGTGTAATCTATGCACGAGGCAAGTTTCCTAACCCTACTCGTTATCATTATATGAGTTTATAAGTTTATCTCTTTACATCGAGAAAATTCTCGTTATTATTGATTCAGTCCATTTTGTTAAGTATATTAATCTTTCAAAGTATGATTCTATTATATAATATTTATTCTATTGTATACCTCTTGAGATTGCTATTCGATTTAAATTATCAGTTACTGTTGAACCTTGTTAGACTAGAGAACCCTTAATGATTCGACTAGTCCATAGTTGATGAGCGTTCTAAATTTCAGAACCTTTATTGAATTATCCAAACCAAACTTCCTTTGGTGCGGACTCTAATGTCAAACTGAGATGAACAACCTTGTATAGGGGATTACTTATGCGTTAAGCGTTAAGATATTGTGCACGTGATGTATGGTACTAAGGGTGATCCCCTAAAGTACGAGAAGAAGAGTCCATAGTCTTATGACTGTTAAAGGTTTCAAGTATAAACACTTGATAACCTAGAACATAGTTCAAGGTCTTATGACCCCTCAGAAGTTCCTTTGATTCTTGTTATTTATTCTTGATTCAAAAGCTGAGTTTTCCTATTTCAGAAGTCTTTGATTTATTCGCATGTTATTATTCATTTGTTATATTTTTATACTTGTGGGCAATCGTGCTCACTCTTACGTGATAATAACATTGCAGTTAAGAATGAAAGATCCGACGAGCCTTCCACTAGTAAAGGCAAGGGCAAGATTAACAACGAAGAAGATTTGTTGTGAATATGTACTTATGTTTCAGACTTGATGTTGTTTAAGACTTGTTATTTGTTTATGATTCCACACAGATGTTTAAGGTTAGAGTGACCTAGGATTGTATTTTTATGCAGATGATGTAACCCCATAATGGGAAGATTTATTTATTTATTCTATCTATTGCATGGTTTGCATTTATTTATGGGTAGATAGATAGATGATATTTGTATAGTGAACACCAAAACCTGTGGAAATGGAAGTACTCGGATTTGGGGGTGTCACATGTTGGTATCAAAGTTGTAGGTTATAAACCTTAGGTGTAGGAACAACCTTAGGTATTAGCCTTGTAGGAGATCGAGAACATAGTGGTGGTAAACTTTTATTGAGTTCTAAGAAATGAATTTCTTAATTCATTGAAGATAATAAAAGACTTTATGTGCTTATGTGTTAAATTATGTGTTCGCTAGTACGGATTAGTAACTAAAACTTAAAAATTTTGTTGTCAGGATGTCGGACGTTGGAGGAGCTAGTCGAGCTGGGGAGGAGGAACCCCGAGTACCTACGGAGGAGGAGCCCCGAGACATTCATGTCGTCAGGGAGCAGTTGGTACAGAGAGAGCCATCTTCGTTGATCACTGTTGTTGGTTAGGAGTATGAGCATGAGACAGATCCAAAGGAGGATTCTGAGGAAGAAGAGGAGGAAGAGGAATTCCCACCGAACTCCATCGATGCTGAGATGTATGATGCACTTTATGATCGTAACATAGAGTTATGAGACACTGTTCAAGAACTGAAGGAGAGGACTGTTATTCAGCAGAGTACCATCGAGCAGAAGGATAGGAAAATTGTGACTCTTCACACACGTTTAGGAAACGTGGAGTGGGATTTGGTTCACGAGAAGGGTTAAACCGAGGAGAAGTCCGAAGAAATAGAAAAGTTGAAGAAGGATCTGAAGAGAGCTCGAAAAGGCTGGCCATAGTAGAGGAGGGTGGTAAGAGAGTCACGTCGTGCTGATCTTGCAGAAGAGGACTGTCGTGCGAAGAAGGCTAAGCTTGGGGAGAAGTACTCTACACTTCAAAATGCAATGGATGCGGCCTAGGATCGAGTTATGAGATATCCAATCCAGTTTGAAGGTCTACCATCATATATGCTAGATTGCAGGACGATGTCCTGTATCATGGAAGAGGAACATTGCAAGGCTATTCAGCGCCTTAACCGGCAGTGATAGGATTAGTTTAATTATGTGAAAACCTATCTTGTAGTTAAAGATGTAAATTATGATGTGATTATAAACAAAGGAATATTTTAATGTTTTAAATCCTGTAGATTCTTTATCTCGGGATAGTCGATGTAAATAGCAGTGATGCTATCGTATGATGTTAAAACTTTTGAATTGAATAAAATATCAGAGTTTATTCGAGATAATGTGTTAAGTGAATTATGATTAAATGTTTTAGTTAAGCCTTAAATGTTTAAGGGATTGAATAAAGACCTAATAAGTGTATATTCTTAACAGAAAAATGCCGCCTAGAAGAAGACAAAACCATCAACAAGCTCAAGGAGAACTGATGAATAACAACAATGACGCCAATGCTAATCCTATTCAGCAATTGGTGAACCTATTAGCTGGAGAAATTCACAATCAACCACAAGCTCCACCGAATACATTGTTCAAGGATTTCAAGGTGGTGGGACCGCCAGAGTTTAAGGGCTCCATAAACCTGATCGAAGCTCAAACCTGGGTTATGGAGATGGAGAAGGTGTTTGATGTCGCCAGAGTAAGAGAAGATCAGAAAACTACATACGCAACATTCATGCTGAAATCCGAAGCCAGTTATTGGTGGTAGACAAACAAAGTACGGGGAGGAGAAGGTGTGATAACCTGGGAGAGATTCAAGGAGATGTTCTTCGAGATGTATTTTTCGACCAGCTCACAGAACCAAATGGAGGTTCAGTTTCTGGAGTTGAAAGAGGGAAATATGTCCGTAGCAGATTATGCGGCAAGGTTGAACGAGTTGGCTAGGTTCGCCACATATCAAGTGCATACTAATGAGAGAAAGGCAAGACATTTCGAGCAGGGATTGAAGCCCTAGTTGTATAGCAAGGTGTCAATATTCCAATTGAACACTTTTATTGGAGTGTTAGAGAAGGCCATACTCACTGAAGGTGGAAGCGATGCGGTAACTAAATATAATCAGGATCAGAAGAAGAAAAAGAGTGAAAATAAGGGAACTAACAAGACTGGTGGAAGTAGCACGGGAGGTAGTAATAATCAGAAGAGAAAGTGGTCTGATAACTCATCAATTGGAAATCAACAAGGAGGGCAGAAGAAGAAGATCGAAGCGTGCCCAACCTGCGTAAAAGTTCATCTGGGAGTTTTCATGAAGGAAAAACGAGTATGCTACAATTGTGGTCAGGAAGGCCACATAGCACCTAACTGTCCTAACCCAAAGAAGGGTGCTTACTTCACTTGTGGCTCAAAGGATCATCTTGCAAGGGACTGTCCTAAGAAGGGATCTGGAGGAACAGGATCAGGAGGGAATAGAGGAAACAACGGTGGAAGCACTCTGACTATCGCAGGACCAGCTGCAACCAACCGACCGACCGCCAGAACATTCAACATGACAGTACATGATGCAATACAGTCTCGTGATGTGGTGTCAGGTATCATTTCGATTAATAAAGTTAATGCTTATTTATTATTTGATTTGGGTGCTACTTGTTCATTTATATCCGATGACTTTGCTAAGAACTTAGAATTGCTTAAGGACGAGTTAGAATACCCCATGAACATAGAAATTGCGAATAGAGAAATAATCCCTGTTAAGTACGTACATAAGAACTGTAGAGTGGATATTAAGGGTAATATCATGAATGTAGATCTTATCCCTATTCGACTTGGAGAAATCGACGTTATCTTGGGTATGGACTGGTTATCCAATTATGGGGCGGTAATTAATTGCCAAAAGAAGCGTATTAACCTTATGACTCCGTCTAAGGTTGTGTTTTATGGTAGCAAGTCACCTAGACAAGCAAGTTATCTGACGATGATGTAGGCCCAGAAGTTGTTAAGACAAGGCTGTGTAGGATATCTAGCTTACATAGTCGATAGTCGTAAAGAGAATCCGAAAATAGAGGAGATACCTGTAGTGAGGGATTTCGCAAACGTATTTTCGGATGATTTGCCAGGACTTCCTCCAGATAGAGCAGTTGAATTTGTGATCGATTTGGCTCCAGGAACGGCTCCAATATCGAAGGCACCGTACCGAATGGCACCGGTAGAGATGAAAGAACTGATGGTTCAACTATAAGAATTACTGGATAAGAAGTATATCCAACCGAGCGTATCGCTGTGGGGAGCACCGATTTTATTCGTGAAGAAGAAGGATCGAACAATTCGGCTCTGCATCGACTATAGAGAACTGAATAAGGTCACGATTAAGAATAGATATCCATTACTGAGAATCGACGACACATTCGATCGATTAAAGGAACGTAGATACTTTTCAAAGATAGACTTGAGAGTTGGTTATCATCAACTGAAGGTGAGACCAGAGGATGTACCAAAGACAGCGTTCAGAACACGATATGGTCACTATGAATTTTTGGTAATGTCATTTGGTCTAACGAATGCTACTGCAGCATTTATGGGCTTAATGAATGGAGTGTTTAAGCCATTTTTGGACAAATTCGTAGTGGTATTTATAGATGATATTTTGGTATATTCAAAAACCAAGGAAGAACATGAAGAGCATTTGAGGGTGACGTTAGAGACATTGAGAAGGGAGAAGTTGTATGCCAAGTTTTTGAAATGTGAATTCTAGATTGAAAGAGTACAATTTCTTGGACATGTGATCGATAGGAACAGAATTTTGGTGGATCCCTCCAAAGTCAAAACTGTGATTAACTAGGATCATCCAAAGATGCCGTCAGAAGTAAGAAGCTTTCTTGGATTGGCAGGTTATTACAGAAGATTCATTCAGGACTTTTCCAAGATCGCGACTCCATTGACAAATTTGACTAGGAAATCGGTGAAATTTGTTTGCACGGAGAAGTGTGAGGAAAGCTTTCAAGAATTAAAGAAAAGGTTGAGTACAGCACCTGTGTTATCTCTTTCGGATGATATAGGAAATTTTGTGGTATATAGTGATGCATCACATAAAGGACTTAGCTGTGTGCTTATGCAAAATGGCAGAGTCATTGCGTACGCGTCACGACAATTGAAGGATTATGAGAAGGGGTATTCGACCCACGACTTGGAGTTAGCTGCAGTGGTTTTTGCTTTGAAAATCTGGAGGCACTATCTCTATGGGGAGAAGTGTGAAATATATACAGACCACAAGAGTCTGAAATATATTTTTACATAGAAGGACTTTAACATGCGCCAAAGAAGGTGGTTGGAGTTAATTAAGGACTACGATTGTGAGATTCTATACCATCCGGGTAAGGCAAATGTGGTTGCCGACGCCTTAAGTAGAAAGGGTCGGGAGAAACTGATGATGTTAACCGCTCAGGAGGAGATAATTTCAGCAATGGAAAAACTGGAATTGGAAGTGAAGTATCCTATAGAGATTGATGAGAAGCTGTCTTAGATGCAATCAGTACAACTATACTAGATAAAGTTAAGGAGGCTCAATTTCAGAATGACGAATGTAAAATGGTGAAAAAGAAGATATTCAAAGGAACCGAATCAAGATTCAAGATGGATAAGGAAGGAATACTGAGATTTGAGAGTAGAATTTAGGTACTGCCAGTACCGAAGATTAAGGAAGAAATTTTAAGCGAGGCTCATAACTCACGATATTCGATTCACCCTGGTAGTACCAAGATGTACCAAGATCTTCGACAACATTTCTGGTGGCCGAATTTGAAATGAGAGGTTATAGAATGTATTGCCAAGTGTTTGACATGTCAGAAAGTGAAAGAAGAACATCAGATGTGAGACCCCAAATTTTATGAATAAAGATTTAAATTTTCTCAAAATATTTTTTTGAATATTATGGTGTGGATTTAATATAATGTTATAGTTGTGGGTAGTATTTATAAATTTTGCAAAGTATGCAAGTTGTTGTATAATATTCGATTGGCCGGGGAATATTCTTTTTGTCGGGGAATATTCGTAAGACGACATAATCATTGGTGGACCCCACAACAGAAGTACTGTCGTAGTTTGAAAATGACAAAAATATTTTATGAAAATAACGGCGGAGGTTTTACCGTTAATACTGTTGAACTACCCGATAGTAAAAGTATAGTAATACACGTGGTTGCATAGTAGCACATGGTATTGATTACTGATGCTTACGTGATAAGTCACTAAGTTATACTCAATTATTGCTATAGTAATTGCTGCATCATATCTCTCATATTATTGATTCGATTATTGTCACAGTATCATCTGCATAATATTTTATATATTATTAAATCAATAATTGAGACGACAAAGTTATTCATATTATTAAATTACAATATTTATAATGTCTAGAAGTTCTGTCAAGGAGAGGTTTGGTCACCTAACTGCGCGCCAATAGGGAGAAATCCTTATTGGAAAGCCCCCTCTTTCTTGGGAATGACCTGATTGTTAAATATTATGAGTTATGATATTAATGATAAATAAGTTCGTGTTGATTAAAGATGAATTTGATAATTCCATTATGTTGGGATTATTGGTGTTAGTTGAAATCGACATCTATTCCGATGATAATTGATGTATGGGGGTTATATTGATAAATCGGGTAATTTATCGGATAAATGAGCAATTAATTGCTACTAATTCACATGCTCATATAACTATTTGTTCACATATGTGTACTATTGAGTCACATTCACTTACTATTAGGGGAGTTGGTGCAAGATTGATAATACTTGTATGACTAAGTTAAAGATGGAGGTATAGATGGAGGTACTATACCGTAATTCGTATTTTCACATGATTATAACTATTGAATCATATGATTGAACTATTCATTCACATGATTTACTATTAGGAGAGGTGGTGCAAGTTTGATAATACTTGTAGGACTAAATTAAAAATGAAAGAAAAGTTGGAGGTATTGTACTGTAATTTTTCGAGCCCCAAAATATTCAATTATCGAAACTATATTTTTCTATAAATAGAAGCTCATTCTTCCTTCATTTCTCACCAATTCACTAAAGCTTTAGAGCCATTATTATAGAGAGAAATTATAGAGAGAAAGAAGAAGAAAAGTCTGCTACCTTTCTACTCCAGTATCTAGTCTTCTTTTGAGGTAAGGGATATTATTTGTTGTACCCATAAGGGGTATTATTTCTTTCTTATTCATGAAGAGAACTTCTGTTATTCCATTATTTATTATTCTGTTGGAATAACCTGTTTATGCGAAGAACCGCATACATGGTGAAATTCTTCTGTTATTCCATTCTGTATTATTATGTTGGAATAACTTTTGTTTGCGCTGAAATCTGGGATACATGGTGAAATTCTTCTATTATTCCATTCTTTATTATTACTGTTGGAATATCACTTGGGGTTGTAATTTTACTCGACTTTGGTTCCGTTCTTTATTATTCTGTTGAATAACCTATTTATGCTAAGTAATCGCATACATGGTGAAATTTTGTTGTTATTCCATTCTTTATTATTCTATCGAAATATCCTGCCTACATGCATTTCTACTTTGGGACTGGTTCCATTATTTATTATTCGTATTTATTATTCATTCGAATATCCCGATCGCATGCGTTTACGGACGGATTCCAGTTCCATTATTTATTATTCTGTTGGGAATAACCTATCTGTGCGGTCTCTATTGCATGCATGGTGAATCCTTCTGTTATTCCATTCTTTATTATTCTGTTGGAATAATCTTTTATGTGGATTATCACATGCATGGTGAATGATCCTTTGTATTCATTCCTTATTAAATTGTGGAAATGATCTGTATACGTGGATTACCGCATGACAGGTAAAAATCCATTTGCAGTTTCATATATTCTTTATTATACTCAGTTGGTTAAAGTTTTGACTTCTATACTCCATGAAATTAGTGGAATATCCTTGATATTTGCGCTTCATCCAGTATCTTTTCATGGAAACATTCTTCTGAGCATTCTTGAATTTTACTCTACAAAGAAGTATCATGTTGACAATTTGGACATTATTGAGTTCAGGATAAATTAACTTATAAGTCTTTAAAATTTATTCTTGAACTTGTTTTATTGAATTATTATGTCATTGTCATGATGAGTTATGTTGGTTATTATGTGAAAACATGAAAGTTTCTTAGAAATCACAAAGGGTTGAAAATCAGATTTTGGTGAAAATAGAACATAAAATTCAATTGACTATATCTCCTGTTATATTTTGAATTTTTAAGTGTGGTTAAGTCCTAGAGTTAGATCTATGAGTTTCCTAACTTATCCAAGTGGAATCACTAGAAAAGGTGTTGTAGATTTTCGTGTTGACTGATTTTAGCAAAGCACGAAAAAGTGAAAAATGGGAAAAAGCTTCTACCTAGATTTTTAAAAGGGAATTTTCGGTAAATTAATTTGTGAGAAAAATTTTGACCTTTTGGAACATGAAAGTATATTGTATAAAGAACCTCCTGTCCAAAAATGAGCTCATTCCGACTTAAAATGAGCAAGTTATGACAATTTCAATATTTAGGTTTTTTTTTAATTAAAACGCTTATATAGGAGTTCTATAACTCCGATGACTATGAAATTTAAACTGGAAGCTCACGTTAACATGTGTAAGATCCTGCCAAGATTTGGGAATTTCTAGAGTTAACCTTGAGGTAGCTAATTTCTTAAGGAATTAATTAGAAATTGATTTTTGAAAAATAGTAAATGAATTTTAAAATTCGAGAAAATATATGTTCATTATGGGACTATATTCGCTAAATCTCGAAAAAGAAATATTTTGGGACTGATTTGGTATGTTTCATGAAAATGGTTTAATTACTTAACATATGAGTTAAATATGTTATGTGAAGTAACAAAGTTGGAAAATAGGATTTTATGGCTTGGAAATCCTATATAAGGTATATGCTGATTTTTGATGAGGATTTGATCATTGGTGATGAAATCTTATGAGTATGGCATTTTGGATGATTAAATGCATTATTTGGTAAAGTATAAACAATTGAAATAAATTGTTTATAAGTTTAAGAAGTGATTAGAATATTATTATAATATTAATAATATTAGATTATGAGTTTATTAAGTGATTGATAATATTTGGATAAATTTAAAGTCTTTAATATTTATCCTTGTTTTCGTTTGATTAATGATTATATCATTGTCATCATCCTCATGCTTATATGGTGATGAAAGTTATCTTTGGCTTACGTTTGAAGATGGACTGTTGATTATTGAATTGTATATCTTTGGCTTACGTGAAAAGATGGATTGTTGATTATTGGTTTTCTTGTTGTATATCTTTTGCTTACGTGCAGAGATGGACCTGGTATGATTATGACCAGGGATTATTCGGTATAGTCATGACCATTGATAATTTAAAGAATATCCTTGGCCCGTAGTGCAGGGATGATTCGATGATGTGGTTTATTTATTAAGATGAGTCTCAGCGATAAAAATTGATGAAAACATTTTAAACCATAGAAGATAGTAGATTTTATTCTCTACTTGACTCTTTTAATGGATTGCTTGTTCCGCTGCAGTTAAACTTGATGTCTATTGTATTTTATCAGTTTAACATTGGTAAAGACTAATGATAATTTATTCTACATTATCTTAGTCATAATATTTCTTACTGGGCTAGTTGAGCTCACCCTTTCTTTCACTGTTCTCTTCAGGAAATGAGAATATAGCTGGGACGAGTCGGGGAAAGGAATGACGGGTCCAGATGATACCACTAGTAGTCCTCACTATCCTGTTAAATATTGTGACAATAAATGTAATGAGGACTCCATTGAGTGTGGATATTGTCTAGATTATAATATTCTTGTTAAAGCTCTCAGTTTATGTTTTGTCGTATTTTACACGACAGTTGTATTATTAAGTTGTATTTATATTTTCGTACCATGTATTTGGCGACTCAAGATGGGTGATGTATACCTGTTTTGGGGGCGTCACATCAGAGGCTAAGTGGGTTACTACAACCTTTAGAGATTCTAAAATGGAAATGGGAACATATTATGATGGATTTCGTGGTTGGCCTAAACACAACTCGAGAAAAGGCTACGACCTTGATATGGGTTATTGTTGACCAATTGACGAAATTCGCACACTTCCTTCCGATCAAAATTAGATTCAAATTAGATCAGTTGGCAAGGTTATATGTGAAAGAGATTATTTCGAGGCACGGAGTTTCGGTGTCAATTGTTTCCGATAAGGATCCGCGCTTTACATCGAACTTCTGGAAACGTCTATAGGAATACATGGGTACACAGTTACAAATGAGTATAGCATATCACCCTAAAATAGATGGACAAAGTGAAAGAACAATTCAGACATTAGAAGACATGTTAAGACATGTTAAGAGCTTGTATAATGGACTTTAACAGAAATTGGGATGATCATCTACCGCTCGTAGAGTTCAGCTACAACAACAGTTACCACGCTAGTATTGGCATGCCGCCTTATGAAGCGTTATACGACAGAAAGTGCAGAACTTTGCTATACTGGGATGAAGTTGGCGAAAGACAATTACTAGGCCCAGAATTGGTACAACAGACAGTAGAAATAGTCAAAGTGATCCGAACAAGACTGATAGCAACTCAAGATAGACAGAAGAAATACGTCGATCCACACCATAAAAATGTTGAGTTTGATTCGGGTAGTTATGTGTTCTTAAAGGTTTCTTCCTGGAAGGGAAAGATCAGGTTCGGAAAGAAAGGAAAATTAAGCCCCAGATTCATTGGACCCTTTGAGGTACTGCGAAGGATCGGAGAGGTTGCGTATGAGGTAGCTTTACCTCCAGCTCTAGAGAATGTCCACAACGTTTTCCATGTTTCAGTTCTACGACCCTACAAACCCGATTACAAGCACGTGATTGAATATGAACCCCTACATTTTGAAAAAGGCTTATCATACGAAGAAATTCCTGTTCAGATTGTCGACCGAAAAGAGCAAGTTCTAAGAAATAAGGTAATACCTTCTGTTAAGGTAATTTGGAGTAACCACAACGCTGAAGAAGCTACGTGGGAACTCGAAGAGAATATGATGAAGAGTTATCCTCATTTATTTACTTAGATTATTATAAGCGATTCTAGGGACAGAATCTTTGTAAGGGGGGAGAATGTAACCGGCGAATTGTTTGAGTCGTAATTCTAAGGACAGAATCCTTTTAAGGGGGAAAGATGTGACAACCGAGATTTTGTAATTTAATTATAATATTTATTGGATTAAATAAATAATTTTTGATGATTTAATTATTAGATTAAATAATTAATTGATGAAGTTGTGGTAGAATAATTTAATTGTATGTGTTATATTTATTAAATTAATGTGGAGAATTGATTTATGTAAATATGTGAGCTTATTGAATTAAAAGAAATATTTAATAAGTCTAATATTATTTTAATTAATTAAATAATTAATTAGAGAATTAATAAATTGGACATAATTAATAAACGAAAAATTTAATTATTTGACTATATGAATTAAATGAGAAATTATTATATTTTATTAAATTAAATAAGATATTTGATTTATTGTACAATTGGGTGTGACATGATTTAAACTATAGTATAAGAGAATCATTAAATTAAATGGTTTTGGAGCCTATTATTGCCAACCAAATGAGGCCCTTAGAGGAGTTAGTAGCATTTAACCCATGATGGGTAACTGACCTCCACAACGCGACAGTTCTTACGTCTTCTTCTTTTATTAATCAGTCTTATTTTGAGAAGACGTAATTTATTTATGAGTTTTAACTGAGAGAGAATTCAGAGAAAAGTTGAGGGATTGAAAAAGAAAGTGAAGAATCAGAGGAACCTGCTTTAGGGTAATCTTTTAAACCCAAATTGTAATTACGTTGTTATTATTTTGAGAAAAATCCATCTCTAACTTCTCTGTAAAACAAATTTGTGTGATCTATGTATGAATTGATGATCAAGGTGTAAAAACATGATAATATATAATCATAATACGTTTTTATTACTATATATGTATGTTTTCATAACATTAATTGAATACAAACATGTTATAAATTGATTTATGAAGTTACTGAGTATAAGTTTCATATGTATGGCCCTTATGGGAATTGCTATGTTACGAATTGTTGTTTAACTTGAAATTTAACGTTAGATTATGTTATCACATGTCAAAAGAAGGAAATAAACTTTGAATGGGCAGATTCGGTGTTATAACGAACCCGTGATGTTAATTTTTATGTTTTGTGTTCAAAACCTTCAAGAACATCAAGAACAATGAAATTACATGATTGTGTTGGGTAAAATCTAATTACGCACAACACGCAAGTATACGTGGTCAACAAGTAATAAAGTGATAAGTTGAGTATCGTTCCCACGGAGAATTAGTTAATAAAAATCACCAAGTACTAACCCGTAACCAACTCAATCTTATTTAAACGAATGAATTTCAAATTATATAAATTAAACTACTATTAAATTCCACTAATTAAATTAAGAATATGGAGATTTAAGATCACAACTTCACTTATTGCTTCATTTAAGTTAACACACTTCTCATCAATTATTCTCTAACCCGAATTGTTAATCAAGAACACTAAAGTAGTATTAACCACCTCTCGATGCACTAATACCGTATTAACGTCAATCCACAATTAAGATAGAAATCTGTTAAAAACCATAATCAACTAACCCACTATATCTCTATGTGAATTACAATTGAAGAAGGTTTAAGAACAAGTTCTCTATCCGATTACATGCGGCGTCAAGTATATCTCTACCTTAACACAAATCAAGTTTAAGCTACTAACAAAATCCTGAACACATGCTATATCAACTAGGTCTAGATTTGAATATCCTCTCTCGATTCCATCCAACTCCACAAAGAATTGTTGATCAGGCAATTCATAGATTAAAGCTCAAATCAATATAGACAATCCTCACAATAGAACATAATAATTGATAGCGAAGCATATTAAAATAAACTACACAATAAGATCCATTGTAATCTCAAACAAAGAATTAGTTCATTGAATTAAAACTAAGAATCAACAATTGAAAACACATTAAAAGATAAGAATAAGAGTAAATTTGTTGTCAGCAAATCTCCATCTTCCTCAAGCTCTTGCTCTTGATCTTCAATGGTCTCCAAGTTGCTTCAATCTCCAAAACTATTTAGAACTAGTGTTTTGATCTAATTTACTCTAATCTAATCTAATGGAATACTCTCTCCCAATCCCTCCAATCTCCTAATATGCCCTCTAATCCTTGTTATTCTCCTCCTTTTATAAGCCTTTGTACATGTCTTTAAGTCCTCGTGGAAGTCCTTGAGTCAATTGGATCGAAACAATCCTTCCCGAACTCAAATTTGGCCAAAAAATGTCTTTTCTACGCGTACCCCCGCCCCGGCGGGGGTTTAGGCTTGCACAGGGCCCGCCCCGGCGGGGGTCCTTACTGTCTAGTAGCTGCTATGCCCGCCTCGGCAGGGGTTTTACTAAGGAAAAGCCCGCCTCGGCGGGGGTCCATTTTCTGTCAAAGCATCCTCTGGTAAAACGGTCATAACTTTTGATCCGGGAAGAGTTACGGGGCCTGCCACCTATCAAATCGAGGATATCGACGAGATCTACAACTTTCATTCTTTGAGGATTCAGAAATTCGGGCCGAACGAAGGTTGAAATTTAGCTGGAAGTGACTGTTATGCAAATGACCACTCAAAACAGCGAAGTTCGACGTTCGTTGGTACAACGATCATAACTCTTGCATCCGAACTCCGATTGGAATGATTAAAAATGTTTTGGAAAGCTAAGACAATGCTCTAAAATGTAAGCTAAGTTCCAAACCAAGAACATGAAGTAAACATGAAAGCCCAATTGATGTCCAATTTGTTTTTCTTTGCGTTTTTCCTTGCTTTTCCTTACCAATCGTCGCTCACACCGTTCCCAAATGTATAACCTACAAAATGAACAAAAAATGCATGAAAAGTAACTAAGACACATGAATATAAGCAACTAATTCAAGTAAAAGATACCGGATAAGTGTATATAAAATCCACTTATCAAATACCCCCAAACTTAAATCGTTGCTTGTCCCCAAGCAACACAACATAATGTAATGCAATGCAATGAAATGCAACTAATCTATATGCCTACGAATCCAGCAGTATTGATAGAATCAAATCTATTCACTCGGCCTTAGAGCAATCAAGCAAACATGACAATACTTCATATCAAAACCAATCAACAATTTCCTAGTCATTAATTAAATCTTAAACTGTTATCACTGGTATAGTGCGTGTGTGCTCCACAACCATGCTAATTGATATAAAATTAAATTTAACACATAACAAGTCTCTTCGAAGGCATCATACAATGTAAACTCAAGAAATCCAAAAACAAGCTAGATCCAACTAAAATCAAACAATTACCAATATCGAGGGTCAACATGGGATACTTATGCTTTATTTTTCATCTACGGGGACTTTTGCTCTTATTTCCCGTTTTATTAATTTTTTTTGTTCTTTTTTTTTTATCTACACATAGCTATGTAATGTCTTATTCCCTTAGGCTTTTCAATGCTACCTTAACGAGCTTTCGACCAACGACTCCCAGACCATTAAGACCTTAGGACGCTAGGTGTAAAGACAATCCCCTCGGGCTTACTTACTCAAGTAACAAAGGCCACAAAACTAGACAAGCATGCCACGGTGTTTATTCATACTTTTTTTTTTTTTTTTTTTTTCTTTGTTTTCTTTCTTTTTTTTTTTATATATAGCTTATATACCCCAAATATTCCCCCAAACTTAGGTTCTTGTCTAACTTTAGCCATCACTACTTATTCTTGTCATTCTTTCATTCAAACTAGCATTATCCTTTAGAATCCCATTATGTATCAATTTAAACTCAATCAATCAACAAGGTTGTTTCTACTGTGCTATCATTATTATACCAGTTTCAAACAGAAAAAGATTCAATTCATAACAAGAAATCACATCAAAGCTCTAATAGTCAGTACTATACTTGTTTACTCAATTCCAATCTCATCATTGGCCAAAATAAACTTAAACTATCAAACAGCTGGACTCATGCAAGATGAACATAGTTACTAACTATTATTTTTGATTTTTTTTTTAAAACAAGAAACTGAATATAATGTTATTTAAACTATACTACTATATAACTACTTATGCAGTTGTACTACATGAATGCAAACATAATGAACCTAAACTAAATTAACAACATATGCAAAATAACATGACATAAACATGAAACTAAACATGCAATAATGAACTAAACTAAACTCCCCCAAACTTAGCAATTACAATGTCCTCATTGTAAGAATATAGCGATAAGTAGAAGAGAACTTCCCTGTAATGAGCTAAGCGTGAGTTGATGGTGGCGATGGCGGCGACGATCATTTTCCTATCCATTGAACCTCCAATACCTGTAATGAAGAGACAACGTGGATTAGATTATAAGAGAACTTAATAAGCAAATTAATTCCTATCTACTAAATAAACTAGTAAAGCATATAAATATAAAAATTCTTGGGTTGCCTCTCCGATTGGTAGCTTGATTTACGAGTCTTTCGGCTGACTTTATCAAGTCAATGCTATCCAATTCCTCTTGAAAGTCGAGGAACCCTCCTCCATCGAAAATAATATAGCTTTTGGTAGGTTCCCATTTACGATGGCCAATGCATTAAAGTCACCTAGCATGCTCTGATTTGGTATGATCTCAATCAAGAAGGGCAAATAACTAGGTTCTATCTCCATTGTGTTTGTGATCACTTTGGGGCATGGAAGCTTGTCACACACAATGGGCTCTTCGTCTATCTTCTCTTTCTCGTCCCACCATGGATTCAAAATTGTACTCGCTTTTATGTAACAAGGAGTATTTCCAACGACATGACTACCTAGGGGACAAGGTTTTACAAATCTAACCGGATTCTTGAACTTTGACGGAGAAGACACTTGAGGCATTAATAACATCGGTTCATCCTCGTTAGTACTCATAGTTATCTCTTCACCGACCTTGTTGTCATTATCCCCACTTGTCTCCTCTTTTTCAACATCTCGAGGCTCATCCAGTTGTAGATTTGGTTCGGGTTCTTCGTCAATTTTGTCATCCCTGTCATAAAGCCAAGTGTTTGGAGGAAGGTTTTTTACGGCATTGGTCATTTGCTCTATCTGATCTGCAAGATTCTGACTTGACCTCGCTTGATTACTCATCTTTTCTCCTCAGCTACTATGAACTTGGACAATGATTCCCCCAGCCTTGAATTTTCTGTTTCAGTCTCGGAAGCCATGTATTGAGGACCATTAGTTGAGGTAGTGAAGCGTTGTTCCATCCAATTATTAAAATTTTGGTTTGACAACTCTTGGCTAATATGCATCTCCTCCATGTTTGTTATGCACTTCAACATTACATCCCCCAGATTTGGCTTTTCTTCTTGTGGTAATGGAGGTGGACATGAAAATACTGGTGTGTATGTTGAATTTGGAGCGTAGTATTGGTCTTCATAAGTATAGCTCCATGACGAGTTCGGGTGATACCCCCAAACTTGATCATAATTATTATATGCATTATGATTGAGGTAGTTACCACCATACTGTACCAGCCCATGATTGATGGTGCATTGATTACTCGGGTGATTGTCAGCATAATAGTCACACATAACTGCCATCCTTCGACTTTGTTGGGCTGCGATAACGTCCAACCTCCTCGAAAGTTCTTCAATCTGTGCTGACATTACGGAAAGTGTCGCGAGTCTATCAATCTCCATTCCCCTTGGTTGAGTCATTTTTGCCATCCTTCGATTCCGTTGGGCTGCGAGAACCTCCCACGTCTTCGAAGTTGCCTCAATTTGTATTGGCTCTATAGAAGATGTATTAAGTCCATCAATCCATGTTTCCCTTGGTTGAGCCATGAACGTGTATAGCCATTGATACGCAAAGTCATCCATGGTACCTGAAAAGAGAGAAATATAGGAAGAGAATTAAAAATAAAAATAAAAATGTTTAAATTAAGACTAATTTGATTGAAATTAATATTGGTAAAAATTATTAAATTAATTCCCCGGCAACGGCGCCAAAAACTTGTTGGGTAAAATCTAATTACACACAACACGCAAGTATACGTGGTCAACAAGTAATAAAGTGATAAGTTGAGTATCGTTCCCACGAAGAATTAGTTAATAAAAATCACCAAGTACTAACCCGTAACCAACTCAATCTTATTTAAATGAATGAATTTCAAATTATATAAATTAAACTACCATTAAATTCCACTAATTAAATTAAGAATATGGAAATTTAAGATCACAACTTCACTTATTGCTTCATTTAAGTTAACACACTTCTCATCAATTATTCTCTAACCCGAATTGTTAATCAAGAACACTAAAGTAGTATTAACCACCTCTCGATGCACTAATACCGTATTAACATCAATCCAAAATTAAGATAGAAATCCGTTAAACACCATAATCAACTAACCCACTATATCTCTATGTGAATTACAATTGAAGAAGGTTTAAGAACAAGTTCTCTATCCGATTACATGTGGCGTCAAGCACATCTCTACCTTAACACGAATCAAGTTTAAGCTACTAACAAAATCCTGAACACATGCTATATCAACTAGGTCTAGATTTGAATATCCTCTCTCGATTCCATCCAACTCCACAAAGAATTGTTGATCAGGCAATTCATAGATTAAAGCTCAAATCAATATAGACAATCCTCACAATAAAACATAATAATTGATAGCGAAGCATATTAAAATAAACTACACAATAAGATCCATTGTAATCTCAAACAAAGAATTAGTTCATTGAATTAAAACTAAGAATCCACAATTGAAAACACATTAAAAGATAAGAATAAGAGTAAAGTAAAGAGTAAATCTGTTGTCAGCAAATCTCCATCTTCCTCAAGCTCCTGCTCTTGATCTTCAATGGTCTCCAAGTTGCTTCAATCTCCAAAACTATTTAGAACTAGTGTTTTGATCTAATTTACTCTAATCTAATCTAATGGAATACTCTCTCCCAATCCCTCCAATCTCCTAATATGCCCTCTAATCCTTGTTATTCACCTCCTTTTATAAGCCTTTGTACATGTCTTTAAGTCCTCGTGGAAGTCCTTGAGTCAATTGGATTGAAACAATCCTTCCCGAACTCAAATTTGGCCAAAAATGTCTTTTCTACGCATACCCATCGCCTCAAGCGGGGTTTAGGCTTCTACAGGGCTGGCTCGACGGGGTCCTTACTATCTAACAGCTGCTATACCCGCCCCGGCAGGGGTTTTACTAAGGAAAAGCCCGCCCCGGCGGGGGTCCATTTTCTTTCATAGCATCCTCTGGTAAAACGGCCATAACTTTTGATCCGGGAAGAGTTACGGGGCCTTCCACCTATCAAATCGAAGATATCGACGAGATCTACAACTTTCATTCTTTGAGGATTCAGAAATTCGGGTAGGATGAAGTTGAAATTGGGATGGAAGTGACTGTTATGCAAATGACCACTCAAAACAGCGAAGTTCGACGTCCGTTGGTACAACGATCATAACTCTTGCATCCGAACTCCGATTGGAATGATTCAAAATGTTCTGGAAATCTAAGACGATGCTCTAAAATGTAAGCTAAGTTCCAAACCAAGAACATGAAGTAAACATGAAAGCCCAAATGATGTCCGATTTGATTTTCTTTGCGTTTTTCCTTACTTTTCCTTACCAATCGTTGCTCACACCGCTCCCAAACGTATAACCTACAAAATGAACACAAAATGCATGAAAAGTAACTAAGACACATGAATATAAGCAACTAATTCAAGTAAAAGATACCGGATAAGTGTATATAAAATCCACTTATCAGTTTGATTCTGTAATTATGTGTTTTAATTTGTTAAAATCACTCTATAAAGGTTGGGTAATGATTATGTATGAATTCTAGTATATGGGTATGTTTAATTTAATGTATTTAATGACCATATAATGATAATTTCGCCGAATTCTATGTTCTTCGCGAATTAAAATTCAAAAACTGGAGTTCCGTATTAGTACGCTTAACTCCATGCTTTTAAGTCCCGCCACATGCCATCAAGACCATAGCATAATGAATGCAACCATGCAAATAACCATAACCCAAGCCAGCGATTACAAACAACAAGTCTAACAGTGGCGCCGCAGGCCACTTAGTAGATTGTCCAGAAATGAATTTTTTAAGTGTTCAAGTCTAGGTCTAGAAATGTGATAGTAACCAAATCTAAGGAACATGAAATTATGTTAGATGTATAATGAGACGTTAAGATAAATCCTTAACATATTAATAACACAATTATGTGCAAATTGAATTATTGAACACATAGTTAGCTTATTATTGTTCATAAAGTGTAAATTATGTGTCAATGAATGTAGTAATTTGACTAAGTATGGTCATAATCAAAGTTAGACAAAGAGAATGAACTTGTGATGATTAGTTACGTTATAATTGACTGGTATTGTGAATGTAAATAGTATGTAGGATTAAATCAAGGAACGTGTATAAATTAACGTGTAATCTACGCACGAGGTAAGTTTCCTAACCCTACTCGTTATCATTATATGAGTTTATAAGTTTATCTCTTTACATCGAGCAAATTCTCGTTATTATTGATCAAGTCCATTTTGTTATATTAAAGTATATTAATCTTTCAAAGTATGATTCTGTTATATAATATTTATTCTATTGTATACCTCTTGAGATTTCTATTCGATTTAAATTATCAGTTATTGTTGAACCTTGTTAGACTAGCGAACCCTTAATGATTCGACTAGTCCATAGTTGATGAGTGTTCTAAATTTCAGAACCCTTGTTGAATTATCCAAACTAAACTTCCTTTGGTGCGGACTCTAATGTCAAACTGAGATGAACAACCCTCTATAGGGGATTACTTATTCGTTAGCATTAAGATATTGTGCACAGTATGGTACTAAGGGCTGATCCCCCTAAGTACGAGAAGAAGAGTCCATAGTCTTATGACTGTTAAAGGTTTCATGTATAAACACTTGATAACCTAGGACATAGTTCAAGGTCTTATGACCCCTCAGAAGTTCCTTTGATTCTTGTTATTTATTCTTGATTCAAAAGCCGAGTTTTCCTATTTCAGAAGTCTTTGATTTATTCGCATGTTATTATTCATTTGTTATATTATTATACTTGTGGGAAATCGTGCTCACTCTTGCGTGATAATAACATTGCAGTTAAGAACGAAAGATCCGACGAGCCTTCCACTAGTAAAGGCAAGGGCAAGCTTAACAAATGAAGAAGATTTGTTGTTAATATGTACTTATGTTTCAGACTTGATGTTGTTTAAGACTTGTTATTTGTTTATGATTTTGCACGGATGTTTAAGGTTAGAGTGACCTGGGATTGTATTTTTATGCAGATGATGTAACCCCATAAGGGGAAGATTTATTTATTTATTTCTATCTATTGCATGGTTTGCATTTATTTATGGGTAGATAGATAGATGATATTTGTACAGTGAACACCAAATCTTGCGAAAATGAAAGTACCGGAATTTGGGGTGTCACAGAATCTGGGTGGTGCCTTTCCTGAACCTCGTTGGAATTAGTCTCCCTACGAGTCCAGTAATCAAACAACGAAAGGATAGCCTCCTGGTGGAGGAACCACACAACATACATTCACATACAACGTGTCTCACCGTTTATGAAAATGATGACATGTGCGAAGCACTAATATCACAAGCAGATATATTGTAAAGCATTAAGCGCAGTAAATACATGCATTCGTATACATTCATCAAAAATGTAAATGCAACATCCACACACAAGTATATAACAGTTTTGAAAAGTTTGTAATAGCGGCTTAAGCCCTCTTATTGGTGTCCCCAGCAGAGTCGCCACCTGTCAACGTCGGGATTTTTATTTGTCCCCTTTTCGTTTCTTGTTCTTTGGTGTTTTATGTTATGTGTGATTTTTTTTTGAAAAAACAAGTGAAAAAGGTCCGACATGTGTAATGTCGACGATTTGACTTTAAGAGTCGTCAGTTGGTGTTTTTAACTGGTTGCACCAACGCAACCAAAAAAAGGTTTTGCACATTAACCCAATGATGTGACACTGCTAAACGGGTCTGTGAAACCGAGATTCATTTTGGGTTCGAGGGCTTGATTATGCGAAGGGAAGGTGTTAGGCACCTCTTGACATCCATGTTACCACGGTGACCGCAACTTTTCAAGAAACTATTATATGAATGTGTGTGTGTGTGTGTGTGGATCAATGTGCAATTTATTTGGAAGTAGTGTGAGGACTCGTTCACACCTATATACAAAGGGTTTGAATTTATAGAAAAATTCAGTTTTAAACAGAATATAATAATGAAGTTTTGTAAAAGAGATTTTTCAAACCCCGTGCTCAATAGAAATTGAGACCTTTTCATACCTCCATTTTGTTATTAAATGTTCGGCTTGATTGCTTTTATTTTCAAGATGCGAGGCATCTTCGAGAAAATAATATACAGTAGTGCCGAACTCCTCATGGGCATGACATCCATCCAAGGAAATTCGCATAATAGTAAATAATGTACAAGTCGCCATAATTTGAAAATGTCCATCACAGGAACGGATTCTAGATCCAGTAGTGAATCTGTGATCACATGATTCCTAGGCTCACATGATACCGCACAGTTTATATGAAAAGCAATAAGCAGTTATATATATATATATAAGCTGTAAATATATATCTGTACATGATCAACCACCACGAAGCAACTCCATGGGGATCGAAATGTAAATATATAAAAGCGGTAATATATATATATATATATATATATATATATATATGAACATGATTAACCACCACAAAGTAACTCCATGGGGGATCAGAAAAGTAAATAAAGCAGTAAATGCGATCAACCGCCACGAAGTAAACTCCAGGTGGGACTAAATGTAAATAAAGCATTAAAGATGATCAACCGCCATGAAGTAAACTCCAGGCAGAATTAAATGTAAATATATATATATATAAGCAATAAATGCTAGGATGTAAAATTCGGGCTCATGATAGATATAACAAATATGATGTTATATATATATATATATATATATATATATATATACAAGCAAGTAAACACTCCGGACATAAGTCTAAGTTCAATCGAGGTATAACTCGATAATGTTAGTCCATATATAAATATATACATATATAAGTATATATATACAAGCGAAATGAAAACCACCAGAAATCAAGACCGCTCACGCATACAACACTACTCTCGATGTGTAGAATAGTGTGTAAAGGATGAAGAGAAAGGCTTTATAGAGTGTGAGAGAGAAACTACGGTGGGTTGCCAAGGCGGGCTTCTATGACTCTAAATGGATGAACACTCGGCTCCGTCGGTAAAAATATGACTGACTATAATCTCACAAGTGTTTAAAAAGAGCAAGCACTCAATTTATAATGTGTACAAAGCAAATTGGACAGGGCTTCCTCGCCTTTTTCTCTTGCAAATATGGCCACCCCAAGCCCTCTATTTATAGAGGGGGGAGCCATAGCTATACCTACGGCAGCCGCAGATGCACATGCGGCTGCCTGGGGTGCCCCGAGCTCTGCGGGTCCCACCGTCTCGAAGTACGCGCATGTGTGCAACGTGATGTCCGCTCAAACTTGCAGAATTTCAATCCGAGCCTCCGATTGAGGCGTGCCATACCATTCTGGAAAGCTATTTCTGATAGCTATGCAATGACATAGGATTTGCCCTTTTTTGATTCTAGGAAGATGGGTCCATGACCGAAATGGCATTTCCAGGTCTCCGTCAGGCAATCCTATAAGCTATTTTGCGTAGTTTGCGCTTTGAAGTTAAGATATGGTTCTTGTGGGACTTCTTTTGAAGCAATTTGAGTTGAAATGAGTGTATTTGATTTGAAGTGAAGTTGAGTTGGCAAAATGACCATTTTGCCCTTCCCGGGGTTATCTCCAATTTTTGCACAGTTGTAGCGATTTTTCCCAGGGTTATCTATGAGATTGTCATTTTGTTGACTCTAAATGTTCTCAGGGTTATCTCTGAGGTTGGTTTGACCTCCCGGGGTTGACTCCGGGCTTTGCACTTGATCTCCCGGGGTTATTTCTTGGGTTAGAACCCGACTTTCCGGGGTTATTTCAGGGTTGCAACCCGATTTCCGGGGTTGGAAAATCTATTTCCCGGGCTATCTCCGGGGTTATAATTGATGTTCTGGTCCTCCAGGGTTATCTCTAGAGTGTGAAAAAGATGTTTTATCCCTCCTGCATAGTTAGTAATAGGAAAAGAAAATTTCGAGTGTCTACATCATCGTACAAATATTCCCTGATAAAATGAAAATTCCCAGACCTATTGAATATTTTATGATAACTTGCTTACTTAGTAAAATTTGTAAATATTACCCACAACTATAACATTATATCAAATTCACACCATAATATTCAAAATGATATTTAGAGAAAAATTCATCTTTATTCATAAAAGTTGGGGTCTTACAACCTCCCTTTCTTATGAAATTTCATTCTCGAAATTGGTGTATGTACCTGGTATGACGAAGATATGAGGATACCTTGATTTCATTTCAGATTCTAACTCCCAGGTCATTTCGTCAACATCGTGGTTTCTCCATAAAACTTTGACTTGAGGTATAACCTTAGAGTATAGAATATGTTCCTTCTTATCTAAGATTTTAATAGGTACCTCTTCATACGTTAAATCCTCTTCTATCTCGTCTGGTTTTAATTCAATAATGTGGTTCGGGTCTTCCACATAATTACATAACATAGATATGCAAAAAACATTATGAACACGAGACATACTTGGCGGTAAGGCGAGTCTATAAGCCACATTTCCTACTCGGTCAAGGATTTTAAATGGGCCAATGAATTGAGGATTGAGCTTTTCTCTCTTTCCAAATCTTGTAACTCCCTTCCATGGAGCAACACGTAATAACACATGATCTCCAATATTGAATTCCACGTCCCTTCGATGAAGATCGGCATAACTCTTTTGTCGATCTGGTGAGGTTTTTATACGTTGCCGGATCATTTGAATCTTTTTCGATGTTATGCGTACCAATTTTGGTCCCAACAACGTTGCTTCACCCACCTCATCCCAACATACTAGAGAATGAAACTTGCGTCCATACAATGCCTCAAATGGAGCCATGCCTATACTTGTTTGATAACTGTTGTTGTAGGAGAATTCCACTAATGGCAAGAACTTGTCCCAACTTCCTTTGAAGTCAAGGACACAGAGTCTTAATAGATCTGCAAGAGTTTGAATAGTCCTCTCCGACTGTTCATCTGACTGAGGATGATATGCCGAACTGAATCATAAATCTGTGCCCATAGCTTTTTGCAAACTAACCCAAAATCGTGAAGTGAATCTTGGGTCTCGATCAGAAACTATGGATACTGGCATACCATCCAGTCTTACAATCTCATTTATGTATATATGAGCAACACTTTCAAGTGAATAAGTTTTTCGTATAGTTAAGAAATGAGCAGACTTGGTTAATCTATCAACAATGACCCAAATCGCATCTATGCCTTGAGAAACCATGGGAAGACCAGTAACGAAATCCATGGTAATGTGCTCCCACTTCCATTCTGGAATTTCAAGTGGTTGCAATGACCTTTTGGTACTTGATGTAAAATCTTGACTCGTTGAAACGTTAAACACCTTGACATAAACAACGCTATCTCCTCTTCATATTGCCCCACCAAAATGTATGTAGAAGATCATGATACATTTGGTACTCCTAAGATGGATTACGTAAACGATGTGTGTGTGCGCCTCCATCATGATTTTATACTTTAACTTCAAGGTCGTTAGGAACACAAAGTCCGGAGTATTTGAAAGTATTCCTTCTTCATCGATTCTTGCTTAAGATAGCACCTTCTTGTACTTTCTTCCTCATATGCATCATTTCAAAGAATTAACAATAGTCTATAGCTTGAAAGCAGACTTTAACTTTATCGATTAAAGTTGGTTCTACTCAGATATTCGCCATCATCACGTGGGTCCCTGGAGTCTTTATCTCTATCTCCATCCTTTGTAAGTCATACAAAATGGGCCTTTGCGTTGACAATATCGCACTTGTACCCGCATATGATCTTCTACTCAATGCGTCAGCTACCACGTTTGCTTTTCCAGGATGATATTGGATGGTATGATCATAATCTTTCAATAGTTCAAGCCAACGTTGCTGTCGCATGTTGAGTTCCTTTTGAGTAAAGAAATATTTGAGGCTTTTATGTTCCGTAAAGATCTCCACTTGATGCACTAAGTGGTTACAATGGACCTTTTGGCACTTGATGCTCTACCTTGACTCGTTTACAAGTTAGACACCTTGAGTTAAACTCCGCTATCTCTCTCCTAATATTGCTCCATCAAAATGTATGTCAAAGATCACGATACATTTTGGTACTCTCAGGATGGATTGCAAACGGTGTGTTGTGCGCCTCCATCATGATTTTATACTTTAAATTAGGGTTATTAGGAACACAAAGTCTGGAGTTGACTCGAAGTATTCCTTCTTCATCAATTTTTGCTTCCGGGATAGCACCTTCTTGTACTTTTTTCCTCATACGCATCAGCTCCAGGTCCGTGGTTTGAGCAGCTTTAACTTTATCGATTAAAGTCGATTCTACTCGTATATTTGACATCATCACATGGGTCCCTGGAGTCTTTAACTCTATCTCCATCTTTTGTAAGTCATACCAAATGGGCCTTTGCGTTGACAATATCGCACTCTACCCGCATATAATCTTCTACTCAATACGTCTGCTACCACGTTCGCTTTTCCAGGATGGTATTGAATGGTATGATCGTAATCTTTCAACAGCTCGAGCCAACGTTGTTGCCGCATGTTGAGATCCTTTTGGGTGAAGAAATATTGAAGGCTTTTATGATCTGTATAAATCTCCACTTTCTCCCCCATACAGGTAATTTCTCCAGATCTTAAGCGCAAAAATGACTGCTGCCAACTCTAGATCATGAGTAGGATAATTCCTCTCATATTCTTTGAGTTGTCGTGAGGCATAGGCTATGACTTTCCCATGCTGCATGAGAACACATCCTAAACCTTTGCTTGAAGCATCGTTATAGATGACAAATCCCTCCAAACCAGATGGTATTGTCAGAATAGGTGCTGAAATGAGTCTCCTCTTGAGTTCTTGAAAACTCTTCTCACATTCCTCGTTCCAACCAAATTTTATATCTTTTTGAGTCAGCTGAGTTAACGGAGTGGCGATTCGAGAAAACCCTTCCACGAATCTTCGATAATAACAAGCTAAGCCCAGAAAGCTACGTACTTTGGTCACTGACTTAGGTTGCTCCCAGCTTTGTATTTCTTCAATCTTCCCTAGGTCAACAGATATTCTATGATTTGATATCATGTTCCCAAGGAATGCTACTTCCTCAAGCCAGAACTCGCATTTCTTTAACTTGGCATATAGCTTGTTTTCACGAAGCTTTTAAAGTATCAGCCTCAAGTGTTGCTCATGATCTTCACGACTTTTGGAATAGATGAGGATGTCATCAATAAAGACAACCATAAAATGATCCAAATATTCCTTGAATACTCGGTTCATCATATCCATGAAGGCAGCAGGAGCATTAGTCAATCCAAAAGACATGACTAGGAATTCGTAATGCCCGTACCGAGTTCTGAAAGCAGTCTTTGGAATATCATCAGTTTTAATCTTTAACTGGTGATATCCGGAATGAAGATTGATCTTTGAAAAAAATTTGGCACCTTGTACCTGGTCAAACAGGTCATCAATGCGAGGCAATAGGTACCTATTTTTGACAGTGACATGATTCAACTCCCTATAATAAATACAAAGTCGCATACTCCCATCTTTCTTCTTTATAAATAGAACATGAGCACCCCAAGGAGACGTACTAGGACTAATGAAACCGATGTCTAACAACTCCTATAGTTAGGTTTTTAACTCCTGAAGTTCAATAGGAGCCATTCGATATAGGGCTTTGGAAATGGTTTTTGTACCGGGTTCAAGGTCAATACAAAACTCAATTTCATGCTCTAGGGGTAGGCCATGAAGTTCTTCAGGGAATACGTCAGGAAATTTATTAAAAATAGAAATATCATTCAAATCTGACATATTTTTGTTTAAATCCGTGACATGGGCTAAGAAAGCTTGACATCCATTTTTCAATAAACGAATAGCTTTATGGCTTGATATGACTGTGATTGAATCTAGTGGTTTGGTTGCTTGAATTCGCATAATAGGTTGGTTAGGAATATGAAAGCTAACAACCTTACAAAAATAATCAATTTTAGCATGATGAGTAGTGTGACGCCCCCAAAATAGGTATACATCACCTATTCTGAGTCGCCAAATATATGGTACAGAATACAAATACAACTTAATTATACAACAGTCGTATAAAATACGACATAACATAATCTAAGAGTTTTAATAAGAATATTGTCATCTAGACAATATCCACACTCAATGGAGTCCTCATAAATTTATTTTCACACTATTTAATAGAATAGTGAGAACTACTAATGCTATCATCTCGACCGTTACTCCGTTCCCCGACTAGTCATTTGGCCACGTTCTCATTTCACAAGAGAAACGGTGAAAGAAAGGGTGAGCTCAACTAGCCCAGTAAGAAATATTATGACTAAGATAATGCAGAATAAATTATCGTTAGCCTTCAACAGTGTTAAACTGATACAATATAACAAACATCAAGTTTAACTATAGCGGAACAAGCAATCCATTAAAAGAGTGAGTAGAGAATAAAATCTACTATCTTTTATGATTTAAAATGTTTTCATCACTTTTATCACTAGGACTCGACTTAAAAATAATCCACATCATCCCCGCACTACTACTTAAGGATATTAATTAGTATCACAACCACAAATTGTCCATGCACTACGGGCCAAGGATATTCGTGTATTCATCGATGGTCATGATCATGCCAACAACATGAGGACTTTTACCCCATCATTTGTAACATTACGGTCATGATTATACCGATTAATCCCTGGTCATAATCATACCAAGTCCATCTATGCACTACAGGCCACAGATGTGACGCCCCCAAAATAGGTCCAATCCATCCAACCTATTCTGAGTCGCCAAATACATGGTACAGAAAACAACTACAACTTTATTACCACAATTGTCGTGCAAAATACAATAACACATATGTTGTGAGTTCTGATACAAATATATACCAACTGTGACTCATGTCCCAACAGTGGAAAACACCTCATAATGATACCTTACATAAAGGTATAGTCAAAAACTATTTTAGAAATTAAAATTTTTGGGAAGTGCTCAAGGAAACCTTCGTACATGGGAGGCCATGCGTCTAGGTTATGATAGATATCATATGTCCACATAATTATCCTTGGTTGATCCAATAGATCCCAAAGAAAAATGAGAAGATTACTATCATATTCTTCCCAATGGTGAGTCTTCTCTTGACATATAATTATCTCCACTGTCTCCAATTGAGAATTATATTTCAACAAAACTCCAAGGTTATATAGGTAGTGCTCGTAGATATACTCAGCAAGTGGATGTGCACAACCATGTCTTATGATGACACGAGGTTGTATGTCATTAGACATCTTATATGATAGTGGCAAAACAACCTTCCAAAGTTGGGTTTGCCTCACTCTATTGTTATTCACCAAAATTAAATATCAAATGACGTATACAATCGACACACTTATCTAAAGTTCTCAATAAAATTATTTTCATACTTGTTTAGGGAGAACCTCAAGCAAACTATATAGACACCGTTTTATTCCCCTTGTTATCCTTGATTCAACCCAAATTTACACTCTTATTACCGAAAGGAATTGTGAAGCAAAAGGGTGAGCACAACTAGCTCAATAAAGAATATTATGACTAAAGATAATTAAATTATCAATAGCCTTCATCGTAATAAATCGTAGATTTAAAACATATGGTAGATGATAAAACTTGTCAACCATATAGTTGCGTAAACGAAAGCAATCCATTAAAAGAGTCAAATAGACCATAATGTCTATTATCTTCTCTATGTTAAAAGTCCACCAACAATGTTTTATCTCTGTAACATCAATCAATAGTTCCTTTCCACAATCATGTGAAGAACTCATAATCAAATTTGTAGTTCGAAATTCCTTTTCTCATCTAGGACGAAGATAAATTTCATCACCTGTCTTTACCTGAAACATCAAAGATCATGGTTATACCAAATCACAGTTCCTGTTTATAATCATACTAATAAATTCATCTTTGCACTACGGGCCAAAGATATTCATTAACAGATTCATCTTTGCACTACATGCCAAAGACATTCAAGAATCGTGTCATCTTTGACCACGGGCCAAAGATATTCAACAACAGGTCATCTTTACACTACGGGCCAAAGATATTCATCAATAATTCATCTTTGCACTACATGCCAAAGATATTAATATCTCAAAAGAATACATAATCATTTCAGAATTTATATAAACTATAATTATAACCATGTTGATCAATTCACCTTTGCACTTAAGCTAAAAATATTCAATTATAAATTCAATGGTCATGATCATACCACCAACAATTCAACTTTGCACCATCTTGGCCAAAGAGAACCCATAGTCAACGATCATACCAATAATCTACCCATCTTTACACTCAAGTCAAAGAGAAATTTCTTCACCAGGATTATAAAAATGTTATATATGATAATAAAAATCATGGATTTAATTTCAAGAGTAAGATTCATAAATCAACGATAATTTGGTTAGAAAAAGAAACCAGTTTTGTCATGAATAGTACCCTGTGAATAGTAACTCGTGAATATTAACTCATGAATAGTAACTCGTGAATAGTAACCTGACACGAAAAGATAAAGTTTCACAATAAAATCCATATCAATATTTATAACACCTTAATTCAAATGTTATAAATCACTTAATAGTCTCATAATCTAATATTATTAATATTACAATAATATTTTAATCATTTCTTAAACTTATAAATAATTTATTTAAATTGTTTACACTTTATTAATTAATGCATTTAATCATCCTAAAATACAAAACTCATAAGATTTCATCACCAATAACCAAAACCCTCATCAAAAATCAGATATACTTCATATAGGATTCTCAAGCCATAAAATCATATTTTCAAATTTTTTACTTCACATAATATATTTAATTCATTTACTCATAACTAGTCTATTTTCATGAAAATACCAAATCAGTTCCAAAAATATTTCTTTTTCGGGATTTAGCGAATATAGTCACATATTAAACATATATTTTTCTTAGAATTTTAAAATTCATTTACTATTTTTCATATGGCCAAAACTGCCGAATATTTAGACATTTATCATAAATTATACTTTTGTCCAAAAATTCCAAAATTCGTAGAGTATACTGATGTTATATACATGTACTCCCAATAAGAATTTCACCAACTTTGGAGTTAACCACAAGGAGTTATAAGGGTTTACTTTTGAAATAGTCTTTTTTCATAAAATTCATAACTCTTAATCTATACATCCAAAAATCATCATTTTTGGACACAATCAAGAGAACTCATCAAATCATCATTTCAAATTTTTTCAGAATTTTTGAAGATTCGAAAAAATTACGAAACTGAAAAACATAATAACCCTTAAAATCTCTTACCTCAAAAGAGAAGTATTTCTGACTGAAATATCGGATGAAAAGCTGAAGGAAACTTGCACTGAATAGCAACTCTCAAAGTATCTAAATACTCACTAAAATACGCTCGACAATATAGAGAGAAAAAAAACTTGTTTCTGGTGTGATTTTCAATTCTAACATAAGCACCTATTTATAGGAAAATATTAGAACGCCAAAGGAGACTAAATTAATAAAATAATATATTTATTTATTAAATCTATGCATGCTTCAAAGACCAAGAACAACCCTCATTTTTGAAAAATATTGCAGTTCATGTGCATTCAACACCAACCAAAAAGTGGGTCCCACCCAATAAAAATCATTTTATTTACCAAAACTTCAGTAATTCATAAAAAATAGTCCGTTTATCGAAAAATACGAATTTTATGTCCATTCCACACGAAATCGAATTCTCTACAACTTTGTAGCTTTATGTTTTTCCAGATTCCAGACAGAAAATATCCGAAACCCATAAACGGATAATTTTCAACACCTCTTAAAATTCATAACAAATCATACGTTCATTTTTAACGGTTCAAAATTTGTGAATATATACTCAACTTATATATGTATAACATATCCAAAAATCACAACGATCCAACGGTCGGATTAAAATTATAACTCACGCAATAGAGCTTTAAGAACACCAATTTAATCTTTTAATACCTCCAATCTGACAAAATGCTGATAAAATACCTCAACATTAATTCCTTCATTTATAACCACATAAATAAATCCATCATTTATATTTGCATCAAATAAATATTTCCTTATCATATAAATCAATAATTAATTATTCACAAATAATATTACGAGAATCACAATTATGACAACCGTGTGGTTCCCGAGGAAAGAGGGGCTTTCCAATAAGGATTTCTCTTCATGGTGGCCGCAATTAGGTGACCAAACCTCTCCTTGAGAACTTTTAGACATTACCAATAATGCTTTCTAATAATATTATTTAAATAATATGAATTATTGATCTGATAATGGAAAATACTGTGCAGTGACAATTATTACAACAACAATAATAGAAACTATCAACGCAGCAATTATTGAATCAATAAAATAAAATATTGAAAAGTAACTACTATAACAATTATTGAGTAGTGCCTTCTTATGTAAGAATCAATAATTCAAAAATACATGCAAAACCAGGTAATGCTATCTTTGTGCAACAATGCGACATCGTATTTTAACCACCGTGTATTCTAACAAGACGGTAACAACTACGTCGTTATTTATAAAAACTCAAACTTGTTGTTTTCTTCATCCGACAGTTATTCTGTTATGGGGCCCGCAAATGGCTGTGCCGTCGTACGAATATTCCCCAACAACAAGAATATTCCACGACCGAACGAATATTCCCCCACAACAACAAGTATTTTATAGCTATTTGCTTATTTTGAAAAAAATTTATATATCACCCTTAACTTTACTTTCTATCAATTTAACCATTTACTGAATAATAATTAGAAGAAAAAATAAATACTTTTATTTCATAAAATTCGGGGTCTTACAATCTCCCCTCCTTATGAAATTTTGTCCCCGAAATTTACGTACCTGGTATTTCAAATAGTTGAGAATACCTTGCTTTCATTTCAGATTCCATTTTCCATGTCATCATGATTTCTCCAATGCTCATCTTCTGTATGTCAGATATCATTCTAGAATACAGCTTCAAAACAAAGGTTAATTGACATATAACAATTTGTCAACTTAAGTAAGAAAATTCAGCTTAGGTAGGACACACACTAGCGAAGGATATTACTCGTCTCTCCCTTCCTAGTTCTAATCACGGATCTCCGCCAGAGGTCATATCCCTAAGCTCTGATACTAACTGTGACGCCCCCAAAATATGTCCAATCCATCCAACCTATTTTGAGTCGCCAAATATATGGTACAGAAAATAACTACAACTTTATTATCACAATTATCGTGCAAAATACAACAACACATATGTTGTGAGTTCTGATATAAATATATACCAACTGTGACTCATGTCCCAACAGTGGAAAACACCTCACAATGATACCTTACATAAAGGTATAGTCAAAAACTGTTTTAGAAATTAAAATCTTTGGGAATTGCTCAAGGAAACCTTCGTACATGGGAGGCCATGCCTCTAGGTTATGATAGATATCATATGTCCACAGAATTATCCTTGGTTGACCCAATAGACAACAAAGAAAAATGAGAAGATTACTATCATGTTCTTCCCAATGGTGAGTCTTCTCTTGACATATAATTATCTCCACTGTCTCCAATTGAGAATTATATTTCAACAAAACTCCAAGGTTATATAGGTAGTGCTCGTAGATATACTCAGCAAGTGGATGTGCACAACCCTGTCTTATGATGACACGAGGTTGTATGTCATTAGACATCTTGTATGATAGTGGCAAAACACCCTTCCAAAGTTGGGTTCGCCTCACCCTATTATTATTCACCAAAATTAAATATCAAATGATGTATATAATACGATAAACTATCTAAAGTTCTCAATAAAATTATTTCTATACTGTTTAGGGAGAACCTCAGCAGCTATAGACCACCGTTCTATTCCCTTGTTATCCCTGATTCAACCCAAATTTACACTCTTATTACCTAAAAGGAATTGTAAAGCAAAAAGGGTGAGCAACAACTAGCTCAATAAAGAATATTATGACTAAAGATAATTAAATTATCAATAGCCTTCATCAAGATAATAAATCGTAGATTTAGAACATATGGTAGATGATAAAACTTTTCAACCATAGTTGCAATGACGAAGCAATCCATTAGAAGAGTCAAATAGACTATAATGTCTATTATCTTTCTATGTTAAAAGTCCACCAACAATGTTTTATCCTCAGAACATCAATCAACAGCCTCGCCCACAATCATGTGAAGAACTTCATAATCATATTTGTAGTTCTAAATTTCTTTTCTCATCCCGGACGAAGATAATTTTTTATCATTGTCTTTACGAAACATCAAAGATTATGGTTACAATCAATCACGTTCTTATTCATAATCATACTAATAAATTCATCTTTGCACTACTGGGCCAAAGATATTCATTAACAGATTCATCTTTTGCACTACATGCCAAAGACATTCAGCAACAAGTCATCTTTGCACTACGGGCCAAAGATATTCTTCAATAATTCATCTTTGCACTACAGGCCAATGATATTATTAATATTACAATAATATTTTAATCATTTCTTAAACTTATAAACAATTTATTTAAATTGTTTACACTTTATTAATTAATGCATTTAATCATCTTAAAATACAAAACTCATAAGATTTCATCACCAATAACCAAAACCCTCATCAAAAATCAGCATATACCTCATATAGGATTCTCAAGCCATAAAATCATATTTTAAAATATTCTTACTTCACATAACATATTTAATTCATTTACTCATAACTAGTCCATTTTCATGAAAAAATACCAAATCAGTTCAAAAATATTTCTTTTACGGGATTTAGCGAGAATATAGTCACATATTGAACATATATTTTCTCTTAATTTTTAAAATTCATTTACTATTTTCATATGGCCAAAAGCGCGAATATTTAGACATTTATCATAAATTGTACTTTCATCTAAAAATTCTAAAAATTTCTGAGTATCTTGATGTTATATACATGTACTCCCAATAAAAATTTCACCAATTTTGGAGTTAACCACAAGGAGTTATAAGGGTTTACTTTTAAAATAGTATTTTCTCATAAAATTCATAACTCTTAATCTATACATCCAAAAATCACCAATTTTGGACACAATCAAGAGAACTCATCAAATCATGATTTCAAATTTTTAAGAATTTTGAATGTTCGAAAAAATTACTTAAACCGAAAAACATAATAACCCTTAAAATCCCTTTACCTCAAAAGAGCAAAGATTTTGACTAGAATATCGGATGAAAAGCCGAAGGAAACTTGTACTGAATAGAAACTCTCAAAGTATCTAAATACTCGCTAAAATACGCTCGACAATATAGAGAGAAAAAAAACTTATTTCTGGTGTGATTTTCAATTCTAACATAAGCACCTATTTATAGAAAAAATGCTAGAACGCCAAAGGAGACTAAATTAATAAAATAATATATTTATTTATCAAATCTACGCATGCTTCAAAGGCCAAGAACAACCCTCATTTTTGAAAAATATAGCAGCCCATGTGCATTCAACACCAACCAAAAAGTTGGTCCCACCCAATAAAAATCATTTTATTTTCCAAAACTTCAGTAATTCATAGAAAATAGCTCGTTTATTGGAAAAATATTAATTTTATGTCCATTCCACACGAAATCGAATTCTCTACAACTTTTTAGCTTTAAGTTTTTCCAAATTCTAGACAGAAAATATCCAAAACCCACAAACAGATGATTTTCAACACCTCTTAAAATTCATAACAAATCATACGTTCATTTTTAATGGTTCAAAATTTGTGGATATATACTCAACTTATATATGTATAACATATCAAAAAATCACAACGATCCAACGGTCGGATTAAAATTATAACTCACGCAATAGAGCTTTAAGAACACCGATTTGATCTTTTAATACCTCCAATCCGACAAAATACTGATAAAACACCTCAACATTAATTCCTTCATTTATAACCACATAAATAAATCCATCATTTATATCCACATCATATAAATATTTCCTTATCATATAAATCAATAATTAATTATTCACAAATAATATTACAGAATCATAATTATGACAACCAGGTGGTTCCCAGGAAAGAGGGGGCTTTCCAATAAGGATTTCTCCTTACTGGCGTGCAATTAGGTGACCAAACCTCTCCTTGACAGAACTTTTTGGACATTGCCTATAATGCTATCTAATAATATTATTCAAATAATATGAATTATTGATATGATATTGGGAAATACTTTGCAGTGACAATTATTGTAATAACAATAATATAAACTATCAACGCAATAATTATTGAATCAATAAAATAAAATATTAAACAATAACTACTGTAACAATTATTGAGTAGTGCCTTCTTATGTAAGAATCAATAATTTAAAAATACTATACAACAACGCCAGACATTCGTATTTTTAACCACGTGTATTCAACAATGTTAACTTGAATAACTACTACCGTTATTTATAAAAACTCAAACTTGTCGTTTTCTTCATCCAGCAGATATTACGTTATGGGTCCCATAAATGGTTCTGCGCTGTCGTCATTTAATATTTTCCGACAACAAGAATATTCCACGATTTAGACTAATATTCCCCGAACAACAAGTATTTTATAGCCACTTGCTTATTTTGAAAAATTTCATATATCACCCTTAAATTTACTTTCTATCAATTTAACCATTTACTAAATAATAATTATAAGAAAAATTGAATACTTTTATTTCATAAAATCGAGGGGTCTTACAAATGCATTACTTTCAACATAATATAAACATGAGGATGATGACAATGATATAAGAATTCAATAAAACAAGTTCAAGAATTAATTTATCTAGGAACTAATAACGTCCAAATTGTCAACATGATACTTCTTTGTAGAGTAAAATTCAAGAATGCTCAGAAGAATATTTCCATGAAAAGATACTGGATGAAGCGCAAATATCAAGGATATTCCACTAATTTCATGGAGTATAGAAGTCAAAACTTTAACCAACTGAGTATAAATAAAAATGGAATAACAAAAGAAATCACCAGGCATGCGATAGACCGCAGAGACAGGTTATTCCAACAAAATAATAAATAACGGAACTAGGTCATGCGTAAACGTACAGATAGGATATTCTAACAGAATAATAAATAATGGAACTAGGTCATGCGTAAACGCACAGACAGGATATTCCAACAAAATAATAAATAATGGAACCAAGTTATGCGTAAATGCATGCATGTGATGTTCCAATGTAATAATAAAGAATGGAATAATGAAGAATTTCACCATGTATGCAGTACTCACATAGATAGGTTATTCCAACATAATGATAAAGAATGGAACAATGTAAGAATTTCACCATGTATGTGGTACTTCACATGTGAAAGTTATTCTAACATAATGATAAATAATGGAATAACAGAAGAATTTCACCAAGTAAAGGGTAGCCCGCGTATACAGGTTATTCCAACAGAATAATAAAGAATGGAATAACAAAAGTTTTCTTCAAGAATACGAAAGAAATAATACCATTTACCTTAGAAGAAACTAGATATAGGAGTAGTGAAGTAGCAGAATACTTTTTTTCTTTCTCTCTATAGTTTCTCTCTCTAGAGTTTCAGTGAATTCGTAAGAAATAATGAAGGAATGAGCTTCTATTTATAGGAGAATGGACTGAATAATAATTAATTCATGAACGGTCCATATTGATTTACTATGCAGTATTAATAAAATATTCTAATAAAACAAAATCTTTTAAATAAAATATAATATATTCTATTTATAGTCTAATAAAATAAATAACTTTATAAAAGTGTTCTATTTTATATAAAAAAAATTACTAAGCAAAACACTATGCAGGCACTATGCAAACACTATGCATAATAAAATATAATATATTCTATTTATTATCTAATAAAATAAATAACTTTATAAAAGTATTCTATTTTATATAAAAGATTTTACTATACAAATACTATGCAGAGGCACTATACAAACACTATGCATAATAAAATATAATATATTCTAATTATTGTCTAATAAAATAAATAACTTTATAAAAGTATTTCATTTTTATATAAAAAATTTTACTATACGCAATACATTATGCATAATAGAATATAATATATTCTATTTATAGTCTAATAAAACAAATAACTTTATAAAAGTATTCTGCTTTTATATAAAAAGCTTTTTTTATTTTATTACATTAATAATACTAATAAAACAGAATATATATATATATATATATAAACTTCCGTGACTTCATAAAAAGACACCTCAATATATTTAACAACATTTATCATCATTATTATAATTCACAATATTAATCGACCAGGTCGTTCCCAGGAAAGAGGGGCTTTTTAATAAGGATTTCTCCTATCGACGCCAATTGGGTGATCAAACCTCTCCTCGCGTAACTTCTAGACATCGTTAATATTGCAAATAATAATATTAATAACTCTGCTATCTCAATTATTGATTTAATAATATATAAAATATCGACAATAATTGAATCAAATAACGTGAGATACTATGCAACAATTATTGAAGTTAATAATTAAACAAAACCGAGTGACTTCTCACGTAAAGCATCAATAATCAATACCTGTGCTACTTATGCAATCACGCCAGACATCGCATTTTTTACTACCGAGTAGTTCACCAGTTTTAACGGTAAAACTTCCGCCGTTAATTTCATAAAAATATTTTTGTCGTTTTCTCAATCCGACAATAATTCTGTTGTGGGGTCCACCAATGATTGTGCCATCGTACAAATATTCCTTGTTAAAACAAATATTCTCCGACCAATCGAATATTATATAACAACTTGCATACTTTGCAAAATTTATAAATATTACCCACAGCTATAACATTATATCAAATCCACACCATAATTTTGAAAAAAATATTTCGAGAAATTTAAATCTTTATTCATAAAATTTGGGGTCTCACAATCTCCCCTCTTTATGAAATTTCTCCCTTGAAATTTACGTACGTACCTGGTTTGCCGAAGAGGTGAGGATACCTTGACTTCATTTCAGATTCTAACTCTTGAGGTATAACCCTTGAGTGTTGAATACGATCCTTCTTATCCAAGATTTTAACACGTATCTCCTCATACGTTAAATCTTCTGCTATCTCGTCTAGTTCTAATTTAATAACGTGGTTCGGGTCATCCACATATTTACGTAAACATCGATACGGAAAAAAGTTTTGAACACGGCGACATACTTGGCGGTAAAACGAGTCTATAGCCACGCAGTTCCTACTCGATCAAGGATTTCAAATGGGCCAATAAAATCGAGGGTTGAGATTTCTCTCTTAATCAATTCTTGCTTCTAGAATAACGCCTCTTGAACCTTCTTCTTCACATTCATCACTTCGAGTATGTAGCTTGAGCGGCTTTAACTTTATCGATTAAAGTCGATTCTAATCGTTATATTTGTTATCTTCACGTGGGTCTCTAGAGTCTTTAACTCTATCTTCATCATTTGTAAGTTATACGAAATGGGTTTTGTGTTAACAACGTCGCACTCATAAACGCATACGATCTTCTACTCAACGCAATACTACCACGTTCTCTCTTCCACAATGATATTGAATGGTATAATCGTAATCTTCAACAGCTCGAGCCAACATCTTTTGGCGCATTATACATTCGTTTTGGTAGAAGAAATATTTAAGGGTTTTAGAAATGGGGTTTTGTTTGGGGGTCAATACAAAATTCGATTTCACGCCTGGGTAGGCAAGAAGTCTTCAAGAATACATCAAGAAATTTATTAACGATAGAAATATCATTCAAAATCGCGTGACCCTCATCCAAGACTTGGATAAGACGTCACATCGATACCTATCAACTTGCCATCGCTATTCACGACGTCCCTACGGAAAGTCCGCGCGGTGCATTTCCACACAAGGAAGTCAACAACGAAAGGATCGGGGCTCTTTACTTATGGCTTGATATGACAATGATTGACTTTAGTGGTTTAGTTACTTGAAATCATATAAGAGGTGGTTAGAATATAAAAGCTAACAACCTTATGAAAAGAATCAATTTTAGCATGATGAGTAGTTAACCAATCAATTCCTCAAATCACATCAAGGGCAAGTATTTTCAAAGAGATAAGATCGATAGGTAACGTGACGGTATCGATATGAATCAAACAAGATTTATAACCAGTGGAGGTAACGAAGGTTTCTCCTAACAGAGTTTCAACAGATAAGTCAAAGTCTAATTTCTTAGGAGTCAAATTTAAACGTTGAGCGCAAGCAAGAGAGATAAAATAATGGGTAGAACCGGTATCTAATAAGGTATAGACTTCACAAAAATTTATGATTAACTTACCCGTAATAACCTTGTTCGGATTTCTCAATAAACGCTCTCACTTAAACTATCGGCTTTGTCTTGTCTGGGACATCCTTTGGCATCATTATCCCAGCTGGACTTGACTTCACTACACGACAAAATCTAGCTAGGTTACCTTCTCTTCCGTAATTGAAACACGCTTTGGATTTTCGCGTACAGTTTGGATGGAAGTGTCCCTCCTGTCCGCATTTGAAACAAACGACCGGTGGTCGTTCTCCTTCCTTAACAATATGTGCTGGTGCTGACGTCTTCCCATCATCGTTGAATCTTTTCTTCTTGAAATGTCCATTATTATTATTTTGGCCATGATTCTCACCGAAGTGGTTACCATTTCTAGCATGTTGATTCCCTCCACGTTTATTGTCACCGCTTCGATGACCGCTATCACCGGTATTATCATTTTGCATTACCGCTCTCTTTTGGTTGGGTTGACTCATTATCGCGCTCCAATAATCGAGCCCTATTAACAACATCGAATACAAACACAAGCTTATGAGAGATAAGATATCGACGTATCTCGGGTTTCAAACCTCTTAGAAACATTCGCATCATTCTCTCCTCATTATCAACCAAATGGGGGCTAAACCGGACAACTCAAGCAAACTTTGCTTCAGATCGCGACACACGATCATGTTGTTTTGCTCTGCGTGATGAACTCTACCTCTTTCATGTGACGTAATACTTTTGGAAAAGTACTTGTCGTTGAACAATTCTTGGAACTTCTACCAAGTCATCTTTGGCAAGCGAGTGTGAGTACGCTTTTACTGATTCCCACCAAGAATCTGCCTCCGCCGCAACATGAAGGTGGCAAAAGGAACCTTTTCTCCTCCTGAGCATCCCAAGACATCAAATATCTTGCAGATCCGCTTTATCCACGCCTCCACCTTAAGTGGTTTTGGCTCTCCAAAACTCCGGTGGTCCCAGCCTTGAATCGCTTAGCTATGACCGTCCGAGAGTTGCCGGTGTTTCCACCCGCATTTTGTACAGAGCCGCCGCTCTTGCCTATTGTTGCATGAATTGCATAAAGTCTCCGAACATTCCATCGTTCATCATTTGGTCAGTGTTGTTGTTTGCATGAGGATTGTCGCCTTCCTGATGCACATTATCCTGATTATTGATCTGTGGAGACTCAACGGTCTCATGTGCTCCATTACTATTCTCAACATTCTCGGATGTCATTTTCAAATACCGCCACAAAACAAGGGTTAATTAACATATCACATATTATCCCTATACTCTGACCGACCAATTAAATACCAAATAAACATAGGTAGGTCATACTACTAATAAGGAATTCCCCGCTCTCCCCTCCTAGTTCTTGTCTCACATCTCAGCCAGGGATCATATTTCTAAGCTTTGATACCAACTGTGACGCCCCAAAAATAGGTATACATCACCTATTCTGAGTTGCCAAATACATGGTACAGAATACAAATACAACTTAATTATACAACAGTCGTATAAAATATAACATAACATAATCTAAGAGTTTTAATAAGAATATTGTCATCTAGATAATATCCACACTGAATGTAGTCCTCATACATTTATTGTCACACTATTTAACAGAATAGTATGACTACTAATGCTATCATCTGGACCGTTACTCCGTTCCCTGACTAGTCCCGGCTACGTTCTCATTTCTTGAAGAGAACAGTGAAAGAAAGGGTGAGCTCAACTAGCCCAGTAAGAAATATTACGACTAAGATAATGCAAAATAAATTATCGTTAGCCTTCAATAGTGTTAAACTGATACAATATAACAAACATCAAGTTTAACTACAGCGGAACAAGCAATCCATTAAAAGAGTCAAGTAGAGAATAAAATCTACTATCTTTTATGATTTAAAAGATTTTTCATCACTTTTATCATTTGGGACTTAGCTTAATAAATAATCCACATCATCCCCGCACTACTTACCAAGGATATTCATTAGTATCACAACCACAAATTGTCCATGCACCACGGGCCAAGGATATTCGTATTCATCAATGGTCATGATCATGCCAACAATCGTCCATCAATGCACTACGGGCCAACGAGGACTTTTACCACATCATTTGTAACATTACGGCCATGATTATACCGATTAATTAATCGGTCATAATCATACCAAGTCCATCTATGCACCACAGCCTCGGATGACTTTCAACATAATATAAATATGAGGATGATGACAATGATATAAGAATTCAATAAAATAAGTTCAAGAATTAATTTATCCAGAACTAATAACGTCCAAATTGTCAACATGATACTTCTATGTAGAGTAAAATTCAAGAATGCTCAAGAATATTTCCATGAAAAAGATCTTTGGATGAAGAGAAAATATCAAGGATATTCCACTAATTTCATGGAGTATAGAAGTCAAAACTTTAACCAACCGAGTATAAAAAAAATGGAATAACAAAAGAAATCACCAGTACGCGATCGATCGCATGCAGATGTGTTATTTCCAATGTAATAATAAATAACGGAATCAGTCAAAATGCGTAAACGCACAAAACAGGATATTCCAACAAAATAATAAATAATGGAATTCAGTCATGCGTAAAAACGCACGCACGCGGATATTCCAACAAAATAATAAATAACGTAACGTGTCATGCGTAAAAATACGATGATGTGATGTTCCAAATGTAATAATAAAGAATAGAATAACAGAAGAATTTCACCATGTATGCGGTACTTCACATAGATAGGTTACTCCAACATAATGATAAAGAATGGAACAACAAAAGAATTTCACCATGTATGCTAAAGATTGCAGATAGACAAAGTTATTCCAACATAATGATAAATAATAGAATAACGTAAGAATTTTACCAAGTATAGGTAGCTCACAGATACATAAAAAGTTATTCCAATGTAATAATAAAGAATGGAATAATGTAAGTTCTCTTCATGAATACGAAAGAAATAATATCCCTTACCTTAGAAGAAGAAACTGGATATAGGAGTAGTGAAATAATGTAATATTTTCTTCTTCTTTCTCTCTATAGTTTTCTCTAGAGTTTCAAAGGAATGAATTCATTTAAGAAAATATTCTAATAGTAACTAATTCATGAACTTTTTACCAGTATTGATTTACTTTTAAAGCAGACGTTCCATATTAATTTACTATGCAAATATTAATAAAATATTCTAATAAAATAAAATCTTTTAAATAAAATATAATATATTCTATTTATAGTCTAATAAAACAAATAACTTTATAAAAGTATTCATTTTATATAAAAAACTTTTCTGCTTTTATTACATTAATAATACTAATAAAATAAATATATATATATATATATATATATATAAACTTCCGTGACTTTCAAAAAAGACACCTAAATATTTTTAATAAATATTTATCATCATTATTATAATTCACAATATTAATCAATTCAGTCATTCCCAGAAAAGAGGGGCTTTCAATAAGGATTTCTCCCTATCGACGCCGCTAAATTAGGTGACCAAACCTCTCCTTAGCGCAGAACTTTTAGACATCGTTAATATTGCAAATAATAATATTAATAACTCTATCATCTCAATTATTGATTTAATAATATATAAAATATCGACAATAATTAAATCAGATAACGTGAGATACTATGCAACAATTCATCAAGCAATAATTGAACAAAACCGAGTGACTTCTCACGTAAGCATCAATAATCAATACCGTGTGCTACTATGCAACCACGCCAGACATTGTATTTTTTTACTACCGAGTAGTTCAAATAGCTTTTAACAATAAAACTTCCGCCAGTTAATTTCATAAAAATATTTTTGTCATTTTTTCAATCCCACAATAATTCCGCCAGGGGTCCACCAATGATTGTGAGTAAATGCATTTAATATTCCCCGTTAAAAACTAATATTCCCTAACCAATCGAATATTATATAACAACTTGCATACTTTGCAAAATTTATAAATATTACCCAAAACTATAACATTATATCAAATCCACACCATAATTTTGAAAAAAATATTTCGAGAAATTTAAATCTTTATTCATAAAATTTGGGGTCTCACAAGTAGTTAACCAATCAATCCCTAAAATCACATTAAATGCAAGTATTTTCAAAGAGATAAGATCGACAGGTAATTTGAGGTTACCGATTTGAATCAAACAAGATTTATAAATAGTGGATGTAATGAAGGTTTCTTTCAATGAAGTTTTAACAGATAAGTTAAAGTCTAATTTCTTTGGAGTTAAATTTAAATGTTGAGCGCAAATAGGAGAAATAAAAGAATGGGTAGAACCGGTATCAAATAAGGTATAGACTTCGCAAGAGTTTATGATTTGCTTACCCATGATAACCTCGTTTGGGTTCCTCGCTTTTTGGGAGGTTACGACAAACTCTCTCCCTTGAACTACCGTCTTTGACCTTTCTGGGAAGGCCTTTGGTGTCTCCATCCCAACTGGACTTGACTTCACTGCACGGCAAAATCAGGCTAGGTGACCTTCTCTTCCGCAATTGTAACACACTTTGGATTGGTGGTCGTTCTCCCCTCCGCATTTATAGTATACGATCGGTGGTCGTTCTCCCTCCTTAACAACGATTGTTAGAACTGACGTCTTTTCATCATTATTGAATCTCCTTTTCTTGAAATTTATACTTCTATTATCTTGGCCATGATTACCACCGAAGTGGTTACCATTTCTGGCATGTTGACTTTCTCCACATTTTTTTGTCACCGCTTTGATGACTTTTACCACTAGTATTATCATTTTACCGACTGTTCTCTCTTGGTTGGGTTGACTCATTATCGCACTCCAATAACTGAGCCCTATTCACAACATCTGAATACAAGCAAAGTTTGTGAGAAATGAGGTATTGACGTATTTCGGGTTTCAAACCTCATAGAAATAATAGGTTCATACGCTCCTCATTATCTACCAAATGGGATGCAAACCAGGACAACTCGATAAACTTAGCTTCATACTTCGACACGGTCATATTGTTTTGCTCTAGCTTGATGAACTCCACCTCCTTCATGTGATGGATACTTTTGGGAAAGTACTTGTCGTTAAACAGTTCTTGGAACTTCTCCCAAGACATTTTTAGTGCGGTAGGTTGAGTACGTTTTACAGATTCCCACCAGTAATCTGCCTCTCCTCGCAACATAAAGGTGGCAAAGGGAACCTTTTGCTCCTCGGAGCATCCCAAGACATCAAATATCTTGGTGATCTATTTTATCCACATCTATGCCTTAAGTGGTTCTGGCTTTCCCAAAACTTTGGTGGTCCCAGCTCCTTGAACTGTTTAGCGGTGACCATCCGTGAGTCGCAGATGTTTCCACTCGTATTTTGCATGTAAGTCTCTCTCACCGATGTGTGCATGAATTTTAGAAAGCCTCTAACATCCCATCATTCATAATTTGGTCTGTGTTGTTGTTTATATGAGGATTGTTGCCTTCATGATGCACATTATCACGGTTATTGATCTGTGGTGACTCAATAGTCTCCTATGCTCCATTACTTATCTCAAACTTTTTAGATGTCATTTTCAAACATTACAACAAAATAAGGGTTAATTGACATGCCATGTAAGACCCCAACTTTTATGAATAAAATGGATTTTCCTCTATTTATTATTTTGAAATAGTAAGGGGTTGATTCGATTAATGTGGTTAATTATGTGTAAAATACGTAAATATTTTAAATAAGCAACTGGTTATAAAATATTCATTGTTGTTCGGGAGAATATTTGTTTGGTCATGAAATATTCTTGTTGTTTGGGAATATTTATCTGATTTACGCAACCATTTGTTATTCCATAACGAAAAAAAAATTATCGGATGAAGAAAAATGACACGAATGAGTTTTTTTAATAATAACGGCGTAACAGTTATCGTTAAAACTATTGGAATACCCGGTGGTTAAATACAGTAATACGCGGTGTTGCACAATAACACACGCTATTGCATAAATTATTCATTCTTATGTAAGAAGTCACTACTCAATAATTGTTACAATAATTACTGTTCAATATTTTATTTTATTGATTCAATAATTGCTACGTTGATATTTTATATTATTAATTCAATAATTGTCAACGCATACAAGATTTTATTATCGATCAATAATTCATATTATTTGAATAATATTATTAGATAGCATTATTGGCAATGTCTAAGGAAGTTCTCTTACAGAAAAGGGTTTGGTCACCTAATCAAGGCTAAGAAGGAGAAATTTTATCTGGAAAGCCCCCTTTTCCCAAGAACTAATTCGATCATTATTATCATGGATGTCAGTAATATTATTTATGAATAATTAATTATTGATAAAATGATAAGAAAATATTTATTTCATGTGGATATAAATGAAGGAATTAATACTGAGGTGTTTTATCAGTATTTTATCAGAATCGAGGTGTTAAAAATCATCCGTATGTGGATTTCGATCATTTTTCGTTGAGAATTTAGAAAACATTTCTTCTACAAAGTTGTAGAGAATTAAATTTCCTATGGAATGCACATACGATTTGATTTTTTTTTTTATAAAAGGGCTATTTATTATGATTTATTGGAGTTCCAGAATAATTGATTTTTGGAGTTATAAATATTTTTTAAAAGAAAAATGTTTTTTTGTGTTGGTGGGCCACACTGGTGTGCTGATGAATTTGGTCAAGGGTGGGCATAAAAATTTTGTTTATAAAATATTATTTTATTAAATTTTCTACTTTGACGTTCTAAGTATTTTTCTATAAATAGGGTGCTTAGGTTAGAATTGAAAATCACACCGTAATCAAGTTTCTCTCTATAATATCGAGCGTATTTTTGTGAGTATTTAAATATTTTGAGTGTTACTATTCAAAGGTAAGTTTCCTTCAGATTATATCCGATATTTCAGCCAGAAGTACTATTCTTTTGAGGTAAGTGATGTTATTTTTTTCATAAATGATATTATTTCTTTTAATATCATTATACCGAAATATTGATATGAATTTTATTGTATAATTTTTTCCTTTTTATGTCGGGGTTACTATTCACGTTTACGACACTATTCACAGAAAAATTAAATTTTCTTTTCTTTGACCAAGTTCTCTATTATGGTTACTATCTTTTATTGTATCCATGTTTTGATCTTCATTCTTGAATTTTGCTCCACAATTGTTTATTATGGAGTATGTTTGAACTTAGATAAACTAAAGTATTAATCCCTAATCTTTGTCCTTTTATCTCACTGGATTCGTTTTCTTTAAAATATTTTTTATCATCCTCAGTCCTAAATGATGATATAACTGAATATCTTTGTCTCAGAGTGCAAAGATAAATGATTATTTGATGAATATCTTTGGCCTATAGTGCAAAGATGGACAAGTGTTGAGATGAACATGACCAACTGGTGATACAAATGAATATCTTTGGCCCGTAGTGCAAAGATGAATATTTAGTTCAAGATGTATATTGATTGATGTTACAGGAATTAAATTTTGATGAAAGACTTTTAAATCATAGAAGATAGTAGACTTCATTCTCTACTTAACTCTTCTAATGAATTGTTATTTTCGCTGCGAATATTGATCTAAACTTGCAGTCCATTATATTTTATTTGATTTATTGAAGGCTAACGATAATTTGTTTTTTATTATCTTAGTCATAATATTCTTTACTGGGCTAGTTGAGCTCATTATTTTCCTTTTTGTTCCATTTTTCTTCTTAGGAGGCAAGAATATAGTGGGAACTAGTCGGGGTATGGAGTGATGGTTCAAGATAGTTGTTTTAGAAGTCCTCACTATTTTGTAAAATAGTGTATCAATAATTGTAATGAGGACTTATTTGAGTTTGGATATTGTCAAGAAGAAAATATTTATATTTAAACTCGCAGCATATGTGTTGTCATATTTTACACGACAATTGTAATAATGAATTTATAGTTGTTTTCTATACCATGAATTTGACGACTCAGAATGGGTTGTGTGGACCTATTTTGGGGCTTACATGCCACATATTATCCCTATATTCTGACCGACCAATTAAATAACAAATAAGCTTAGGTAGGTCATACTAGTGAAGGATTTACCCATCTCTCCCCTCCTAGTTCTAGTCTCACATCTCAAACCAGGATCATATCCCTAAGCTTTGATACCAATTGTGATGCCCCCAAAATAGGTATACACATGACCAATTCTCGAGTCGCCAAATACATGGTACAAAATACAAATACAAACTTAATTATACAACATGAGCTGAGAGTTTTAACATGAATATTGTCTTCTAGACAATATCCAAACTCAAATGGAATCTTCATTACAATTATTATCACAATATTTTATAAAATAGTGAGGACCACCGAAGTTTTTGGGAAAATCAAATCCGATCAAGGCAGAAACGTGGGTTAAGTAAATTACCAAGATATTTGATGTCTTGGGATGCACGGAGGAATAGAAGGTTCCATTCGCCACCTTTATGTTCGTGGTGAGGTGCGACATCGGTGGGAATCGTGGAAGCGCACTCTAGCCCCGCCGCACTTAATATGTCTTGGGAAGCATTCCAGAAACTGTTCAATGACAAGTACTTTCTTGAAAGTATTCGTCATATGAAGGAGGTAGAGTTTATTAGACCGAATGAACAACATGATCGTGTCCCAAAGACGAGTCTAAGTTCATGAGTTATCCAAAGTTTGCACCTTATTTATTAGAGAATGAGGAACGTATGACGCGGATGTTTCTGAGAGGTTTGAAACCCAAAATTCGTCAATACCTCATTTATAAAAAAAAATCTCTATATTCAGATGTTGTGAATAGGGCACAATTATTAGAGTGAGATAATGAGTCTGTTCAACCGAGGGACCATAACCAGGGTCGTACCGGTGGCAACAATCATCAGAGCAATGAAAACCAGTGGGGAGGAAAATATCCAGACAGAAACGGTAACCACTCTGGTGGTAATCGTGGCTATGATAGTAGAAAAAGTGAGTCAGGGGAAGATTTCAAAAAGAGAAGGTACAACAATGACAACGTGAAGACGTCAGCACCAACATCAACTATTTCTAGGGGTAGAGAATGGCCACCGGTCGTATGTTATAAATGCGGGAAAGAGGGACACATTAGCCCAAACTGCCCACAACAATTCAAGGTGTGTTATAACTGTTGAAAAGAAGGTCATATAACTCGAGATTGTCCTAACAAAACCAAGTTCAGCGGGGATGGTGACTCCAAAGGCTGTCCCGGACAAGTCAAAGTCGGTGGTTCTTGGAAGAGCGTTTGTCGTGACTGTCTAAAACACGAGAAACCCGAACGAGGTGATCACGAGTAAGCTAATCATAAACTCTTGTGAAGTTTATACCTTATTAGATACCGGTTTTATCCATTCTTTTATCTCTCCTACTTGTGCTCAACGTTTAAACTTGACTCCTGAGAAATTAGACTTTAACTTATCTGTTAAAACTTCGTTAGGAGAAAATTTCATTACATCCACTATTTATAAATCTTGCTTGATTCAAGTTGGGACCATCACATTACCTGTTGATCTCATCTCTTTAAAGATACTTGCATTTGATGTGATTTGAGGGATTGATTGGTTAACTAATCATCATGCTAAAATTAAGTATTTTTGTAAGATTGTTAGTTTTCATATTCCTAACCAACCTGTTATACGAATTCAAGCAACCAAACCACTAAAGTCATTCACTGTCATATCAAGCCATAAAGCATTCGTTTATGAAAAACGGATGTCAAGCTTTCTTAGCCCATGTCATGGGTTTAAATAAAAATATGTCAGATTTGAATGGTATTTCTGTTGTTAGTGAATTTCCTGACGTATTTCCTAAAGAACTTCCTTGCCTACCCCTAGAGCGTGATATTGAATTTTGTATTGACCTTGAACCCGGTACAAAACTAATTTCCAAAACCTCATATCGAATGGCTCCTATTAAACTTCAGGAGTTAAAAACCCAACCACAGGAGTTGTTGGATATTGGTTTCATTCTTCCTAGTACATCTCCTTGGGTGCTCCTGTTTTATTCGTAAAGAAGAAAGATGGGAGTATGCGACTTTGCATTGACTATCGGGAGTTGAACCATGTCACCATTAAAAATAGGTACCCACTACCTCGCATTGATGACCTGTTTGACCAGTTTTAAGGTGCTAAATTCTTCTTAAAAATTGATCTTCGTTCCGGATATCATCGGTTAAAGATTAAAACTGATGACATTCTAAAGACTACTTTTAGGACTCGGTACGAGCATTATGAATTCCTTGTCATATCTTTTGGATTGACTAATGCTCCTACGGCTTTCATGGATATGATGAACCGAGTATTCAAGGAATATTTGGATCATTTTATAGTTGTCTTTATTGATGACATGCTCATCTATTCCAAAAGTCGTGAAGATCATGAGCAACACTTGAGGCTGATACTCCAAAAGCTTCGTGAAAACAAGATATATGCCAAGTTGAAGAAATGTGAGTTCTAGCTTGAAGAAGTTGCATTTCTTGGGCTCTTAGTATCGAAGTATGGAATATTAGTTGACCCGACAAAGGTTGAAGCAATACAATGTTGGGAGCAACCTAAGTCAATAATTGAAGTACGTAGCTTTCTGGGCTTAGCTGGTTATTATCGGAGATTAGTGGAAGGATTTTCTTGAATCGCTACTCCATTAACTTAGCTAACTCGAAAAGATACAAAATTCGAATGAAGCGAGGAATGTGAGAAGAGTTTCCAAGAACTCAAGAGGAGACTTATTTCGGCACCTGTTCTAACAGTACCATCTGGTTCGAAGGAATTTATCATTTACAGCGATGCTTCAGGTAAAGGTTTAGCATGTGTTCTCATGCAACATAGGAATGTCATAGTCTATGCCTCACGATAACTTAAAGAATATGATAGGAATTATCCTACTCATGATCTAGAGTTGGCAGCAGTCGTTTTCACATTAAAAATCTGGAGGCACTATCTATATGGGGAGAAAGTGGAGATCTATTCAGATCATAAAAGTCTCAAATATTTCTTCACCCAAAAGGAACTCAACATGCGACAACGACGTTGGCTCGAGCTGCTGAAAGATTACGATCATACCATTCAATACCATCCTGGAAAAGCGACGCTGACGCATTGAGTAGAAGATCATATACGGGAATGAGTGTGATTCTGTCAACACAAAGGCCCATTTTGTGTGATTTACCAAAGATGATGATAGAGTTCAAGACACCGGGGACCCATGCGATGATGTCAAGTATACGCGTAGAACCGACTTTAATCGATAAAGTTAAAGCTACTCAAGCCACATATCTGGAGCTGATGCGTATGAAGAAGAAAGTACAAGAAGGTGTTATTTTAGAAGCAAGAATCGATGAAGAAGGAATACTTCGAGTCAAATCCAGACTTCGTGTTCCTAACGACTCTGATTTGAAGTGAAAAATCATGATGGAGGCACACAACACACCATTTGCAATTCATCCTGGAAGTACTAAAATGTATCGTGTTCTTCGACATATATTTTAGTGGAGTAATATGAAGAGAGAGATCGTGGAATTTATCTCAAGATGTTTAACTTGTCAACGTGTCAAGGCAGAGCATCAAGTACCAAAAGGTCCATTGCAACCACTTGAGATTCCAGAATGGAAGTTGGAGCACATTAACATGGATTTCGTTACTAGTCTTCTCAAGGTTTCTAAAGGCATAGATGCAATTTGGGTCATTATCGATAGATTAACCAAGTCTGCTCATTTCTTGCCTATACGAGAAAATTATTCCCTTGAACGTCTTGCTCGTATGTACGTGAATGAGATTGTGAGGTTGCATGGTATGCCAGTATCCATAGTTTCTGATCGAGACCCAAGATTCACTTCACGATTTTGGGTTAGCTTGCAAAAAGCTATGGGCACGGATTTACGATTCAGTTCGGCATCCCATCCTCAAACAGACGGACAATTGGAAAGGACTATTCAAACTCTTGAAGATCTTTTGAGACTTTGTGTTCTAGACTCCAAAGGTAGTTGGGATAAGTACTTACCATTGCTGGGATTCTCCTACAAAAATAGTTATCAGGCAAGTATAGGTGTGGCTCCATTCAAAGCATTGTATGGATGAAAGTGTCGCATTCTAGTATGTTGGGATGAGGTGGGTGAAGCAAAATTGTTGGGACCAGAGTTGGTACGTATGACTACAGAAAAGATCCAAATGATCCGACAACGTATACAAATGGCACATGATCGACAAAAGAGTTATGCGGATCTTCATCGAAAGTACGTGGAATTTAATATTGGGGATCATGTATTGTTACGTGTTGTTCCATGGAAGGGAGTTACAAGATTCGGGAAGAAAGGTAAGCTCAATCCATAATTTATTGGTCCATTTGAGATTCTTGACCGAGTAGGAAATGTGTCCTATAGATTCGTATTACCTCCAATCATGTCTCGTGCTCATAATGTTTTTCATATATCTGTGCTTCGTAAATATGTGAAAGACCCAAACCACATCATTGAGTTGGAACCAGACGAGATAGCCGGAGCTTTAACGTACGAGGAGGTACCTGTCAAGATCTTGGATAGGAAGGAGCATGTCCTACGCATAAAGGTTAATTATACCACAAGTCAATGTTTTGTGGAGGAACCATGCTATTGAGGAAAGACCCAAACCACATCATTGAGTTGGAACCAGATGAGATAGCCGAAGATTTAACGTACGAGGAGGTACCTGTCAAGATCTTGGATAGGAAGGAGCATGTCCTATGCACAAAGGTTATACCACAAGTCAAAGTTTTGTGGAGGAACCATGTTATTGAGGAAATGACCTGGGTGTTGGAATCAAAATGAAAGTGAGGTATCCTCACCTTTTCGAAACACCAAGTACGTACATCAATTTCAATGACAAAATTTTATAAGGAGGGGATGTAATAACCTGATATTTTCTATATAATTAAATCAGAAATTTTGCGTATAAATTTTTATTTATTTATTATTTTCAAGGTGAGAATGCGTAAAAGATAATGTGTATGAATTTATGTGATAAATATAAAATTTATTTATACATGAATAATTACTTAATAATTTTATATAACTTAGAATTATTGATCATTATAAATTATATTCTTATAATAATTAATTTTATAGTAGAAATGTTTTTATTAATTATTTTCCATGAAAATATGATTATATATTATTTAAATAATATATGAAATGATTATGTAATTATTATAATAATTATTTTATTCTATTATATGAATTTATTTCAGATTAGTTAAGTTAACTATTTTTAACTTAATTAATAATGTTATTTATGTAAGATAAATCGGATATGGAATTCAAACCCTAATTTTGGATTTTGATCAAGGAATGAGAATATTAATATAATATTAATTATTTTTCAATGCTATAAATATGTATCGTATGTGTGTAATGTTAATGTGTGGAATAATTTTTATGTAACATGACTAAAACCCTAATATTACTAGGATAAACCCTATTTTAAAACTCAAACCAGAGTTTACGATTGATAAAAAATTATGTTAAGGTGATTAATAGCAAGTGTTAGAATTATAATTGTTAATTAGGGAAACCCTAATTTTTGAAAACCCTAATTGGTAATTAGAAACCCTAATTACAAAACTAGAAACCCTAATTTGCTAAATAGGAACCTTAATCGCTAATTAAGCAAGCTTAATGTTAATTAGTGAATATTTAAATCTAATTTCAAGTCTAATGTAATTAGAAACCTAATCTAATTAAGGAAACCCTAATTACAAATTTTAAGAAACTAAATTTTTGTACAAACCCTAATTAGAAAATCCTACAAAATTTTTGTGCCAAATCTTAGGGTTAAACCCTAAGGGTTAACCAATATGACAAGAATGCTCTTAAAATCACAAGTTAATTGTCCATAATGCCCTTTTGTATTCTTTATTAAGCTTGCTTGCAAATCCTACCAAATCTAGGAGTTGGTGACCAACATATTTGACATTGTGACTTAAAGAAACTTCAGCAAATCAGTTCATGTATCAGCCATATGCAATATAACATTATATATAGCTTCAAGAGAGAGAAAAATTACTTATTAAGCTCATTTGATCACCACACTCATCCAAGACCCTCTCTCTCTCTAACCTAAGAAATATAGTAGTATATCAGCTCCCAAATCAAGCCCCACGAATTCCACTAACAAATCAGAAGCCCAAATACAAGATAGATCAAAGTGAGGTATAAAATCTAACCTTAGAAATCTGATCCTTAATGATATGTTAGATGTTAGATTTTTATGTTAAAACATGTTATATGTAGTAGATATTGATGATCTGGGTTGGTATCTTGTAGATCCAGAACATCTAAGTGCTCAAAATTGATGATTTTCAAAATTTGGAAAAAATTTAAAAAGTGGTCTGACAACAAATGTCAGACCCTATAAATTCCAGTCTGTTATGTATTTTTGTTGTTTAAATGTTTGAACGTGTAGTATGTTATGTGAGCTTTGATCTGGAACTTGAATCAACTCCAGATCATGCACATATTTTATGTTATTGATGGTCAAAAATCGTTGACCGGCCATGACCATATGAAATCTGGGTAACCCAGAAAATCTTTATCCTTGTCTGACATGATTTTGCAAAGCATGAATCTGTCAGATGTTAAGTCATTTGTTTATGTTGTTATATTTAAGTTGTTGTATGTTATGTGTACTATGAATACATGCTTTTAGATCCCTTAAAACTCAAATATATCTTTGAACGTAATGGATGGTCAAACTAAGTTGGACCGATTCGTGAAGAACAACTGGAGAATCCAGATTGTTCATGAAAGACGCACTACGATGACCTCCTCGATATGACATTTGAAGGCTTCGATCTCTCTATGATGTTGTTGTTTGGCCATGATCTGAGTTAGTGTATGTAGTATTACTTAAATACTATAATCTTGATACCATTACAAGTCCTGTATGCAACTGGAACATAGATCTAGATTTGGTCAAACATATCACTCTTGTGACTGACATGGGTTTGTGGGCAGACTCAAGAACAGCCCAAGAACACCTATAGCGACAGTTAATTTCTGAAAATAATTATTTTATTAAATAAATAGAAAAAAAAATAGTTTTTAATTATTAAAAATACAAAATAAATTACTAAAAATTATTTTAAAGCCTAAAAATTAGTTTTTGAAAATATTTCATAAATATTTAATATTTTGGAATATTAATGGTAATTAATTTAATTAGTTATTATATTAAATAAATTATTTAAAATGATTTTAATACTTGAAAAAATTATTTAAAATTATATTATGGTATAAGAAAATATTTTAAGTTATTTTTAATGACTTTTAATATTTTGTGATGAATTTATTAATAAATTAATATTAATGATAATTAAGTTATTTAATAAATGTATTAAATAAATTATGAAAAATAGAATTAATAATTTAAAATTATATAAAAATGATTTAAAGGTTATAAAAATATTTTAAGTTATAAAATATAACTTTTGATATTTTGTCATGAAAAATATTAATTTTTAATATTAATGAAATTAGATTTATTTAATAATTATATTAAATAAATTAGGTTAAAATGATTTTAATATTATAAAAATTATTTTAAATGTAACTAAGGTGTTTAAAAATATTTTATAAAATATAACTTTCAATATTTAAAGGTAAAATTCATTAATTATTTAATATTAAATGATATTTGATTTATTTAATAATTATATTAAATAAATAGTTTAAAAATGGTATATTTATTTAAAAATCATTTTAAAAGGATACAAATGAATTAAAAATATTTTAAGTTATAATTAATGACTTTTACTATTTTTAAATAGAGCATTAAAATTTAAGTATTAATGATAATTATTTAAAAATGATTTTAAATATTTGAAAAATCATTTTAAGGTAATAGTAATACTTTAAAAATATTTTAAGATATTATAAATAACTTTAATATTTTGGCAATGGTTTTATTAATTGTTTAATATTAATTAAATATTAAAGATAATAGAATTATTTAATATTTAAATCATTTAATAATGATTCCAGTGTTTGAAAATTTATGATAAATTATAATAATTATTTAAAAATTATTATAAGTCTATGAAAAATCGTATGACTGATATTTACATCTATTGAACTTCGGTATAAAGTCTTAGACTCGTTAATTATTGATAAAGATGTCGGCACGCCGGCATGTTTCAGAAATTGATCTAGACTTAGATAACTGGACTAGATACGTGTTTGTTTGTGATCCAATGACTGATATAGTTATGTGATAATGTGATTAGGTTATGTGCTGACTGCAATGATCAGTATTATGTGTGACGATATAATATTCTAATCGAGCGAATGATCTTATTAATGATAGGTTGCTATATAAAAGATAAAACTAAGTTACGTAATTGTAAGCAGCAGACCAGGCAAGTATCCTACCTTTGTATTTACTTTATGTAATGGATATAAGTAAGAAAGTTTCAGAATTATATTATCATTGTTCCAGAATAATAACTCTATTGTTATCGATTATGTATCCGATCATTATTTATCGAGACAATATTATTGTATAATTTATATATTTATTTTGTTCGTTAATTTCTAAATATGGTTATAAAAGTGTCCTCACTTGGATAATCATTATATTTAATCATATGTTAATACACACCTATCGATCTCTAATATGTATATATTAATTAAAAAAATCTCCAAGCTATTTGACCCAAATTTAGACACATATTTAGAAATATCGTTGAATATGATAAAACTTTCATCGTATCCAATCAAATTGCTTTGGTTTGGATTCCGATCAAAAATATGAACATCCCGAATATGGGAAAACTTTTATGCGCCCAAGGCAGAAAAGATGAACGATAATATCGTTCTTGCATGTAGTATTGATAAATACAGGGCACATGGGATGTACACCCTCGCGCCCGTAAGTTATGACGGTTTGGGGATGAAGTTCTGCTAAACCTTATCAAAAATTAAAAATAATATTCATAGTCTGTCGACTAATCTCCAGTTATAGTCAGTACGTAGTTTCAAAAATTTAATATAGAATAAATATATTGTTATTATTGGTTCAGCTTACTTCACAACTGTTGATTCGTTGTAGAAGTGTCGTACAAAGAAAACATTTACTTCTTTCAGCTAATATTTATAATTGCTATTAATTATTGGGCACTCAAATGCTCATCCTTGCTTAATTTAAATGTTTTCAGCTAAGTTTGAACAACCAGAAGGTTCGGTCAAGAACAAGGGAAAAAGGAAAGCAAACAGAATAAGTGTTATAGTATTCTATGTAATATTATGACTTTATTAAAATAATGATATTTATTATTATCATGTATTGTAATGAGTGTAGTAAATGTTGCGTACTTGGGATTAGACTCTGATAATTGTAAGTTAAGTTTTATATTCATATTATTGTTATTATTAATAGTATTATTTCCGCTCATAGAAATGATATCGTAAAGCACCGATTTCGGGTTTTAAGTACCTAAATTTGGGGGCATTACATCATGGTATCAGAGCTTTAGGGTTAGAAACCTTAGGTGGGATAGACCTTAGGCTATAATGTGAGATCCCGAATTTTATGAAATAAAAGTATTCAATTTTTCTATTTTGGTAAATAGATAAATTGATAAAAGTTTAAAGTTAAGGGTGATATTTAAAATTTTTCAAAGTAAGAAAGTTGTCATAAAATAATCGGTGATAAAAGTACGATGAATACTATGTGGTCGCATCAGTAGTATTGCGGTATTGATTATTGATACTTATATGAGAAGTCACTCAGTTATACTCAATTATTGCTACAATAATTGCTGCATCATATCTCTCATATTATTGATTCAATTATTGTCACAATATCATCTACATAATATTTTCTATATTATTAAATCAATAATTGAGACGATAAAGTTATTCATATTATTATTTGCAATATTGACAATGTCTAGAAGTTCTATCAAGGAGAGGTTTGGTCACCTAATCAATTGCTACCAATAAGGAGAAATCCTTATCGGAAAGCCCCCTCTTTCCTAGGAACGACCTGGTTGTTAAATATTGTGAGTTATAATATTAATGATGAATGTTATTAAAAATCGAATTTGAGTTCGGAGTTGAATTTAGAGATGCGGACGTGATATTTGAGTCCGAAATGATGAAATTAGTAGTAATAGACTATAAACACAAATTTATCGGGGTTGACTTTTTGGTCAAAAAAGTCAATAGTTGAATTTTTTTCAAAAAGTCAAACTTTGAAATTTCAAAATTGAAATTTTTGTGAAAAATATTTCCATTGTGTTGGGATTATTAGTGTTAGTGGAAATTGACATTTATTTCGATATTAATTGATGTCTAGAAGTTATACTGACTAGTCGGGTAATTAATCGGATAAATGAGCAATTAATTGCTATTAATTCACATGATTATAACTATTTGTTCACATGTGTGTACTATTGATTCACATTCTTATACTATTAGGGGAGTTGGTGTAAGATTGATAATACTTGCATGACTAAGTTAAAAATGGAGGTATAGATGGAGGTACTATCTTTTGTAATTGTATTTTCACATGATTATAACTATTGATTCACATGATTGAACTATTGATTCACATTATTTACTATTAGGGAGGTGGTACAAGTTTGATAATACTTGCAGGACTAAATTAAAATGATAAAAAGAGGGAGGTATTATACTGTAATATTTCGAGCCCCAAAACATGCAATTATCGAAACTATATTTTCCTATAAATAGAAGCTCATTCTTTGTTCATTTCTCACCAATTCACTAAAGCTATAGAGCAATTATTATAGAGAGAAATTATAGAGAGAAAGAAGAAGAGAAGTTTGCTACCTCACTATTCCAGTATCTAGTTTTCTTCTGAGGTAAGGGGTATTATTCTTTCGTATTCATGAAGAGAGTTATTTTCTTTCAATACTTGTAAGGGTTGTTATTTCATTCTTTATTATTATGTTAGAATAACTTGTCTATGCGAAGTACCGCATACATGGTGAAATTCTTCTATTATTCCATTCTTTATTATTCTGTTGGAATAATCTGTCTGTGCGGTCTATCGTATACCTGGTGATTTATGTTGTTATTCCATTCTTTATTATTCTGTTGGAATAACCTGTCTATGTGGATTACCACATGCATGGTGAATGATCCTTCGTATTCATTCTTTATTAAATTGTGGAAATGATATGTCTACGTGGATTACCGCATGGCGGGTGAAAATCCATTTGTAGTTTCGTATATTCTATTATACTCGTATGAGATATCATTTCTTTTGTATTCGTCATGGAATATCATTTTCTTTGGTATTTTTCTTTTACAAGTTACTATTCACGGGTTACTATTCACCCGGTTACTATTCACTCTAGTATTATTCACTCGGGTATTCGAGGCACTTTTTGTGTCAGAGTACTATTCATAGTAACTATTCACGGGTTACTATTCACCCAATTACTATTCACTCTAGTATCATGCACTCGGGTATTTGAGGCACTTTTCATGTCGAGGTACTATTCACCCAAAAAATATATTTCTTTTACATCCAAATTATTTTTGGTACATGAATATTATTCTTGAATTTTACTCCACAAAGTGATCATGTTGATAATTTGGACGTTATTGATTTTGGATAAATTAAATTATAAATCTTTAAAATTTATCATTAAACTTGTTTTATTGAATTATTATGTCATTGTCATCATCATCATGCTTATATTGTGATTAAAGTCATCTTTGGCTTACATTGCATAGAGATGAACTGCTGATTATTGCTTATACTGATTGTATATCTCGCTTACGTGCAAAGATGGGCGGTGTATGACATGATCATAACCACTAAAGTGATAATAACGAATATCTTGGCCCAGTAGCATGGATAATTCAATGATATGATTGGCGGGATCATGACCATTAGTTAACAGTTGAATGTCTTTGGCAGTAGTGCACTAACATACAATTGATTGGTATGATCATGACCATTGGTTTTATAGTTGAATATCTTTGGCCCGTAGTGCAAAGGTAGACAACTGATTGGTATGATCATTGTTATTATATTTGAATATCTTTAGCCTTTGGGGTAAGGATATTGAGTAAACGTTCTATTAAGCCTTTGTGGCAAAAAGAAACTGTTGATTTACATGATTATAAAAATGAATTGTGGATTTAATTATAATCTTTGGTGGTTCATGTGAAGACATGTGATGATAGTTCTTTTTGTCTTGAGTATAACAAAGAACTGTTGATGAGTATTACATGAATGAAATATTAACGATGGACTTTTAATCTAGAGGAGATAGTTGACATTATGTTCTACTTGACTCTTCTAATGGATTGCTTATTCCTACTGCAGCTTAAACTTGATGTTTATTGTATTTTATCGGTTTAACATCTTTGTTGAAGGCTAAGGATAATTTATTCTCGCATTATCTTAGTCATAATATTTCATCTTTGGGCTAGTTGATCTCACCCTTTTCTTTCACCGTTTCTCTCGAGAAAATGAGAATATAGCTGGGACGAGTCATGGAAACGGATTGATTGATGCGAGATGGTGGCTATAGTAGTCCTCACTATTTCTATAAAATAGTGTGATAATAATTGTAATGAGGACTCCATTGAGAGTGGATATTGTCTAGAAGGCAATATTCGTGTTTAAACTCTCATTATGTTTTTGTCGTATTTTGCACGACAGTTGCATTAATTAAGTTGTATTTGAGTTCAGTAGTGTGATATCGGTGACCCAAGATGGGTGATGTATACCTATTTTGGGGGCGTCATGGTTAAGTATCAAAGCTTAGGATATGATCCCGGCATTTGAGATGTGAGACAAGAACTAGGAGGGAGAGTCGTGTAATTCATTCGCTAGTATGACCTACCTAATTTACTTGTTATTTAATTGGTCGGTCAGAATATAGGGATAATATGTGGCATGTCAATTAACTCTTATTTTGAAACTATATTCTAGAATGATATCTAAAATACAAGAGATGAGAAATGGGAAAATCATGATAGAGAGGAAATAACCGGGAAGGTACAATCCGAAAAGAAAGCAAGGTATTTTCATCTCTTCGACATACCAGGTATGTACGTAAATTTTGAGGGCAAAATTTCATAAGAATGGAAGATTGTGAGATCCCGAATTTTATGAAATAAAAGTATTCAATTTTTTTATTTTGGTAAATAATTAAATTGATAAAAGTTTAAAGTTAAGGGTGATATTTGAAATTTTTTAAATTAAGAAAGTTGTCATAAAATAATCGATGATAAAAGTACAGTAATACGCGTAGTTGCATATTAGCATACGGTATTGATTATTGATGTTTATGTGAGAAGTCACTCAATTATACTCAATTATTGCTACAATAATTCATTGAATCATATCTCTCATATTATTGATTCAATTATTCATTAGTATCATCGCATAATATTTTATATATTATTAAATCAATAATTGAGACAATAAAGTTATTCATATTATTATTTGCAATATTGACAATGTCTAGAAGTTCATCAAAGAGAGGTTTGGTCACCTAATCGCGCGCCAATAAAGAGAAATCCTTATCGAAAGCCCCTCTTTCCGGAAAGCGAATTTGGTTGTTAAATATTGTGAATTATAATATTAATGATGAATGTTATTAAAAATTAAATTTGAGTTCGGAGTTGAATTTGGAGATGTGGACGTGATATTTGAGTCTGAAACGATGAAATTAGTAGAAATAGACTATAAACACAAAATTTGTTGGGGTTAACTTTTTAGTCAAAAAAGTCAACAGTTGACTTTTTTGGAAATAGTCAAACTTCAAAATTTCAAAAATGAAATTTTTTAGAAAAATATTTCCATTGTGTTGGGATTGTTAGTGTTAGTGGAAATCGATATTTATTTCGATATTAATTGATGTCTGAAAGTTATACTGACCAGTCAGGTAATTGATCGGATAAATGAGCAATTAATTGCTATTAATTTACATGATTATAACTATTTGTTCATATATGTTTACTATTGATTCACATTCTTTTACTATTAGGGGAGTTAGTGCAAAATTGATAATACTTGCATGACTAAGTTAAAAATAGAGGTATAGATAGAGGTACTATATCGTAATTGTGATTTTCACATGATTATAACTATTGATTCACATGATTGAACTATTGATTCACATTATTTACTATTAGGAGAGGTGGTGCAAGTTTGATAATACTTGCAGGACTAAATTAAAAATAAAGAAAAGAGGGAGGTATTATACTGTAATATTTCGAGCCCCAAAACGTGCAATTATCAAAACTATATTTTTCTATAAATAGAAGCTTATTCTTCCTTCATTTCTCACAAATTCACTAAATCTTTAGAGCAATTATTATAGAGAGAAATTATAGAGAGAAAGAAGAAGAGAAGTCTGCTACCTCACTATTCCAGTATCTAGTTTTCTTCTGAGGTAAGGGGTATTATTCTTTCGTATTCATGAAGAGAGTTATTTTCTTTCAATACTCATAAGGGTTGTTATTCCATTCTTTATTATTATGTTGGAATAACCCGTCTATGCGAAGTACCGCATACATGGTGAAATTCTTCTGTTATTCCATTCTTTATTATTCTGTTGGAATAACTCATCTGTCTTGGTTTATCGCATGCCAGTGATTTATGTTGTTATTCCATTCTTTATTATTACATTTGGAATAACTCGTCTATGTGGATTACTGCATGCATGGTGAATGATCCTTCAGATTCATTATTTATTAAATTGTGGAAATGATCTCATCTACTTGAATTACTGCATGGCGGTGAAAATCCATTTTGCAGCCAGTATATTCTATTATACTTAGTTGGTTAATGTTTTTGGCTTCTATACTCCATGAAATTAGTAGAATATCCCGGATATTTGCGCTTCATCCAAAGATCTTTCATGGGAATATTCTTCCGAGCATTCTTGAATTTTACTCCACAAAGAAGTATCATGTTGACAATTTGGACGTTATTGATTTTGGATAAACTAAAATTTTAAATCTTTAAAATTTATCCTTGAACTTGTTTTATTGAATTATTATGTCATTTGAGATATCATTTCTTTTGTACTCGTTATGGAATATCATTTTCTTTGGTATTTTTATTTTACGAGTTACTATTCACGGGTTACTATTCACCCGATTACTATTCACTCTAGCATTATTCACTCGGGTATTCGGGGCACTTTTCGTGCTGAAGTACTATTCACGAGTAACTATTCACGGGTTACTATTCACCCGATTACTATTCACTTTAGTATCATTCACTCGGATATTTGAGGCACTTTTCGTGTCGGGGTACTATTCACGGGGTACTATTCCCAAAGTACTATTCACGGGGTACTACTCACCCGAAAAATATATTTATTTTCATTCAAATTATTTTGGTACATGAATATTATTCTTGAATTTTACTCCACAAAGCAAGATCATGTTCGACAATTTGGGACGTTATTGATTTTGGATAAATTAAATTATAAATTTTAAAATTTATCCTTTAACTTGTTTTATTGAATTATTATGTCATTGTCATCATCCTCATGCTTATATTGTGATTAAAGTCATCTTTGGCTTACGTGCATAGATGGACCGTTGATTATTGGTTTATACAACAGATATCTCTCGCTTACGTGCAAAGATGGATAGGTGTATGACATGATCATAATCATCGGTGATAATAACGAATATCCTCGGCCCGTAGTGCATTGATAATTCGATGATATGATTGGCGTGATCATGACCATTAGTTAACAATGAATGTCTTTGGCCGAGTAGCAATCGACAGATAATTGATTGGTATGATCATGACCATTGGTTTTATAGTTGAATATCTTCGCCCGTGAAGTGCAAAGGTAGACAACTGATTGGTATGATCATTGTTATTACATTTGAATATCTTTGGCCTTTGGGGTAAGGATATTGAGTAAACGTTCTATTAAGCCTTTGTGGCAAAAAGAAACTGTTGATTTACATGATTATAAAAATGAATTGTGGATTTAATTATAATCTTTGGTGGTTCATGTGAAGACATGTGATGATAGTTCTTTTTGTCTTGGGTATAACAAAGAACTGTTGATGAGTATTACATGAATGAAATATTAACGATGGACTTTTAATCTAGAGGAGATAGTTGATATTATGTTCTACTTGACTCTTCTAATGGATTGCTTATTCCGCAGTAGTTAAACTTGATGTTTATTGTATTTTATCAGTTTAACACTGTTGAAGGCTAAGGATAATTTATTCTGCATTATCTTAGTCATAATATTTCTTACTGGGCTAGTTGAGCTCACCCTTTTCTTTCAATGTTCTCTTCAGGAAATGAGAATATAGCTGAGACGAGTCAAGGAACGGATTGACGGTCCGAGATGGTGACTATAGTAGTCCTTACTATTTTTATAAAATAGTGTGATAATAATTGTAATGAGGACTCCATTGAGAGTGGATATTGTCTAGAAGGCAATATTCGTGTTTAAACTCTCAGCTATGTTTTGTCGTATTTTGGACGATAGTTGCATTAATTAAGTTGTATTTGAGTTCTGTAGTGTGATATCTAGCGACCCAAGATGGGTGATGTATACCTGTTTTGGGGGCGTCACATATAACCTTAGGACAGAGGGAAACGTTGAAAATGTAGATAACTCAAATAGATTTTAAAAGGAGATGAATTGAATTAATTCATCATCAAACAAAATAAAAGATAACTTATATATAAAAATATTATTTGTTATGTGTATATAATATATGCTAATCAGGATAATTTATGTGTGTGTAGATGTCAGGTGGAAAAGGATTATGATACCCTCAGATCATAAAGAAGGAGTCAACCTTCATAACCGAGCTAATATCAAAGTAAATAACTGAAATAGAGGCTCACATTGAAAGCAACCATAATGAGGTCATTATATCTTTGGAAAATGTAGTACGGACCCGTAAACGATAGTATAAGCGATAGGTAGGTAGAGTATAGTTAAAGAATATAAGGTCAAGCTTTCGAGTTCTTAAACTCATATGTTTATGGTGAGTTCTTAAACTCATAATGTGTGGTAAGTTTGACGAACTTGGTATAGTTAGGTGTGAATGGATTATGGAGGATGATGGGAATATATAGAATACTAAGCAATTGATCTTTAGCGAAGGCGTAAGAAATAAGTAGTATTAGTATTACTTGAATATGTATGATTCTATGTTATGTATATGATAGATATGTCTGTATAAGGTAATATTATTAACTTTCGTATAAGTTGTGGTATCGAATTCCGACTTTTGTGTCACAAAGGGATAGCGGATGTTTAAAGCAGTATGTGTTATGATATGCCAAGTGCTATGAATATGAATCTATGTTGGATTAATGAAATAAGTTTGTATAAAGATAGTAATTATTTATCGGAACACTGGTTAATTCAGTAAACCAAGTTTTCGAAATCTAATATTTTGAATACATGACTATTTTGAGTAGAAAATTTCGTGTTATGGGTATACCCTAAGACATAGAAGGTAAGTCAATGAAAGATAAATTATGATTTTATTTAATCAAATAATGCTGCCAAGACAAAAACTGTAACGATCCGAAATTTCAAAGTGTAATATTAAATATTTATTTAATAATATAAATATTTATTTGATGTGTCTATTATTGAATTGAGAAAATAAATATTTTATTGATGTGATGGTTGTTAGTAAATATTTATGAATCTAAATTTATTAGAGAATATTCTAAATTAACTTAATTTATAATTTAGAGAATTGTAGTATAACATAAGATGTTATATTGTTGTTTTGATTTAATAATTTGAAATGGTATATTAGATTATTAAATAAAGTTATAATGAAAATTATAATTTTGTGATATTTGCTAAAATGCTATATTTAATTAAAATATAGTATGTGATTAATTTAGTGGGTCGATGTTGGATATGGAAATTCAAATAAATAATATATGATTATAAATTAAAGTATTTATTAAAATAAATTAAAAGGGTTTAATTTAGTTTTTGCCAAATAAGGCTTAATATATTAATTCTTTAAAATTAAAAGATTTTGCCAAACAAAGCCTTATGACTTTTGGTTTTCTAATTTTTGAATTTAAATAAAATAAATAATATATATATAATTTTAGTAACTGATAATTCATTAAGGGCAATTAGTATAATGTCAATTTTTATGTTTGAAAGGTGAGCGTTGGTTTTAGTTTAACATTACATATAATCTATATGGTCTATGCCTAAGCCTAAGAGAAAAAAAACTACACAGAAAAAGAAAAGAAGAGGTTTTAGAGAGAATTACTTGAGAGAATTTGAGAGAGAGCGTGAGCATATTCCAAATTGATCGTAGCAAGAATTACACGCTAATTGAAGGTATGTTTACATAACTTTATATATATATATATATATATACATATATGAGTTTTACGACAATAATTTCTATACTCTGTGAATTTTATATGTTTAGAATTGATGTTCTCGAATTAGTTATGATGATTACATGTGTTTATGATGATTAAATATTATGTTTAAATAATAATTGTATGCTAATTTCGGTTTACAGAAGAAGAAAATTTTTGACAGTGTATGTTTGTATGTATTTTTTTCATATGGCTCATGTAAGTACCAATTTTGATGGCCAATTCATATGTTAAACTGTAAATTGAGTCTTGTATATGGTAATTCATTAAGAAACGAGCATAACGTAATTTTAATGAGGTAATTTGCCCAAGTATAGAGATTACAAGTGAAGAATTTTGTAAAGGATGTCAAGAAAATAGAATTTTTCATGAAAACTTAAAATTTGAGAAATTAACCTAGTTTAAATTGTTGTTAAATTGTTTTAATTAGTGGAATATGTCCACAAACATGTTTGTGATAGTTCTATACCATTTTTACATGTTATTATCACTGTTTGGTGGGTGAAATTTGTGTTTGTTGGGCTAAAGTCGGATACTGTTCATTAGCCTTCTCTGCGTCTGTTCGAAGCTTGGTAGCATTTGTATTGGCTGTATATAAGCGCAAAAAAGTAGCATTCTGATGATCCCAGAGCCTTTGTATGGCAATGCATTGCGCCATACTACTGGTTTGAGATTCTAGTTTCTGCTATTACTGCAGACTTGGGAAAGCATCATAACATGGTCTGAAATTATGTTAGCATGTTAAATGTGTAATGTTAAGGTTAACATAACATAGTGAATTGTGGTTAGTAAGTGCAAAGTTGCAAAATTGATTAGTAAATCGAGAACGCGTTATGTGATAACTTAGTATACACAATGAACGTTAGATAATTGTTGCGAAGTATAACACTTAGAATTTCTGAAATGTAAGTGGTAATGAAAGACTTGTGCTTCAATGATAAGTTTAGATAGAAGTGTACATGTTTTGGTATGTTAGCATATCTAATAGGTATTGTGGTTCTAAAATTATGTGTAGGTGATCGTGAGTTTAATTTTATAGCTTACGCTTTCGCTCGTGCAAGTTTCTAAACCCTATCTTTTTACATTGAGAAAGTTTTCTAACTCTACACTTTCGTTGAGTTAGTTCTATTATTACATTGTGTAACTTTATTCTTTTGATTGAGCGAGCTTTTTATCTTAACTGTTATTGAATAAGTCAATTGTTCCTAAAATTCATTCGAGCAAACTTTAACTCTAATGTTATTTGAAATTCTCATTTGATTGATTCATTCTAACTTGTTTATAGTTAAGCAAGTTTCTTAAGTTCTATTCTTGTATAATGAACGCAGTTTTGAACTCCCGTCTTTATTATTGAACTGTTTTAAATTCTTTGCATGAGTTAATACCATGTTGGGCAAGTTTTAGTTTTCAGCTTGCTATCAGTTATCATACATTTTGTAATTTCATTTCTAATATTATAAGACTCTAACCTTAGCTTATTTATTGTTCAAGCAAAAAGGTTTACCATTTTATTCATTTTGTTGAATACTTATACTCTATAGTTGTTTCAAGCATGAGCTTAATATGTATAATCAGTTCACTTATGATTCTCAATTGTTCTATGTTATGTCATTATTAAACAACTGTTGTGTTATCAAACACTATTGATTCAACTAGTCCTCTAATTGATGTTCGTTAAACTTCAAATTACCCTTGAAAGCTTATCCAAACCAAACTTTCTTTGGTGCGGACTTGTACTCTAAATACTGAGATGAACAACCCTATTATTATTATTAGGCGATAACTTATGCGTAGCGTTAAAATGATTGTGCACAATACATTGTACGAAGGGCTGATCCCCCTAAGTACGAGGAGTCCTTATAGTCTTATGACTGTTAAAGTTGGAGTTGAAAGATTACTCACAATTGTGGACATAGTTCATGGTCTTATGACCCTCAGTTAGATATATTCCATATTTTGGATTCCAGTTTTCGATTATCATTGATAGAGTACTATTTAGTTTTGATGAGCCTATTCGTTGGCAGTTGTTATTATTATTCTCCTATTGATTCATTTTTATATCCAGTGAGCAATAGTTTTGCTCACTCTTGCAAATTTATACACTCATTGCAGCTAAAGTTGAGAAGGTAGATGAGCCTTTAACTAGCAAAGGAAAGGGAAAAATGTACAAGTGATGAAAACTTGTAATTATGATTATTGTTATGATATTAGACTTTTAAACTTGATGATAGACTTTTATATAATGATGTAATGTAATAATTTATTTCCGCATTAGAATGATGTTTTAAGGTTAGACAACCTGGGATATTTTTGGATTAAATGATGTAACCCTTTTTAAAGGGAGGATTTATGGTTTAAATATTATTTTCTTGATTATACGGATAGTGAGCACCAAATCTTGTGGGAATGAAGTACCTAGATTTGGGGGTGTCACAAAAACAAAACCAAAGGACGAAGAACACATCAACAATCTTTGGAGGACAACCGGACACGATCTGAATTTGGCGAATATGGACGCTCAATGTGACGCCCCCAAAATAGGTATACATCACCCATCTTGAGTCGCCAAATACATGGTATTGAATACAAATACAAACTTAATTATACAACCGTAGCAGTGTAATATACGACAAAACATAATCGAGAGTTTAATAAGAATGTTGTCATCTAGACAATATCCACTCTCAAATAAAGTCCTCATTACATTTATTGTCACACTATTTTATAGAATAGTGAGGACTACTAATACACCATCTCGGGACCATCACTCCGTTCCCGACTAGTCTCGCCACGTTCTCATTTTTTGAAGAGAACAATGAAAGCAAAAAGAGTGAGCTCAACTAGCCAGTAAGAAATATTATGACTAAGATAATGCGAGAATAAATTATCATTAGTCTTCAACAATGTTAAAGCGATAAAATATAATAGACATCAAGTTTAAGCTGCATGATGAATAAGCAATCCATTAGAAGAGTCGAGTAGAGCATGATATCTACTATCTTCTATGATTTAAAATGTTTTCATCAATTTTTATCGAGACTGAGACTCGACAATAAATAAACCACATCATCGAGTCATCCCTACACTACGGGCCGAGGATATTCATTAAATCATCAATGGTCATGACTATACCTAGAATAATCACGGACATAATCATACCAAAAACTATCCATCGATGCACTACAGGTCATTTTGAGGACTTTTACCACATCATTTATAATATTACGGTGTCATGATTATACCGAATAATCTCTCGGTCATAATCATACCAAGTCCATCTATGCACACGTAAGCCAAAGATGACTTTCATCACAATATAAGCATGAGGATGATGACAATGACATAATAATTCAATAAAACAAGTTCAAGGATAAATTTTAAAGATTTAAAATTTTAATTTATCTTGAAATCAATAACGTCCAAATTGTCGACATGATACTTCTTTGTGGAGTAAAATTCAAGAATGCTCGGAAGAATATTTCCATGAAAAAGATCTTTGGATGAAGCGCAAATATCAGGATATTCTACTAATTTCATGGAGTATAGAAGCCAAAACTTTAACCAAATGAGTATAATAGAATATATAAAGCGCAAATGGATTTTTGCCGCGCCATGCGGTAATCCACGTAGGCGAGATCATTTCTTCAATTTAATAAGGAATGAATCTGAAGGATCATTCACCGTGCATGTGATAATCCACATAGACGAGTTATTCCAACAATGGAAGAATAATAAAGAATGGAATAATGAAGAATTCACGTGCATGCGATAGTTATTCATAGAATACGAATGGAACCGGTTATTCCCATGAGAATAATAAAGAATGGAACCAGGTCATGCGTAATTCGCACAGACAGGATATTCTAACAGAATAATAAAGAATGGAACCAGGTCATGCGTAATCATATGGCGAGGATGTTCAAACAAAATAATAAAGAATGGAATAACAACAGAATTCACGGGCATGCGATAGATCATGCGACAAACGGAGTTATTCAGCAGAATAATAAAGAATGGAATAATGAAGAATTTCACCATATATGCGGTACTACATGCATAGGCAGGTTATTCAACATAATAATAAAGAATGGAATAACAACGCTTTACAGTATTGAAAGAAAATAACTCTCTTCATGAATACGAAAGAATAATACCCCTTACCTTAGAAAAAAGCTGGATATTGGAATAGTGAGGTAGCGGACTTTCTTCTTCTTTCTCTCTATAATTTCTCTCTATAATAATTGCTCTAAAGCTTTAGTGAATTGGTGAGAAATGAAGGAAGAATGAGCTTTATTTATAGGAAAATATAGTTTCGATAATTGCACGTTTTGGGGCTCAGAAATATTACGATATAATACCTTGACTTTTCTTTCATTTTTAATTTAGTCCTGCAAGTATTATCAAACTTGCACCACCTCCCCTAATAGTAAATAATGTGAATCAATAGTTCAATCATGTGAATCGATAGTTATAATCATGTGAAAATATGAATTACGATTATAGTACCTCCATCTATACCTCCATTTTTAACTTAGTCATGCAAGTATTATCAATCTTGCACCAACTCCCTAATAGTACAAGAATGTGAATCAATAGTACACATGTGAACAAATAGTTATAATCATGTGAATTAATAGCAATTAATTGCTCATTTATCTAATTAATTACCGATTTGGTCGATAAAACTTCCGGACATCAATTAATATCGAAATAAATGTCGATTTCCACTAACACTAATAATTCCAACACAATGGAACTATCAATTTCATCTTTAATCAACACGAACTTATTCATCATTAATATTATAACTCATAATATTTAACAACGGTCGTTCGAGGAAAGAGGGGCTTTTAGATAAGGATTTCTCCTTATTTAGCGTGATTAGATGAATAAACCTCTCCTTGTGAACTTCTAGACATTGTAAATATTGCAAATTTAATAATATAAATAACTTTTGTCATCTCAATTATTGATTTAATAATATAACATATTATCACGAGATGATCTTGTGACAATAATCGAATCAATAATATGAGAGATATGATGCATCGACAATTATTGTAGCAATAATTGAGTATAAGCTGAGTGACTTCTCACGTAAGCATCAATAATCAATCCGTGTGCTCTATGCAACCCACGCGTATTCTTGTACTTTTACTCTTAGGGTAGTTCAACGGTTTAATGGTAACACTTCCGTAGTTATTTTTATAAAAGATAATTATGTCGTTTTTTTTAACTATGACAATACTTAGTTGTGGGGTCCACCAATGATTGTCTTGCGTCATACGAATATTCTCTATTAAAAGCGAATATTCCCGACCAATCGAATATTATATAACCACTTGCTTACTTTGCAAAATTTGTAAATATTACCCACAACTATAACATTATATCAAATCCACACCATAATATTCAAAAATATATTTTGAGAAAATTATTCTTTATTCATAAAAGTTGGGGTCTTACAACCTCCCTTCTTATAAAAATTTCATCCTCGAAATTAGGGTGCGTATACTGGTATGTCGAAGAGGTGAGGATACCTTGATTTCATTTTGATTCTAACTCCCGGTCATTTCCTCAACATCGTGGTTTCTCCACAAAACTTTGACTTGAGGTATAACTTTAGGCGTAGAATATGATCCTTCTTATCCAAGATTTTAACGGTACCTCTTCATACGTTAAATCTTCCTCTATCTAATCTAGTTCTAATTCAATAATGTGGTTCGGGTCTTTCACATATTTACGTAACATAGATATGTGAAAAGCGTTATGAACACTGAGACATACTTGGCGGTAAAGGAGAGTCTATAGGCCCACAGTTCCTACTCGTTCGAGGATTATAAATGGGCGATGAATCGAGGATTGAGCTTTCCTCTCTTTCCAAATCTTGTAACTCCTTTCCATGGAGCAACACGTAACAACACATGATCTCGATATTGAATTCCACGTCCTTTCGATGAAGATCAAGCATAACTCTTTTGTCGATCTTGTGAGGTTTTTTATCGTTGTCGGATCGTTTGAATCTTTTTCGTAGTCATACGTACCAAATTTGGTCCCAACAACGTTGCTTCACCCACCTCATCCCAATTATCTTTGGAGAGCGACACTTTCTTCCATACAACGCCTCAAATGGAGCCATGCCCGATACTTGCTTGATAACTATTGTTGTAGGAAAACTCCACGATGGTAAGAACTTGTCCCAACTTCCTTGAAGTCGAGGACGAGTCTTAATAAATCTTCAAGAGTTTGAATAGTCCTTTTCGATTGCCCATCCATTTGAGGATGATCTTGCCGAACTAAATCGTAAATCCGTGCCCATAGCTTTTTGCAAACTAACCCAAAATCTTGAAGTGAATCTTGGGTCTCGATCGAAACTATGGATCTTGGCATACCATGCAATCTTACAATCTCGTTTATATACATACTAGCAAGGCGTTCAAGTGTATAAGTTTCTCGTATCGGTAAGAAATGAGCGAGACTTGGTCAATCTATCAACAATGACCCAAATCGCATCTATGCCTTGAGAAACCTTGGGAAGACCCGATAATGAAATCCATGGTAATGTGCTCCCACTTCCATTACGGAATTTCAAGTGGTTCTGATGGACCTTTTGGCACTTGATTCTCGCCTTGACTCGTTGACAAGTTAGACACCTTGAGATAAACCCACTATCTCTCTCTTCATATTGCTCCACCAAAATGTATGTAGAAGATCACGATACATTTGGTACTCCCGAGATGGATTGCAAACGGTGTGTTGTGCGCCTCCATCATGATTTTATACTTCAAGTTATAATCGTTAGGAACACAAAGTCTGGAGTTGACTCGAAATATTCCTTCTTCATCGATTCTTGCTTCTGAAATAGCACCTTCTTGCACTTTATTCCTCATACGCATCAGCTCCAGTGCGTAGCTTGAAGCGACTTTAACTTTATCGATTAAAGTCGGTTCCACTCGTATATTCACCATCATCATATGGGTCCCTGGATTCTTTAACTCTATTTTCATCCTTTCCAAGTCATACAAAATGGGCCTTTGCGTTGACAATATTGCACTTGTACCCGCATATGATCTTCTACTCAATGCGTTAGCAACTACGTTCGTTTTTCCAGGATGGTATTGGATGGTATGATCATAATCTTTCAACAACTCAAGCCATCGTCATTTTCGCGTGTTGAGTTCCTTTTGAGTGAAGAAATATTTGAGGCTTTTATGATCCGTATAGATCTCCACCTTCTCTCCATCAAGTAATGCCTCCAAATCTTAAGCAAAAAAAGCTTATTTGTTGACTCTAGATCATGAGTAGGATAATTCCTCTCATATTCTTTGAGTTGTCGTGAGGCATAGGCTATGACTTTCCCATGTTGCATGAGAACACATCCTAACCCTTTGCACGAAGCATCACTTTGTAGATGACAAATCCTCAAGCCGGATGGTATTGTCGGAGCAGGTCTTTGAAATGAGTCTCCTCTTGAGTTCTTGAAAACTCTTTTCACATTCCTCACTCAACCAGAACTTTGTATCTTTTCGAGTCGGTGAGTTAATGGAGTAGCGATTCGAGAAAATCCTTCCACGAATCTCGATAATAACCACTAAGCGAGAAAGCTCGTACTTGGTCATTGACTTAGGTTGCTCCCGACTTTGAATTGCTTCAATCTTTTTGGGTCAGCGGATATTCCATGATTTGATATCCGTGCCCGAGGAATGTAACTTCCTCAAGCGAACTCACATTTCTTCAACTTGGCATAAAGCTTGTTTTCACAAAGCTTTTGAAGTATCGACCTCAAGTGTTGCTTTCATGGTCTTCACGGGTTTTGGAGTATATGAGGATGTCATCAATAAAAGCGACCACAAAGTGATCCAAATATTCCTTGAATACTCGGTTCATCATATCCATGAAAGCGTGAGGAGCATTAGTCGATCAAAAGGCATGACTAGGAATTCATAATGCCCGTCTGGGAGTTACGAAAGTAGTCTTTGGAATGTCATCGGTTTAATCTTCAATTGATGATATCCGAACGAAATCGATCTTTGAAAAGAATTTGGCTCCTTGTAATTGGGTGAAACAGGTCATCAATCGCGGCAAGCGGTACCTATTTTTGATGGTGACATGATTGACTCCGATAATCAATACAAAGTCGCATACTTCCATCTTTCTTCTTCATGAATAGAGCAGGAGCACCCCGAGGAGGCGTCTTAGGATGAATGAAAGCGATGTCTAACAATTCTGTAGTTGGGTTTTAACTCACGAAGTTCAATAGGAGCCATTCGATATGGGGCTTTGGAAATGGGTTTTGTACTGGGATTCAAGTCGATACAAAATTCAATTTCACGCTCACGGGGTAGGCGCGGAAGTTCTTCTTGAGAATCGTTAGGAAATTTATTAACAATAGAAATATCATTCAAATCGGCGTATTTTTATTTAAATCCGTGACATGGGCTAAGAAAAACGACATCCATTTTTCAATAAGCGAATAGCTTTATGACTTGATATGGCGGTGATTGATTTTAGTGGTTTGGTTGCTTGAATTAAGCATAATAGGTTGGTTAGGAATATGAAAGCTAACAACCTTATGAAAATAATCGATTTTAGCATGATGAGTAGTTAACGATCAATCCCTAAAATCACATCAAATGTAAGTATTTTCAAGGAAATAAGATCGACAAGTAGCGATGCGATTCTGATTTGAATCAAACAAGACTTATAAATAGTGGATGTAATGAAGATTTCTCCCAGCGGAGTTTCAACGAGATAAGTCAAAGTCTAATTTCTCGAGTCAAATTTAAGCGTTGGTAGCAAGTAGTAGGAGAAATAAAGGAATGGGTGAAACCGGTATCAAATAAAGTATAAACTTAGCTAGAGTTTATGATTAGTTTACCGTGATCACCTCGTTCGGATTCCTTGCTTTTTGGGAGGTTACGACAAACGCTCTCCCTTGAACTACTGGTTTTATCTTATGCAGGACACCCTTTGATGCCTCCATCCCAATTTGGACTTGACTTTGGTGTGCGACAAAATCGGGCTAGGTGACCTTCTTTTCCACAATTATAACATGCTTTGGAATGCATCGATGCGGTTTGGACTTATGTGTCCTTCCCTCCACATTTTGTAACATCTGACCGGTGGTCGTTCTCCTTCATAACAATCTTGGTGCTTGTCTTTGAAGTCTTTCCATCATTATTGAATCTCCTCTTCTTGAAATGTCCACTCTTATTGTCATGGCCATGATTACCACAAAGTGATTACCATTTCGGCATATTAATTCCCTCCGTTTGTTGTCACTTAGCCCGATGATTGCTACCACTGGTATTATCGACTTGTCATTTGCTCTCTTTTGGTTGGGTTGACTCATTATCGCGCTCGATAAGCGAGCCCTATTCACAACATCCCGAATACAAACACGGTTTATGAGAGATAAGGTATTGATGTATCTCTGGGTTTCAAACCTCTTAGAAACATCGCATCATTCTCTCCTCATTATCAACTAAGTGGGGATATGAGCAAGAGACAACTCGACAAACTTAGCCGTCTTGTGCCACGGTCGTATTGTTTTGCTCGAAAGCTTGATGAACTCTACCTCCTTCGTATGACGAATACTTTAGGAAAGTACTTGTCGTTGAAAAGTTCTTGGAACTTCTCCCAAGACATCTTGAGTGCGGCGAGGTTGAGTACGCTTTCTGATTTCCACCGATAATCTGCCTCTGCCGCATAACATGAAGGTGGCAAAGGAACTTTTTGCTCTTGGAGCATCCCAAGACATCAAATATCTTGTTGATACGCTTTATCCATGTCTCGCCTTAAGTGGTTTTGGCTCTCTCAAAAAACTCTGGTGGTCCCGACTCCTTGAACTACTTAGCGGATCGTCAAGAGAGTTATCGGTGTTTCCACGCATTTTGGATGAAGAGCCATCTTTGCCGATGTTGCATGAATTGCATAAAACCTCTGAACATCCCATCGTTCATCATTTGATCGTTGTTGTTTACCTGAGATTATTGTCTTTCTGTTGCACATTATTGTGGGTATTAATCTGTGGTAACTCAACGGTCTCATGTGCTTCATTGCTTATCTCAACATTTTCGGATGTCATTTTCAAATACTGCCATAAAACAAGGGTTAATTATCATATCACATATTATCCATATACTACTCGTGAGGCCAATTAAATACCAAATAAACTTAAGTAGGTCATACTAGCGAAAGAATTCCCCGTCTCTCCCTCCTAGTTCTTGTCTCACATCTCATTGAGAATCATATCCTAAGCCTTGATACCAATTGTGGCGCCCCCCCCAAAATAAGTATACATCACCCATCTTGAGTCGCCAAATATATGGTGCACGAATCAAATACAAACTTAATTATACATTTGTCATGTAATATCTGACAAAACATAGCGAGAGTTTAAGCAGAATGTTGCTTTCAAGCCAATATCCACTGCAAATAGAGTCCTCATTACATTTATTGTCAAACTTGCACCACCTCCCTAATAGTAAATAATGTGAATCAATAGTTCGATCATGTGAATCAATAGTTATAATCATGTGAAAATACTGAATTATAGTATAGTACCTCCATCTATACCTCCATTTTTAACTTAGTAAATGCAAGTATTATCAATCTTGCACCAACTCCCTAATAATACAAGAATGTGAATCAATAGTACACATATGTGAACAAATAGTTATTATCATGTGAATTAATAGTAATTAATTGCTCATTTATCGATTAATTACCCATTTGGTGGGTAAAACTTCCGGACATCAATTAATATCGGAATAAATATCGATTTTCACTAACACTAATAATTCCAAACCTGATGGAACTATCAATTTCATCTTTAATCAACACGAACTTATTCATCATTAATATTATAACTCACAATATTTAACAATGAGGTAGTTTCCAAGGAAAGAGGAGGCTTTCAGATAAAATTTCTCTTATTGGCGCGTCAATTAGATGACCAAAACCTCTCCTCGATGTAACTTCAGACATTGTAAATATTACAATTTAATAATATAAATAATTTTGTCGTTTAATTATTGATTTAATAATATAACATATTATGCAGATGATACTGTGACAATAATCGAATCAATAATATGAAAGATACACTACTACAAAATAGTAATAGACAACGTGGAAAAAACGTTGTAATTTCTGTCAAAAAAACGTCGTAGTTAAGGGTGTTATCTATTTGACACCCTTACACAACGTTTTTAAAACGTTGTAGTTAAGCATAATACACAACGTTTTTTAGAAAAAAACGTTGTAGATTTATTTTTCAAAAATTAGCATATGCTTAAAAACGTTGTAGAAGGTATGATTCTACAACGTTTTTTGGATAAAAATGTTGTTTAGTATATCAGACGTTTTTTAAATGTTGAAGATAAAAAAAAAAAAAAAAGAAGAGAAAAGAAAATGTGGTTCACATATATTACCAATGCACCTGTAATATGCTAATGCCATGATATATAGTCAAAATGTATCAACCATTCAAAATACATCCCAATAATCTGAATTCGTTTACGGTTTCAAATTACTACATCCACAAAATATATACCAAAATGTATCCATATATGCTGGAGGGCATTAAGCTAGCAGCTGCTCTCAACATGGCTCTTACTGTCATTGTCAGTTTTGGAATAACCGCAGCACAAGATGTTGGAGCACCTGCACCTGCACCTGCACCTGCACCAGCACCTGCACCTGCACCAGCACTGCAGAGCGGCACATCAACACTTTATGTTCCAGCAAGACATTTATAATGACATGATACATATAGCAATAAGCCAACAACTCAAACACTCTAAAATTAACAGAAGTATATATGAAGGTCAGTTAAATGGACTTACAAGATTTGGGAACATGGAAATAGGTTAGTCAGAGTGGTAAGCTAATCCCGAATTTACTATTGACACAGGTGTTTGTGAAGTATTACTAGAAGATGTTGTGCTGAATACCGCCGAACTGCCCCGTTCTATGCCACTCATATCCGCATTCCGCTCTCTCAGTTCATTCTGGCTGGGCATGTGAACGGTTCGGTCTGTGATATTCCGTTATGCATTTCTGTCCCTCATTTCCACCGTAGGACCATTTGAAGTTTGGACTATAGATTGTTGACCTTGAGTAAGTAGAGGTGGTTTATTACTGATTGATGGTGGAGGACAAACAAGATTTACCAGCAAACTAAGTGTTGGCTGAATAATCTGGCAAATTAAGATAAATAGCTATCAGACATAAGCCGGTATCAGGTGAGACTGGAAGCATAATAATTGCACTAAAGGTCGGTTGCGGGATCCAACAAAATAAAGTCAAAAGTTTACAAGAACCTTAACCTCAGGTTCAACATAACCAGCACCATTTGCTGCATCCAAAATGACTGTTATCCCTACGATCATTGCTCAGAGTAGCATTCACTATTAGTTTGCGGCTGTAGGGTACTAATGTAACAATGTGCAGAACACCCAACGCATATTGAAGCAAGTCGTGCAAGTAACGTTCAACGGGTGGAGCCTACAAACAAAGCAAGAGTTATATATATAGCAGAGGAAACTGGTCAATGATTTTATCAGTTACATGAACTGGATTATTACGCATATAATCCCTTGCTGGTCCATAGAAATTTCAGAAAGAAAATAAGAAATTCCCTGAAATTGACAAAAATTAAATATCAAAACTGATGCAAGATTCAAGACAGTTTTGTGCAATTCAGATAACCCTAAAGAGTCAAAAACAAAAATATAGGGTGCAAACTGCAAATAGAATGAACAGTGGCCACATTCAATTATAAAATTTATTTCTATGTATAGCTTTGGATAAATCACAATTCTTCTAAAAGTAACAGGAATCATACCCATAAGTGGAAAATCCATGAAACTAGAAAGTCAGATCATCACTCAGATTCAAAGAATAAAACAAACATAGGATTCAGTTCACCCTAAATTCCAGCTGGAACTAGATTCAAACACCTTCATGCCCATCATCATCAAATAGTAACGAAATGAATATCATTCGAGAAAAGCTACTGGTTTTCCACATTCATAGCATGGGCCATGCACAAGTACACTGGAGGCATACAATACACTCAGCGCATTTAGCAGAATAACAACTAAATGTAAATAATTGAACGCATAAGAGATCACAAGTATCTATGACAATGAATAAGCTAATAGCATTCAGCAATGTGTAGTAAATTTAACAATTTATAGTGTGATCTTCTGTATAACACATCTAGAAATCAGTTAAAGATTAAATAAACATGACCTCAGCACATAAAACCCACACTTGAGTGGCGTGTATTTGGATCAAATCCAGGAAGATTTCTTTGGATACGAATATAAGACATAATTTTGTGCTCCCCTTCACCAGGAACATTTGCATCAGAAAGTATAACCTTCAAAAGAATAGAATGATAAGCAACACATAGAATGGTATTCCTTAACCAATTCGCACATCGATGACCAAGTCCACAATTATAGGTTTACATAAGCTAGGATATAATAAAAACTTGAGCACTTAATGGAAATCAAATGTGTAGTTGAGATCAATAATACCTTCACAGATTTCCATCCAGGGTCATTGTTCAGTCTACAATGGACATAGTACTGCAGAGCAATTGATAAAACAGCCATAAACTCGGTCCGGGAGTGATAACATTAGAATCACATACTTTTGATTCCTGTTTAGGAGGAAGCTTTCTGCCTTCTTTCTCAAACTCCTCCCTCAACCTTTCCTCTTGGCTGCCTAGAAAAAGGAGTCACAAACCGTATCTAGAAGGTAGTAAGTTGCACAAGAAACATATACAAGAGGTACTCACTGCATCTGCTGCATCTTTGGCTGCTCTGAAACGCCTAGATCGCTGCTGATTCATTTTAGCCCTTGGGGCAACACCATCTACAACAGGATCCAGGTAATTACAATCAAAAACACAAAAGGAATTTCATCAACTTCCATTAAATACAAAGAAATTTTAACCTTTCACCCACCAATAGCCATATATAGCAGCTTTCGAGGTCGCACCATCACGAAAAGTCTGTCAATGTAGTCAAACATGCACTGAAACACCTCATTGAAAGATGTTGGAGAAGGCTGCAATGTAAATCAAGGTATTGGTGTCCACAAATAACGGTTCAATAACAAAGGGCAATCCAAAAGGTTGTATACATAACATAAACAATGAAAGAAATGAGTACAAAAAATTAAATAAGAAACTGAAGAGTACTTATAAAATTATTGAAAAAATAATAATTGGACCAGTAAAACATTGTCTATAAAGCCACGAAACAACATAGAACTACCTAAGAAGTAAGGATACAGTTCGAGGATAAAATAAGCAAGCCTTAGTATCCTTCGAATGTGGATAAACAGAACCATAGCATTACTCAAAACCAACATTTTTTGATTCCAATATACTCTTGAGGACTTTAACACATCATAACATATGAAACAGCTATACGGCAGTACAAATTAAGAAATAAACAAACCATTACAACAATTTACAGCATTACAATCACTAACTAGTCAACTATATGTTTTTCAGACATCAAAACCAATGCACCACCATAAATTTCATAGTTTCAGAGCAACATAGAACGAGAACAATTAACCATAAAAATGATAATAACCACATAATCAAAGAATCAAACTCATATACAAATAATCAAAAATCATATACTCCCTCCGTCCCACAACAAAAAAAATCCCATTTGCAATTTTTTATGTTCAATAAAAAGGTCCCATCTTTGTTGATGTTAGTATAAAATGACACCACTTTAAACTACTTATAAAATTTCACAGTTTCAGCTTACCTCTGTAAACTACTTATAGAATCTTGCTGCATTGTTCGTTGGTTCACCATCTCCATAACTACATATCACCAACAGCAAAATCAAACTTAAAAAATGGGTACATACAAGCCTTCGAATGCTTATAGTGAATTTGTTTTAGTGATCCAAGTGGCAGATAATTAGACTCACGTAGCTAAGAAGAAAAATGCCAAATATTCTTTCTTCAATTTGGTTTCATAATCATCATGCTCAGGAGCATAATCATCCTATCAATCATCCAATCATTCAATTAATTAGTAACATCAAAATTACAATTCACCTGCATCAATTAACTAAACAAAAACATAAAAAATCAACCACTCAAACTCACCAAATCAATTACTTTAAATATAGCCTTTTCATATCTTGCTTTAGCTTCCTCAGTAAGTGCCTACACAAGGTAATTCATTTAATTCGTCACTCAAAATCAACAGAATTAAAAAAAAAGTTAACTCAAAAGATTCTAAAACATCACAAACCTTAGCAAAACCTAAGCAAACCTTAGCAAAACCCAGTGGGTCCAACAGCCTCAGACTATCCGGCCAAGATGTTTACTCCAGTCCCAATCACATCTGGCTTCAAGATCTGCGGTGTCACCACATTGGGCCCCCTCGAGCTAAACGCCGCTACCACCGGCGACGGCCGTACGCCCAAAACCGTCCCACCGAAACAAAACACCACTGTCGCTTTCACTTCTTTCTTCACGTACTGCCTCATCACGTCCCCCATTTTCCTCCCAACCGCCACCGCAGGAAAAGAGGGGCTGAGATGTGAGGGGCCGAAAAGAGAGAAACAATTCCGTATCAGTTGGGAAGAAAGCCCAATTTTCTAGGGTTACAGCCAATAACGAAGAAAAAGAGCATGGCTGAGAAATTCAACTGGAAAGAAAAAGATTAGAGTTGCCGATTGGAAAAGGAAGAGGTTTATGCGTTTGGGCGGGCAGGTCTGAATCGGAGATAGCACAGAAAAAATGATAGTCGGGGCCATTGTGAAAGCACCGAGAAATAGTATCTTTTTAATTTTAAGTTTTCACTTGAGCGTGTTTTTTTTTTTCCGTGTTTTTTAGATAGATAACGTTTTGAGAAAAAAACGTTTTAAGAAAAAAACATTATCTAGTTTAAAATTAAAATATGCTCATTTAAATAGATAACGTTTTTTTTATATATATCATAATTTTTATTAAAAAAATATTGTAAAAAAATCTCTGATATTTTTTTTTAAAAGCGTTGTGGTTTAAGTGTTATCATTTAGTATTTTGTGGTAGTAATATGACGTGAATTATTGTAGTAATAATTGAGTATAAGCTGGTGACTTCTCACGTGGCGATCAATAACCAATCACGTATGCTACTACGCAACCATGCAGTATTCTTTGTACTTTACTTAAGGGTAATTTAACGGTTTTAATGGTAACACTTCCACTTAAGTAGTTATTTTTATAAAAGATAACTATGCCGTTTCTAACTACGTAATAATACTTCCGTTGTGGGGTAAAATTTAATGATTGTGCGATCATATACGAATATTCTCTATTAAAGCGAATATTATTCCCCATCAATCGAATATTATATAACCACTGCTTACTTTGCAAAATTTTTAAATATTACCCACATTTATAACATTATATTAAATCCACACCATAATATTCAAAAATATATTTCGAGAAAATTATTCTTTATTCATAAAAGTTGGGGTCTTACAACCTCCCTTCTTATGAAATTTCGTCCTCGAAATTAGGGTGTGTACTGGTATGTCGAAGAGGTGAGGATACCTTGATTTCATTTGATTCTAACTCCTGGTCATTTCCTCAACATCGTGATTTCTCCATGAAAACTTTGATTTCGAGGTATAACTTTAGAGTGTAGAATATGATCCTTCTTATCCAAGATTTTAACAGTACCTTTTTCATACGTTAAATCTTCCTCTATCTCGTCTGGTTTCTAATTGATAATGTGGTTCGGGTCTTTCACATATTTACGTAACATAGATATATGGAAAGCGTTATGAACACGAGACATACTTGGCGGCTAAAGCGAGTCATAGGCCGCGAGTCCTACTCGTTCGAGGATTATAAATGGGCGATGAATCGAGGATTGAGCTTTGCTCTCTTTCCAAATCTTGTAACTCCTTTCCATGGAGCAACACGTAACAACACATGATCTCGATATTGAATTACCGTCCTTTCGATGAAGATCATCTCTTTTGTCGATCTTGTGAGGTTTTTATCTCGTTGTCGGATCGTTTGAATCTTTTCGTAATCATACGTACCAAATCCGGTCCCAACAATGTTGCTTCACCCACCTCATCCCAAAGACATCTTGAGAAGCGACACTTTCTTCTATACAACGCCTCAAATGGAGCCATGCCGATACTTGCTTGATAACTATTGTTGTAGGAAAACTCCACCTGATGGTAAGAACTTGTCCCAATTTCCTTGAAGTCGAGGACACAGAGTCTTAATAAATCTTCAAGAGTTTGAATAGTCCTTTCTCGACCGCCCATCCGTTTGAGGATGATATCTTAGAACTAAATCGTAAATTCGTGCCCATAGCTTTTTGCAAACTAACCCAAAATCTTGAAGTAAATCTTGGGTCTCGATCGGAAACTATGGATATCTTGGCATACCATGCAATCTTACAATCTCAGTTATATACATACTAGCAAGACGTTCAAGTGTATAAGTTTCTCGTATTGGTAAGAAATGAGCGAGACTTGGGTGATGTATGAACAATGACCTAAATTGCATCTATGCCTAAAGAAACCTTGGGAAGACCCGATGCTTGAAATCCATGGTAATGTGCTCTACTTCCATTACGGAATTTCAAGTGGTTGCAATGGACCTTTTGGCACTTGATGCTCGCCTTGACTCGTTGACAAGTTAGACACCTTGAGATAAACCATGCTATCTCTCTCTTCATATTGCTCCACCAAAATGTATGTCGAAGATCACGATACATTTTGGTACTCCCAGGATGGATTGCAAACGGTGTGTTGTGCGCCTCCATTATGATTTTATACTTCAAGTCAAAATCGTTAGGAACACAAAGTCTGGAGTTGACTCAAACTATTCCTTCTTCATCGATTCTTGCTTACGAAATAGCACCTTCTCTGCACTTTCTTCCTCATACGCATTAATTTCCAGTGTCCGTAGCTTGGCGACTTTAACTTTATCTATTAAAGTCGGTTCCACTCGTATAAACTGCAAGAGTCTTCAACATGACTATTCAAGATACAGTGGCAGATGGGGATGCAACTACAGGTATTATTCGTATAACTTTTATTTTCTTATATATGATTTTCTTATATATAATAAATTATTTTATAAAGAAATTTTGAAGGAGGAATTTGAGTTCTATTAGAAATCAAATTTTAGTTTAATCGATAGATAAGCTTTTTATGCTAAATAGTTAAATATCAGTTCGATCAATTATGATCAAGATCTACTTGCGATGACTTTGTATGCTATGTACCCTTGTATGTATAAGTTTTAAAATGGTGATTCAGGGGACGGAATCTTTATAAGGGAGGTTGAATGTAATATATAACTCGATATTTTCTATATAATTAAATCGGAAATTTTGTATATAAATTTTATTTATTTATTTATTATTTTCAAGGTGATAATACGTGCAAGATAATGTGTATGAATTTATGTGATAAATATAAAATTTATTTATTACATGAATAATTACGAATAATTTTATTTTAGAATTATTGATCATTATAAATTATATTCTTATAATAATTAATTTTATAGTAGAAATATTTTTATTAATTATTTTCCATGAAAATATGATTATATATTATTTAAATAATATATGAAATGATTATAGAATTATTATAATAATTATTTTATTACATTATATGAATTTATTTAAGTTAATTATTTTAACTTAATTAATAATGTTATTTATGTAAGATAAATCGAGATATGGAATTCAAACCCTAATTTCGGATTTTGATCATGGAATGAGAATATTAATATAATATTAATTATTTTTTAATGCTATAAATATGTCTTTGTATGTGTGTAATGTTAATGTGTGGAACAATTTTTATGTATACATGACTAAAACCCTAATATTACTAGGATAAACCCTATTTTAAAACTCAAACCGGAGTTTACGATTGATAAAAAATTGTGTTAAGTTGATTAATAACAAGTGTTTGAATTATAATTGTTAATTAGGGAAACCCTAATTTGCTAAATAGGAACCTTAATCGCTAATTAAGCAAGCTTAATGTTAATTAGTGAATATTTAAATCTAATTTCAAGTCTAATGTAATTAGAAACCTAATCTAATTAAGGAAACCCTAATTACAAATTTTAAGAAACTAAATTTTTGTACAAACCCTAATTAGAAAATTCTACAAATTTTTTATGTCAAACCTTAGGGTTAAACCTTAAGGGTTAGCTAATATGACAAGAATGCTCTTAAAATCACAAGTTAATTGTCCATAATGCCCTTTTGTATTCTTTATTAAGTTTGCTTGCAAATCCTACCAAATCTAGGAGTTGGTGACCAACTTATTTGACATTGTGACTTAAAGAAACTTCAAATAAATCAATTCTCATATCGGCCGTATGTGATATAACATAATATATATAGCTTCAAGAGAGAGAGAAATTACTTATTAAGCTCATTTGATCACCACACTCATCCAAGACCCCTCTCTCTCTAACCTAAGAAATATAGTAGTATATCAGCTCCCAAATCAAGCCTCACAAATTCCACTAACAGATCAGAAGCCCAAATACAAGATAGATCAAAGTGAGGTATAAAATCTAACCTTAGAAATCTGATCCTTAATGATATGTTAGATGTTAGATTTTTGTGTTAAAACATGTTATATGTAGTAGATATTGATGACCTGGGTTGGTATCTTGTAGATCCAGAACATCTATGTGCTCAAAAGTGATGATTTTCAAAATTTGGAAAAAATTTAAAAAGTGGTCTGACAACAAATGTCAGACCCTATAAATTTCAGTTTGTTATGTGTTTTTGTTGTTTAAATGTTTGAACGTGTAGTATGTTATGTGAGCTTTGATCGGGGAACTTGAATCAAGTCGGATCATGCATGATTTTATGTTATTGATGGTCAAAAACAGTTTGAAGCCGTGACTATATGAAATCTGGGTAACCCAGAAAATCTTTATCCGTGTCTGACATGATTTTGCAAAGCATGAATCTTTCAGATGTTAAATCGTTTGTTTATGTTTTATATCTAAGTTGTTGTATGTTATGTGTACTATGGATGCATGACTTTAGATCCCTTAAAACTCAAATATCTTTGAGCGTAATGGATGGTCGAACTAAGTTGGCCGATCTGCGTGAAAAACAATCTGAAAACCAGTTGTTCATGAAAGTCTTACGCACTGCCGTGTACTTGGCCAACCTGATTTTCTTTTGGTAATATTTTAAGTTTATTTGGGTTATATAATTGTACAGCGACATCTATACTACATATTTGAACCTTCACATCACACAAAGAAAGCTCAAGATGCATGTTCTGAGGATCCAAAGTAGCACCTTGTCATCATTTCTTCACTTCGGAAAACCCATAAATGAAGAAACAGGTCTACGATATGATATTTGAAGGCTTCGATCTCTATGATGTTGTTGTTTGGCCATGATCCGAGTTAGTGTATGTAGTATTACATAAATACTATAATCTTGATACCATTCTAGTCACATGTATCAGATGTTGGAACATAGATCTAGATTTGGTAAAACATATCACTCTTGTGGACCGACATGGGTTTCTAAAGCGGACTCAAGAAACGACTTAAGAACACTATATGACAGTTAATTTACGAAAATAATTTATTTTATTAAATAAATAGAAAAAATAGTTTTAATTATTAAAAATACAAAATAAATTACTAAAAATTATTTTAAAGCCTAAAATTAGTTTTTAATAATTTTGAAAATATTTCATAAATATTTAACATTTTGGAATATTAATGGTAATTAATTTAATTAGTTATTATATTAAATAAATTATTTAAAATGATTTTAATACTTGAAAAATCATTTAAAATTATATTATGGTATAAGAAAATATTTTAAGTTATTTTTAATTACTTTTAATATTTTGTGATGAATTTCATTAATAAATTAATATTAATTATAATTAAGTTATTTAATAAATGTATTAAATAAATTATGAAAAATAGAATTAATGATTTAAAAATTATATAAAATGATTTAAAGGTTATAAAAATATTTTAAGTTATAAAATATAACTTTTGATATTTTGTCATGAAAAATATTATTTTTTTAATATTAATAATATTATATTTATTTAATAATTATATTAAATAAATTAGGTTAAAAATAATTTTAATATTATAAAAATCATTTTAAATGAAACTAAGGTGTTTAAAAATATATTAAGTTATAAAATATAACTTTCAATATTTAAAGGTAAAATTCATTATTTATTTAATATTAAATGATATTTGATTTATTTAATAGTTATATTAAATAAATAGTTTAAAATAGTTTATTTATTTAAAAATCATTTAAAAGGATATAAATGAATTAAAAATATTTTAAGTTATAATAATGACTTTTAATATTTTGGTAAATAAAGCATTAATATTTAAGTATTAATGCTAATTATTTAAAAATAATTTTAAATGTTTTAAAAATCATTTAAGGGTAATAGTAATACTTTTAAAATATTTTAAGTTATTATAAATAACTTTAATATTTTAGCAATGGTTTTATTAATAGTTTAATATTAATTAAATATTAATGATAATAGAATTATTTAATATTTAAATCATTTAATAATGATTACGGTGTTTGAAAATTTATGATAAATTATAATAATTATTTAAAAATTATTATAAAATTTATGAAAAATTGTATGGACCGATATTTACATCTATTGAACTTGGTAGATAAAGTCTTAGACTCGTTAATTATTGATAAAGATGTAAGACGCGCTCATGACGCCCCAAAATAGTATACATCACCCATCTTGAGTCGCAAAATACATGGTACAAAAATTAATTATAAACTCCATTTATCTGTTGTCGTGCAAAATATGACGACATATATATTGTGAGTTTTAATACAAATATTATAACGTATATAATACGACAATATTCATACTTAAATTATTACATGCCATATAAAGTACAACATCAAATATTTCAAGCCTCCAAAGGGACACGAGAAGATTGACTAATGCTCCTACTGCCTTCATGGATATGATGAACCGAGTATTCAAGGAATATTTGGATCACTTTGTGGTCGTCTTTATTGATGACATCCTTATTTAATCCAAAAACCGTGAAGATCATGAGCAACACTTGAGGCTGATACTCCAAAAGCTTCGTGAATATTAGCTTTATGCCAAGTTGAAGAAATGCGAGTTCTGGCTTGAGGAAGTAGCATTTCTTGGGCACGCGGTATCAAGTCATGGAATATCTGTTGACCTGGCAAAGATTGAAGTCATTCAAAGCTGGGAACAACCTAAATCAATGACCGAAGTACGTAGCTTTCTCGGCTTAGCTGGTTATTATCGGAGATTTGTAGAAGGATTTTCTCGAATCGCTACTCCATTAACTCAGCTGACTCGAAAAGATACAAAATTCGGTTGGAGTGAGGAATGTGAGAAGAGTTTTCAAGAACTCAAGAGAAGACTCATTTCAAAGACTTTTCTACACAATACCATCCGCTCGGAGGGATTTGTCATCTACAGTTGATGCTTGAGCAAAGGGTTAGAATGTGTTCTCATGCAACATGGGAAAGTCATAGCCTATTCCTCTCGACAACTCAAAGAATATGAGAGGAATTATCCTACTCATGATCTAGAGTTGGCAGCTGTTATCTTCACACTTAAAATTTGGAGGCATTACTTATATAGGGAGAAAGTGGAGATCTTTACGGATCATAAAAGCCTCAAATATTTCTTTACGCAAAAGGAACTCAACATGCGACAGCGGCGTTGGCTTGAACTATTGAAAGATTATGATCATACCATCCAATATCATCCTGGAAAAGCAAATGTGGTAGCTGACGCATTGAGTAGAAGATCATATGCGGGTACGAGTGCGATATTGTCAACGCAAAGGCCCATTTTGTATGACTTACAAAGGATGGAGATAGAGATAAAGACTCCAGGGACCCACGTGACGATGGCGAATATACGAGTGGAACTGACTTTAATCGATAAAGTTAAAGCTGCTCAAACTACAAACCTAGAGCTGATGCATATGAGGAAGAAAGTACAAGAAGGTGCTATGCCGAAAGCAAGAATCGATGAAGAAGGAATACTTTGAGTCAACTCCAGACTTTGTGTTCCTAATGACCCTGAGTTAAAGTATAAAATCATGATGGAGGTGCACAACACATCATTTGCAATCCATCCTAGGAGTACCAAAATGTATCATGATCTTTTACATACATTTTGGTGGGGCAATATGAAGAGGGAGATAGCGTTGTTTATCTCAAGGTGTTTAACGTTTCAATGAGTCAAGACGGAGCATCAAGTACCAAAAGGTCCGATTTGCAACCACTTGAAATTCCGAATGGAAGTGGGAGCACATTACCATGGATTTTATTCTTCGGTCTTCCCAAGGTTTCTCAAGGCGTATGTATGCAATATGGGTCATTGTTGATAGATTGACCAAGTCGCTAATTTCTTACCTATCTGAGAAACTTATACACTTGAACGTCTTGCTCGTATGTACATAAACGAGGTTGTAAGATTGCATGGTATGCCAAGTATCCATAGTTTCGATCGAGACCCAAGATTCACTTCACGATTTTGGGTTAGTTTACAAAAAGCTATGGCGCGGATTTACGATTTAGTTCAAAGATATCAGCCTCAAACCAGACGGACAATCGGAGAGGACTATTCAAACTCTTGAAGATTTATTAAGACTCGTGTCCTTGACTTCAAGGGAAGTTGGGACAAGTTCTTACCATTGGTGGAGTTTTCCTACAACAATGAGCTTATCAAGCAAGCATTGGCATGGCTCCATTCAAGCGTTGTATGGAAGAAAGTGTCGATTCTCAAAGATCTTTGGGATGAGGTGGGTGAAGCAACGTTGTTGGGACCGGGAGTTAATACGTATGACTACGTAAAAGATACAAACGATCCCAAGAACGTATAAAAACCTCACAAGACCAACCAAAAAAGTTATGCCGATCTTCATCGAAAGGACGTGGAATTTGATATTGGAGATCATGTGTTGTTACGTGTTGCTCCATGGAAAGGAGTTACGAGATTTGGAAAGAGAGGAAAGCTTAATCCTCGATTCATTGGCCCATTTTAATCCTCGATCGAGTAGGGACCGACTTTATAGACTCGCTTTTACCGTCCAAGTATGTCTCGTGTTCATAACATTTTTCATATATCCATGTTACGTAAATATGTGAAAGACTGAACCACATTATTGAGTTAGAACAGACAAAATAACGGAAGATTTAACGATGAAGAGGTTCTGTTTAAATCTTGGATAATAAGGAACATATTCTACGCTCAAGGTTATACCTCAAGTTAAAGTTTTATGGAGGAACCACGATGTTGAGGAAATGACCACGGAGTTAGAATCTGAAATGAAATCAAGGTATCCTTACCTCTTCGACATACCAAATGCGTGCAGGCGAAATTTCATAAGAAGGGGAGATTGTAAGACCCTAACTTTTATGAATAAAGATAAATTTTCTATAATTATCATTTTTTGAATTTGATATATTGTTATAGTTGTGGGTAATATTTATAAATTTTGCAAAGTACGCAAGTAGTTATATAATATTCGATTGGTGGGGAATATTCGTTTTAACAGGGGAATATTTAGATGCGGCGGCACAATCATTGGTGGACCCCACAACGGAATTATTGTTGGATTGAGAAAACGCAAAAAATATTTTTTATGAAAATAATGGCGGAAGTTTTACTGTTAAGCTGTTGAAACACCGGTGTTAAAAAAGAATGATGTCTGGCGTATTGTAGTAGTACTGCGGTATTGATTATTGATGCTTACGTGAGAAGTCACTCGGTTTTGTTCAATTATTGTTTCAAAGAATTGTTGACATAGTATCTCACGTTAATTGATTCAATTATTGTCGATATTTTATATATTATTAAATCAATAATTGAGATGAGTGAGTTATTAATATTATTATTTGCATTATTAACGGTGTCTAGAAGTTCTACCAAGGAGAGGTTTGGTCACCTAATTGTGCCCCAATAAGGAGAAATCCTTATTGGAAAGCCCCCTCTTTCCTGGGAACGACATGGTCGATTAATATTGTGAATTATAATAATGATGATAAATGTTATTAAAAATGTTGAGGAGATTTTATGAAGTATTTGATGTAAATTTTGCTTATTTTATGGACCCCATTTACCCATTTTTCAAAATAATCGGTAGAAAATTATTTAATATAATAAAGGTGAGGGCCTTATTATGGGGCCCACGCTTGAAATGAAGCGGTGAAGTTGGTGATGTTTTTCACGGGAGTTGTTTTTATGGTGGGTAGTGTAATAATTATATATATATGATGATTGTTTTTGCATGTGGGTGGGTTTGGCATGGGGAGTATATATATATATATATACAAGTTTGACAAAATGGGTAATGGGTTGATTAAATGAAGTCACGGGGGTGATAACCCGTGAACTTATATATATATAATATATAATATATATTATATATTATATTTTATTTAAAAGATTTTTATATTTTATAGTAAACCAATCTGGACCGTCCGTTTAAAAGTAAATCAATCTGGACCGTTCATGGATTGGTTACTATTCAGTCCATTCTTCTATAAATAGAAGCTCATTCCTTCATTATTTCACAATTCTTTGAAACTCTAGAGAGAGAAAGCGTAGAGAACTCTTCTTCTATAATCTTGAGCGTCTTTCTTTAGCGTTTAAGAAAGCTTTGAGCGTAGTGCAAGTTTCTTCAAGTATATCCCCGCCCTACCGTCGGAGTACTCTTCTTTATAAAGTAAAGGGTATTATTTTTTTTCATATTCATGAAGAGAACTTTCGTTATTCCATTCTTTATTATTCTATTGGAATAACTCAGATACTGTGATCTCACCCTATACTTGGTGATTTTCATTTGTTATTCCATTCTTTATTATTCATTGGAATATCCGTGTCGTAATGCGTTTCTGGCGGACTGATTAAAATCTTTATTATTACATTGGAATATCTCATGCGTGCATTTACGCCGGATTGGTTCCATCTTTATTATTCTGCCGAACATCATCCACATGCATGCGTTTTACGCCTGGGACTGGTTCCGTCTTTATTATTCTGTTGGAATATCCACATGCATGCATTTTACGCTTGCACTGATTTCGTTATTTATTATTCGTTGGAATAACTTTTTCATGAAGTACCGCATGCATGCATGATGATTTCTTTTTATTATTCCATTCTTTATTATACTAAGTTGGTTAAAGTTTTGACTTCTATACTCCATGAAATTGGTGGAATATCCTTGATATTTGTGTTTCATCCAAAGATATCTTTTCGTGGAAATATTCTTTCCGAGCTTTCTTAAATTTTTACTCTACAAAGAAGTATCATGTTGACAATTTGGACGTTATTAGTTCTGAATAAATTAATTCTTGAACTTGTTTTATTGAATTCTTTATATCATTGTCATCATCCTCATATTTATATTTTTTGTTGAAAGTCATCTCGTGTTCAGAGTGCATAGATGGACTTGGTATGATTATGACCGAGGATTATTCGATTGTAATCATGACCGTAATGTTACAAATGATGTAGTAAAAGTCCTCATTGGCGTAGTGCATTGATGGACGAGTTGTTAGCATGATCATGACCATTGATGAATACACAAATATCATTGGCGTAGTGCATGGATAATTTGTGGTTGTGATACTTAATGAATATCCTTGGTCAGAAAAGCGTGGATAATGTGGATTATTTATTAAGCCGAGTCCCAGCGATAAAAGTGATGAAAACCTTTTAAATCATAAAAGATAGTAGATTTTATTCTCTACTTGACTCTTTTAATGGATTGCATGTTCCGTTGCAGTTAAACTTGATGTCTATTGTATTTTATCAGTTTAACATTGTTGAAGACTAATGATAATTTATTCTGCATTATCTTAGTCATAATATTTCATTGGGTTAGTTGAGCTCACCCTTTCTTTCTTTATTCTCTTGTGAAATGAGAACGTAAATAGGGACTAGTCGGGGAATGGAGTGACGGTCCAGATGATAGTATTAGTAGTCCTCACTATTCTATTAAATAGTGTGACAATAAATGTAATGAGGACTTATTCTGAGAGTGGATATTGTCTAGAAGACAATATTTGTATTAAAACTCTCAGCTTTCTTGTTGTATATTAAAGATTGTGTTTGTATTCTGTACCATGTATTTGGCGACTCAGAATAAGTTATGTATACCTATTTTGGGGACGTCACACTATAGGCCAAGGATATTCTTTTAGTATCACGACCACGAATTATCCATGCACTACGGGCCAAAGATAATCGTGTTTTCATCAACGGTCCTGATCATGCCATAAAATAATTCATCTTTGCACCCTTGGCCGAAGAGAATCCATAGCCATAATCATACCAAAAACTGTCCATCAACGCATTACGGCCAATGAGGACTTTTTCCACATCATTTGTAACATTACTATCATGATTATACCTTAGAATAATCCTCGTCATAATCATACCAAGTCCATCTATGCACTTCACCAAAGCCATGAGATGACTTTCAACATAATATATACATGAGGATGATGACAATGATATAGGTATTAATCAAACGAAAACTAAGATAAATATTAAAGACTTTAAATTATCCAAATATTATCAACCACTTATAATCTAATATTATTAATATCATAACAATATTTTAATCACTTCTTAAACTTATAAACAATTTATTTCAATTGTTTACACTTTTACCAAATAATGCATTTAATCATTCAAAATGCTATACTCATAAGATTTCATCACCAATGATTAAATCCTCATCAAAATATGCATATACCTTATATAGGATTTCTACGCCATAAAATCCTATTTTCCAACTTTGTTACTTCACATAACAAATTTAACTCATATGTTTGTAACTAAACCATTTCATGAAAAATACCAAATCAGTCCCAAAAATATTTCTTTTCAGGATTTAGCGAATATAGTCCCATAATGAATATATATTTTCTCGAATTTTTAAAATTCATTTACTATTTTCAAAAATCAATTTCTAATTAATTCCTTAAGAAATTAGCTACTTCAAGGTTAACTCCAGAAATTACCAAATCTTGGCAGGATCTTACACATGTTAACGTGAGCTTCCAGTTTAAATTTCATGGTCATCGGAGTTATAGAACTCCGGTTATAGCGTTTTTCATCGGAAAAACCTAAATATTGAAATGGTCATAACTTGCTCATTTTAAGTCGGAATGAGCTCATTTTTGGACAGGAGGTACCTTATACCATATACTTTCATGTCCCAAAAGGCAGAATTTTTCTCAAAAATTAAGTGGACAAAAATGCCCTTTTCAAAATCTAGGCAGTAGCTTTTTTGAAATTGGCAGTTTTTGACTCATTCGCTAAAATTAGTCCACACGAAAATCTATAACACCTTTTCCAGTGATTCCACTTGGATAAGTTAGGAAACTCATAGATCTAACTCTAGAACTTGACCACAATCAAAAATTCGAAATATAATAGGAGATATGGTCAATTGAATTTCATGTTCTATTTTCACCAAAATCTGATTTTTCAACCCTTTGTGATTTCTAAGAAACTTTGATGTTTTCACATAATAACCAACATAACTCATCATAACACTTACTAATACTACATATACTCATGATTTTCATCGGTCCAATACTTTTATTATGACTCTCATCATAATCAACGTAAACAGATCATTTCCATAATTTAATAAAGAATGAATATAAAGGATCATTCACCATGCATGTGGTAATCCACATACAAACGGTTATTCAAATGTAATAATAAAGAATGGAACAATGAAAGATTCACCATGCGTATGCGATAGATCATGACAGACAAAGTTATTCTTAACGTAATAATAAAGAAGCGGAACTGTGTCAAGCGTAATCCGACGCAAGACGTGATATTCCAACGAGTAATAATAAAGAAGCGGAACCGAAGTCGTGCATAATACGCACCTACGGGATATTCCAATGAATAATAAAGAATGGAATAACAACAAAATCACCATGCATGCGTGCGTCAGATAGACAAAGTTATTCAACGAATAATAAATAACGGAACCAGTTCAGCGTAAAACGCAAACAAATGTGAGGATATTCCAATGTAATAATAAAGCGGAATCAGTCCCATGTGAAAACGCATGAATAGGATATTCTAAATGAATAATAAAGAATGGAATAATGAAGAATTTCACCAAGTATAGGGTAGCTCCGCAGATATCTGAGTTATTCCAATGTAATAATAAATAATTGAATAATAGAAGAATTTCACTGACTAATTGAATATTTCCAGACACAACGAATATTTTATATCAACTTGCTTACTTTAAAAAAATTTCACATATTACCCTTAATTTTAAACATTTATCAATTTAACTATTTACCAAAATAGAAAAATTGAATACTTTTATTTCATAAAATTCGGGGTCTCACAACGCCGACATGTTTCAGAAATTGATCTGGACTTAGATAACTGGACTAGATATGTGTTTGTTTGTGATCCAACGATCGATATAGTTATGTGATAATGTGATTAGGTTATGTCTTTGTTGCGAATGAGTATTATATGTTACGATATAATATTCTAATCGAAGCGAATGATCTTATTAATGATAGGTTGCTATATAAAAGATAAAACTAAGTTGCGTAACCGTAAGTAGTAGACCAGGCAAGTATCCTACCTTTGTATTTACTTTATGCAATGGATATAAGTAAGAAAGTTTCAGAATTATATTATCATTGTGCCAAAATAATAACTCTATTGTTATCGATTATGTATCAGATCATTATTTATCGAAGACAATATTATTGTATAATTTAGATATTTATTTTGTTCGTTAATTTTTAAATATGGTTATACAAGTGTCCTCACTTGGATAATTATTTTATTTAATTATATGTTAATACACACCTATCTATCTACGATATGTATATATTAATTAAAAGCCGCTAAGTTTATTTAACCCAACTAGACACAAATTTAGAAATATCGTTGAACATGATAAAACTTTATTGTATCCAATCAAATTGCTTTGGTTTGGATTCACGACTAAGTATGAACATTAGAATATGGAAAAACTTTTTATCGCGCCTAAAAAGGAAAAGATGAACGATAATATCGTTCTTACATGTAGTATTGATCAATACAGGGCACATGAGATGTACACCCTCGCACCCGTAAGTTATGACGATTTGCGGATGAAGTTCTGCTAAACCTTATCGAAAATTAAAAATAATGTTCATAGTCTGTCGACTAATCTCCAGTTATAGTCAAGACGTAGTTTCAAAAATTTGATATAGAATAAATATATTGTTATTATTGGTTCAAATTTTACTTCACAACCGTTGTTGATTAGATTTGTAGAAGTGTCGCATAAAGAAAACATTTACTTCTTTCACTAATATTTATAATTGCTTTATTACTTGTTGGGCACTCAAATGCTCATCCTTGCTTAATTTAAATATTTTTTTCACTAAGTGTGAACAACGAAGAAGGTTGATCAAGAACAAAGGAAAAGGAAAGCAAATGTAATAAGTGTTATGGTATTCTATGTAATAGTATGACTTTATTAAAACAATAATATTTATTATTATCATGTATTATAATGAATGTAGTAAAGGTTGCGTACTTGAGATTAGACTCTGATAATTATAAGTTAAGTTTGATAGTCATATTATTGTTATTATTAATAGTATTATTTTCGCTCATAGAAATGGTATCATAAAGCACCGAGTTCGGGTTTCAAGTACCTGAATTTGGGGGCGTTTCAAGGGAGGTTGTAAGACCCCAACTTTTATGAATAAAATGAAATTTTCTCTATTTATTATTTTGTAATAGTAAGGAGTTGATTAGATAAATATGGTTATTTATGGGTAAAATGCGCAAATATTTTAAATAAGCAAGTGATTATAAAATATTCATTATTGTCAGGGAATATTCATTTGGTCATGGAATATTTTAGTTGTCAGGGAATATTCATACGACGGCGCAACCATTTGTGGGCCCCATAACGGAAAACTGTCGGATGAAGAAAATGACATGAATGAGTTTTTTTAATAATAATGGCGTAACGGTTACCGTTAAAACTGTTGGAATACCCGGTGGTTAAATATAGTAATACGCGGTGTTTCACAGTAGCACACAGTATTGCACAAATTATTGATTCTTACGTAAGAAGTCACTACCCAATAATTGTTACAATAATTACTGTTCAATATTTTATTTTATTGATTCAATAATTGTTACGTTGATATTTTATATTATTGATTCAATAATTATCACTGCACAGTATTTATAATTATCAGATCAATAATTCATATTATTTGAATAATATTATTAGATAGCATTATTGACAATGTCTAAGGAAGTTTTGTCTAGGAAAGAGGTTTGGTCACCTAATTGTGCGCTAGTAAGGAGAAATTCTTATCGGAAAGCCCCCTCTTTCCTGGGAACGACTTGGTTGTCATTATTGTGATTCTGTAATATTATATGTGAATAATTAATTATTGATTTATATGATAAGGAAATATTTATTTCATGTGGATATAAATGAAGGAATTAATGCTGAGGTGTTTTATCAGTATTTTGTCGGAATTGAGGTGTTGAAAATCATCAGTATGTGAATTTCGGTCATTTTTCGTTTAGAATTTAAAAATACTTTCTTCTACAAAGTTGTAGAGAATTAAATTTCCTATGGAATGGACATAAGATTTGAATTTTTCTGATAAAAGGCTATTTATTATGAATTATTGAAGTTCCGGAATAATTGATTTTTGGAGTTATAAATATTTTTTAAAAGAAAAACATTTTTTATGTTGGTGGGCCCCTTTTGGTGTCTTTGTTGAATTTGGTCAAGGGTGGGCGTGAAAATTTTGTTTATAAAATATTATTTTATTAAATTTTCCGCTTTGACGTTCTAAGCATTTTCCTATAAATAGGGTGCTTAGGTTAGAATTAAAAATCACACCAGAATCTAAAGTTTCTCTCTCTATAATATCGAGCGTATTTTTGTGAGTATTTAAATACTTTGAGTGTTACTATTCAGTACAAGTTTCCTTGAGATTATATCCTATATTTCAAATTTAGAAGTACTATTCTTTGAGCGTAAGGATATTATTTTTTTTATAAATGATATTATTTCTTTTAATATCATTATACCGAAATATTGATATGAATTTTATTATAAAATTTTTACTTTTTCGTGTCGGGGGTAACTATTCACGTATACGACACTATTCACAGAAAAAATTAAACTTTTTTTTCTTTGACCAAGTTGTTTATTATGGTTACTATCTTTGATTGTATCCATGTTTTGATCTTCATTCTTGAATTTTGCTCCACAATTGTTTATTATGGAGTATGTTTGAACTTGGATAAACTAAAGTACGAATCCCTAATCTTTATCCTTTTATCTCACTGGATTCGTTTTCTTTAAAATATTTTTTATCATCCTTAGTCCTAAATGGTGATATAACTGAATATCTTTGGCCTGTAGTGGAAAGATGGACACAGGTTGAGATGAACATGACCAACTAGTGAAACAAATGAATATCTTTGGCTCGTAGTGCAAAGATGAATATTTGGTTCAAGATGTATATTGATTGATGTTACAGGGAAAAATATTGATGATAGACTTTTAAATTATAGAAGATAGTAGACTTCATTCTCTACTATTGAATTATTATTTTTGCTACGAATATTGATCTAAACTTGCTGTCCATTATATATTTTTTGATTTATTGAAGGTTAACGGTAATTTTTTTCATTATCTTAGTCATAATATTTTTTACTAGGCTAGTTGAGCTCATCATTTTCCTTTTTGTTCCATTTTTCTTCTTAGGAGGCGAGAATATAGGAACTAGTCGGGGTATTGAGTGATGGTTCAAGACAGTTGTTTTAGCAGTCCTCACTATTTTATAAAATAGTGAATCAATAATTGTAATGAGAACTTATTTGAGTTTGGATATTGTCAAGAAGACAATATTTGTATTTAAACTCACAACATATGTGTTGTCATATTTTGCACGACAATTGTAGTAATGAAGTGGTAGTTATTTTTTGTACCATGTATTAAGCGACTCAGAATGGGTTGTGTGGACCTATTTTGGGGGCGTCACATGCCACATATTATTCTTATATTCTGACCGACTAATTAAATAAAAAATAAGCTTAGGTAGGTTATACTAGTGAAGGATTTACTTGTCTCTCCTATCCTAGTTCTAGTCTCACATCTCAGCCAAGGATTATATCCCTAAGCTTTGATACCAACTGTGATGCTCCCAAAATAGGAATACATAACACATTCTGAGTCACCAAATATATGGTACAAAATACAAATACAAACTTAATTATACAATATGAGCTAAGAGTTTTAACACAAATATTGTCTTCTAGACAATATCCAAACTCAAATGGAGTCCTCATTACAATTATTATCATAATATTTTATAAAATAGTGAGGACTACTACAACCACCATCTTGTCTTTGTCACTCCATTCCCCGACTAGTCAAAGCCACGTTCTCATTTCAAGAGAACAATGAAAGCAAAAAAGGGTGAGCTCAACTAGCTCAAGAAGAAATATTATCGTTAGCCTTTAACAATTGTTAAAGCGATAGAATACAATAAACAACAAGTTTAACTGCAGCGGAACAAGCAATCCATTAGAAGAGTCAAGTAGAGCATGATATCTACTATTTAGAAACCAACGCATAGTAAAAAGGATCACGGGCGAAATTGAATTTGTTTGATTTTTTTCTGATTTAACTATACAAATACTATTCATAATAAAATATAATATATTCTATTTTACATATAAAACAAAACTTATATATATATATATATATATATATATATATAACAACAATAGTACTCCACCCATGACCAAATTGAGATAACTTTCTCCCGATGATTTTGAAAAATGGGTATGTGGGGGTCCATATAATAAACAAATTTACAACAAATACTTCATAAAAATCCCCTCTATTTATCTCAATTCACATGGCTTCTCAAAATAAATTTTTAATAACATTCATCATTAATATTATAACTCACAATATTAACAACCAAATCATTCCCAGGAAAGTGGGGGATTTCGTTAAGATTTCTCCCTATCATGGCGTATAATTAGGTGACCAAACCCCTTTCCTCGACAGAACTTTCTAGAAATCGTTAATAATGCAAATAATAATATGAATAACTTTGTCATCTCAATTATTTATTTAATAATATAAAATATTATGACAATAATTGAATCAATAACGTGAGATACTATATTACTATAACAATAATTGAGTATAACTAAGTGACTTCTCACGTAAGCATCAATAATCAATACCGTGTGCTACTATGCAACCATGTGTATTACTGTTCTTTTATCATCAGGTATTTCAACAGTTAACGGTAAAACTTTTGCCGTTATTTTTATAAAAGTTATTTCTGTTATTTTCTCACTCCGATAGTAATTTCGTTGTGGGGTCCACCAATGATTGTGTCGTCGTACGAATATTCCCTGATAAAACGAATATTTTCCAACCAATCGAATATTTTATGACAACTTGCTTACTTTGCAAAATTTGTAAATATTACCCACAACTATAACATTATATCAAATTCACATTATAATATTCAAAATGATATTTAGAGAAAAATTCATCTTTATTCATAAAAGTTGGGGTCTTAAAAATATATATATATATATATATATATATATATATATATAAGTTTAAACGCAATGGATATCACATCCAGACTCGAATATATATATATATATATATATATATATATATATATATAAGTAATGAAAAGCTTAAAATATGAAAAATCTTATAGTAAGGTACAAGAAGACTTTAGATAGCTTTAAGCGTCGAAAACTCAGTTTTCACTGATTAAATTTCAGTATGTTGTAAAAAACGAGCTTACAAGTGTTTAAAAAGAAGAATTACTCAGTTTAGAACACTTTAGAAGTGTTTACAATTTGAAATGGATGAGTTTTCTCTCTTTTCTCTTTTTTTTTCAAATGAGCCGCCAAGAGCTCATATTTAAAAAGAGATGGCCACAGGTCTACACATGGCGGCTGCATGAGTCCACTGGTGGTTTTAAAGTGCCGGGCCAAGTGGGTCCCATCGTCTTGAATTACGTGCACTTTGCCTACGTGTTATCCGCTCGAACCTTCATAAATTTTAATCCGAACATCTAATTAAGGCGTCTTTGTACCTTTTTGGAATGTTGTTGTCGAGCTACACAATGACGAGGATTAGAGGTTGTATTGAAGTCGGGAAGATGGGTCCATGACCAAATCTTCAAGTCTTCAAATTCTATCAAGTGTCTTTGTCTTGTGTAGTAGTCACTTTCGGGATTTGAGTTATGGTTCTTATGGGACACCTTGTATGTAGTGTTGGTTTGAATGATCTTTGAGACGATGTGAATGTAGTATCGAGGTGGTAAATGATGATTTTACCCTCACAGGGGTTATCTCGACTTCTTGCAGATGTAGCGATTGTTGCTTCGTGGTTATCTCGAGATTGGGTTGTTGTGGATTTGAATGTCCTCGGGGTTATCTCGAGGTGTGCCTCGACCTCTGGGTTATCTCCGTGGTTGTGAATCGAAGTGCCTCGAGGTTGTCTCAAGAGGTTGGAACCGAGTATCCGGGGTTGTCTCGTGGTTAGAACCGAGTATCTCGTGGTTTTCTCCCAGATTAAAAGCGCATCTCTCTCGTGGTTATCTCTCGTGGTTGAGTTGAGTTGACTTCGGGGTTATCTTTGGAAGGCGCTTTTACCCTCCTACAAGGTTAGTAATAGGAATGCAAAATTTTGAGTGTCAGAGATGCCCTCTTTATCATATTCATGCAATGTAATGGCATGAATAGGATAAAGATCACTGTACACTTGAAATGTGACAAGATAATCATAATGCGATATGTCTGACATGATGCAAATCTGATGAATGTTATTGGACTATTTTTCTAACGGGATGTGATCACTGTGTACTCTAATCGCTTCTATTGGGGGGGGGGGTGGAGTTATCACTAATGAACCTGATGAACTGCTTGGATGTTTACTCAACTGATAGTTTCCAAAGCTCATAGGAACCTCCATGATAGAGACAACAGGATGTTGACATTGGGGTTATCACCAAAGTCCTTAATCCTTTGTGTAGGGTTTCCCCCGAAGATGTCCTTCTCATGTACGAGAGACTTTTGAGGAATTGTGCTTTGATTACCAAGGATCTGTATAAAAAATTCCATCACCGGTCCTCCCCGATGAGGATGGTTTTCCACGGTTTTCCTCATCAGGTCTTTTTAACACTTCGTTGGAGTTATTGCCAACGGTTGGTACTGTCAAGGCTTCCTGACCTTCATTGAAATGTCCTTCAACGGCTAAAATTGTCGGACCACCTCTAATGCTTATCTGGATTTACTTGCCAATAATTGATGATATCAGGGCTGCCTGATCTTTGCTAAAATGTGCTTCAACGACTAACATCATCGGATCACCTCCGATGCTTCGTTGGAGTTACTTGCCAACGAATGATAATGTCAAGGCTATTTGACCTTCGTTGAAATGTTCTTCAATGGCTAACATTATCGGACCACCTCCAATGCTTCATTGGATTTACTTGCCAACAACTGATATTGTCAAGATTGCTTGTGTGATGCCCCAAAAACAGGTATACATCACCCATCTTGAGTCGCCAAATACATGGTACAAAATACAAATACAAACTTAATTATACAAATGTCATGTAATATACGACAAAACATAACCAAGAGTTTAAACAAGAATATTGCCTTCTAGAGAATATCCACTCTCAATGGAGTCCTCATTATAATTATTATCACATTATTCCGTAGAATAGTGAGGACTACTAAAGCCATTTATCCCGGACCATCACTCCATTCCCCGACTCGTCTCCGCCTATATTCTCATTTCACAGAAGAGAACAATGAAAGAAAAGGTGAGCTCAACTAGCCCAAGAAGAAATATTATGACTAAGATAATGCGAATAAATTATCCTTAGCCTTCAACCAAGATAACAACTGATAAAATACAATAGACAACAAGTTTTAGATCAACAATCTGCGGTGAAATAAGCAATCCATTAGAAGAGTCAAGTAGAGCATAATATCTACTATCTTCTATGATTTAAAAAGTTTTTCATCAACATTATCGCTCAGACTCAGCTTAATAAATAAACCACATCATCAAATAATCCCTGCACCACGGCTAAGGATATTCATGTAATCATCAATTGTCATGATTATACCGAATAATCCCTGCTCATAATCATACCAACAACTGTCCATCAATGCACTACGGGACAATGAGGACTTTTAGCACATCATTCGTCACATTACGGTCATGATTATACCAAATAATTCCTGGTCATAATCATACTAAGTCCATCTATGCACGTAAGCCAAAGATGACTTTCATCACAATATAAGCATGAGAATGATGACAATATTATAAGCATTAATCAAACGAAAATAAGGATAAATATTAAAGACTTTAAATTTATCCAAATATTATCAATCACTTAATAAACTCATAATCTAATATTGTTAATATTATAACAATATTTTAATCGGTTCTTAAACTTATAAACAATTTAATTTAATTGTTTACACTTTACCAAATAATACATTTAATCATTCAAAATGCCATACTCATAAGATTTCATCACCAATGATCAAATCCTCATCAAAATCTGCGATATACCTTATATAGGATTTCAAGCCATAAAATCCTATTTATCAATTTTTCAACTTCACATAACATATTTAACTCATATGTTTGTAATTAAACCATTTTCATGAAAATTACCAAATCAACTTATTATTTTTCTATCCTTTGTACAAACATATATACATATATTTCATACATAACAAGTATTTTTTTATAATTTTTCAAATCCTTAAGTATTTTTTTAAAATCAATTTCTAATTAATTCCTTAAAAATTAGCTACATCAAGTTTAACTCTAAAAATTCCCAAATCTTGGCAGGATTTTACACATGTTAACGTGAGCTTCCAGTTTAAATTTCATGGTCGTGAGTTATAGAACTGGGTTATAGCGTTTTAAATCGAAAAACCTAAATATTGAAATTGTCATAACTTGCTCATTTTAAGTCAAAATGAGCTCATTTTTGGACAGTAGGTACTTTATACCATATATTTTCATGTCCCAAAAGGCCAAAATTTATTTCACAAACTAAGTGGCCAAAAATGCCCTTTTAAATTTCTGGGCAGTAGCTTTTTGGTACTTTGCAGTTTTTGACTCCCTTGCTAAAATCAGTCCACACGAAAATCTATAACACCCTTTCCAGTGATTCCACTTGGATAAGTTAGAAAACTCATAGATCTAACTCTAGAACTTGACCACACTCAAAAATTCGAAATATAATAGGAGATATGGTCAATTAAATTTCATGTTCCATTTTCACCAAAATCTGATTTTCAACTCTTTGTGATTTTTAAGAACTTTCATGTTTTCACATAATAACTCATCATAACACTTACTAATACTACATATACCCATGATTTTCATCGGTCTAATGCTTTTTATTATAACTTTCCGAATTTTTGAGGGTCAAAAAAATTACTTAAAGCTATGCAAATGGATTTTCACCCGCCACGCAGTAATCCACGCAGATGAGATCATTTCTATAATTTAACAAGGAATGAATATAAAGGATCATTCACCATGCATATGGTAATCCACATGCATGATTATTCCAACATAATAATAAAGAATGGAATAACAGAAGAATTCACCGTAAATGCGATAGGCTCGCATATGGGATATTCCAACATAATAATAAAGAATGAGAACCAAAGTTAGGCGTAATTAGCACCGATAGGATATTCCAATGAATAATAAAGAAGCTAAAATAGGTCGTGTAATAGTGAATTAGATAGGATATTCCAATGTAATAATAAAGAATGGAATAATAGAAGAATTTCACCGTGTATGCGGTATCACTGATGTGATGAGTTATTCAACATAATAATAAAGAATGGAATAATGGAAGAATTTCACCATGTATACAGAGTCAGACATATCTGATTATTCCAATGAATAATAAGGAATGGAATAACAATAGCTCTTTTCATGAATACGAAAGAAATAATACCCCTTACCTTATAAAAAACTTGATACTGGAATAGTGAGGTAGCAGACTTCTCTTCTTCTTTCTCTCTATAATTTCTCTCTATAATAATTGCTATATAACTTTAGTGAATTGGTGAGAAATGAAGGAAGAATGAGCTTCTATTTATAGGAAAATATAGTTTCGATAATTGCACGTTTTGGGGCTCGAAATATTACAGTATAATATCTTCAACTTTTCTTTCATTTTTAATTTAGTCCTGCAAGTATTATCAAACTTGCACCACCTCCCCTAATAATAATTGTGACGCCCCCAAAACAGGTATACATCACCCATCTTGGGTCTCCACTTACATGGTACAAAATTCAAATACAACTTAATTATACAACAGTCGTGTAAAATATGACAAAACATAATCTAAGAGTTTTAATAAGAATATTGTCATCTAGACAATATCCACACTCAATAGAGTACTCATTACATTTATTGTCACACTATTTAACAAAATAGTGAGGACTACTAATGCTATCATTTTGAATGTCACACTCTGCTCCCCGACTAGTCCGCCTATATTCTCATTTCAAGAGAACAGGTGAAAGAAAGGGTGAGCTCAACTAGCCCAAGAAGAAATATTATGACTAAGATAATGCGAATAAATTATCCTTAGCCTTCAACAAAGATAACAACCTGACGTAATATAATAGACAACAAGTTTTAGATCAACAAAGCGCAGCGGAATAAGCAATCCATTAGAAGAGTCGAGTAGAGCATAAAATCTACTATCTTCTATGATTTAAAAAGATTTTCATCAACTTTTCTCATTTGAGACTCGACAATAAATAAACCACATCATCCCCGCACTACGGCCAAGGATATTCATGTAGTCATCAATGGTCATGATTATATCGAATAATCCCTAGTCATAATCATACCAACAATTGTCCACCAATGAACTACAGGCCAATGAGAACTTTTACCACATCATTCGTTACATTACGGTCATGATTATACCGAATAATCCCTGGTCATAATCATACCAAGTCCATCTCTGCACGTAAGCCAAAGATGACTTTCATCACAATATAAACATGAGGATGATGACAATAATATGAGCATTAATCAAACGAAAACAAGGATAAATATTAAAGACTTTAAATTTATCCAAATATTATCAATCACTTAATAAACTCATCATATAATATTATTAATATTATAACAATATTTTAATCACTTCTTAAATTTATAAACAATTTATTTCAATTGTTTACACTTTACCAAATAATGCATTTAATTATTAAAAATGTCATACTCATAAGATTTCATCACCAATGATCAAATCCTCATAAAAAATTGCATATACACCTATATATAGATTCCCAAGCCATAAAATCCTATTTTCCAATTTTGTTACTTCACATAACATATTTAATTCATTTACTCATAAGTAGTTCATTTTTATGAAAAATAACAAATCAGTCCCAAAAATATTTCTTTTCTGGGATTTAGCAGAATATAGTCCCATATTAAACATATATTTTTCTCGAAATTTTTAAAATTAATTTACTTTTTTTCATATGGACAAAACTACCGAATATTTAGACATTTATCATAAATTATACTTTTGTCCAAAAATTCCGAAATTTACAGGGTATACTCCTGTTATATACATGTACTTCCAATAAAAATTTCACCAATTTTGGAGTTAACCACAAGGAGTTATAAGGGTTTACTTTTAAAATAGTCTTTTCTCATAAAATCCATAACTCTTAATCTATACATCAAAAAATCTCCATCTTTGGACACAATATAGAAAACTCATCAAATTATCATTTCAAATTTTTTTAGAATTTTTGAGAGTCAGAAAAATTACGAAACAGCCCCTGGTAGAAACCCCTTTTGAATGAAAATACTATTCATATGAATACAAAGGATCATTCACCATGCATGCGGTAATCCACATAGACAGGTTATTCCAACATAATAATAAAGAATGGAATAACAGAAGAATTCACCATGCATGCGATAGACCGCACAGAGAGGTTATTCTCAATAGAATAATAAAGAATGGAACCATGTCATGCGTAAACCGCACAGACAGGATATTCCAACAGAATAATAAAGAATGGAACCAGGTCATGCGTAAACCGCACAGACAGGATATTCTAACAGAATAATAAAGAATGGAAAAACAAATAATTCACCATGCATGCGATAAATCGCCACACACGGAGTTATTCAGCAGAATAATAAAAAAATAGAACCGTGTCAAAGCGAATCCGCATGCAGCATGGGATATTCCAACAGAATAATAAAGAATGGAATAACTGAAGAATTTTATCATGTATGCGGTACTTCGCATAGAGAGGTTATTCCAACATAATAATAAAGAATGGAATAATAGAAGCTCTCTTCATGAATACGAAAGAAATAATACCCCTTACCTTAGAATAAAGCTGGATACTGGAATAAAGAAGTAGTAGACTTCTCTTTTTCTTTCTCTCTATAATAATTGCTCTATAGCTTTAGTGAATTAATGAGAAATAAAGAAAGAATGAGCTTCTATTTATAGGAAAATATAGTTTCGATAATTGCACGTTTTGGGGCTCAAAATATTCTGATCTGATACCTCCTCTTTTCTTCATTTTTAATTTAGTCCTACAAGTATTATCAAACTTGCACCACCTCACCTAATAGTAAATAATGTGATTCAATAGTTCAATCTTGTGAATCAATAGTTATAATAATGTGAAAATACGAATTACAGTATAGTACCTCCATTTATACCTCCATTTTTAACTTAGTCATGCAAGTATTATCAATCTTGCACCAACTCCCCTAATAGTAAGTGAATGTGACTCAATAGTACACACATGTGAACAAATAGTTATATAAGCATGTGAATTAGTAGCAATTAATTGCTTATTTATCCGATTAATTACCCGATTTATCAATATAACCCCCAGACATCAATTATCATCAGAATAGATGTCGATTTCTACTAACACTAATAATCCCAACATAATGGAACTATCAAATTTATCTTTAATCAACATGAACTTATTCATCATTAATATTATAACTCACAATATTTAACAACCAGGTCGTTCCCAGGAAAGAGGGGGCTTTTCGATAAGGATTTCTCTTTATTGGCGCACAATTAGATGACCAAACCTCTCCTTGACAGAACTTCTAGACATTGTAAATATTGTAATTTAATAATATAAATAACTTTGTCGTCTCAATTATTGATTTAATAATATAACATATTATGCAGATGATATTGTGATAATAATTGAATCAATAATATGAGAGATATGATGCAACAATGACTGTAGCAATAATTGAGTATAACTGAGTGACTTCTTACGTAAGCATCAATAATCAATACCGTGTGCTACTATGTAACCACGCGTATTATTTTACTTTTACTACCGAGTAGTTCAACAGTTTTAACGGTAACACTCGCCGTTATTTTTTAAAAAAGATAATCTGTCGTTTTCTAACTACGATAATACTTCCGTTATGGGGTCCACCAATGATTGTGTCGTCGTACTGATATTCCCCGACAAAAGGAATATTTTATAACATCTTGCATACTTTGTAAAATTTATAAATACTACCCACAACTATAATATTATATCAAATCCACACCATAATATTCAAAAAAATATTTCGAGAAAATTAAATCTTTATTCAAAAAATTTGGGGTTTTACAATCTCCCCTCCTTATGAAATTTCGCCCTCGAAATTTACGTACGTACTTGGTATGCCGAAGAGGTGAGGATACCTTGACTTCATTTCATATTCCAACTCTTGAGGTATAACCTTTGAGTGTCGAATATGATCCTTCTTATCCAAGATTTTAACACGTATCTCCTCATACGTTAAATCTTCTGCTATCTCATCTAGTTTTAATTTAATAACGTGGTTCGGGTCATCCACATATTTACGTAACATCGATACGTGAAAAACGTTATGAACACGCAACATACTTGGCGGTAAAACGAGTCTATAGGCCACAGTTCCTACTCGATCAAGGATTTCAAATGGGCCAATAAAATCAAGAGTTGAGATTTCCTCTCTTCATCGATTCTTGTTTTTAGAATAACGCCCTCTTGAACCTTCTTCTTCATATTCATCAGCTCTGGGTCTGTAGCTTGAGCAACTTTAACTTTATCGATTAAAGTCAATTCTACTCGTATATTCATTATCTTTACGTGGGTCCCTAGAGTCTTTAACTCTATCTTCATCATTTGTAAGTTATACGAAATTAGTCTTTGTGTTAACAACTTCGCACTCATAAACGCATACGATCTTCTACTCAACACGTTAGCTACCACGTTCGCTTTCCCGTGATGGTATTGAATGGTACGATCGTAATCTTCAACAGCTCAAGCCAACGTCTTTGGCGCACGTTACGTTCGTTTTGGGTGAAGAAAAATATTTGAGGATTTTAGAAATGGGTTTTGTATTGGGGTCAATACAAAATTCGATTTCACGCTCTAGGGTAGGCTAAGAAGTCTTCAAGAATACGTCAGGAAATTTATTAACAATAGAAATATCATTCAAAACTATGACTCTCATCCAAGACATGGATAGCACATGTAATGAAGGTTTCTCTTAACGGAGTTTCAACAGATAAGTCAAAGTCTAACTTCTCCGGAGTCAAATTTAAACGTTGAACGCAAGCAAGAGAGATAAAAGAATGAGTAGAACCGGTATCTAATAAGGTATAGACTTCGCAAAAATTTATAATTAAGTAACCCGTGCTAAATTCGTTCGGGTTACTCGCTTTTTGAGAATCACGAAAAATGTTATTCCTGAAACCACCGACTTTGTTTTGTCCGTATCCGCCTTTGGTGCCACCGTCCCAGCTGGAATTGACTTTGGTGCACGACAAAATCGGGCTAGGTGACCTTGTTTTCCACAATTGTAACATGCTTTGGACTGCATCACGCAGTTTGGACTGATATGTCCCTCCCCTTCGCATTTGTAACATACAACCGATGGTCGTTCTCCTTCCTTAACAATAGGTGTTGGTGCTAACATCTTTCCATCATTGTTGAATCTCCTCTTCTTGAAATTTCTACTCCTATTATCTTGGCCACGATTACCACCGAAGTGGTTACCATTTTGGCATGATAATTTCCCCCACAATGGTCATCATTGTTCCGATGGCCGTTGCCACCGGTACGATTATTATCGTGTTGTTGGTCGTTACCTTTTGGTTGTGCTAACTCATTCCAATAACTGAGCCCTATTCACAACATCTGAATATAAACAAAGTTTATGAGAAATGAGGTATTGACGTATATGGACTTTCAAACCTCTTAGGAACATTCGTGTCATTCGCTCCTCATTATCGACCAAATGGGATGTAAACCGGGATAACTCTGCAAACTTAGCCTCGTATTACGATACGGTCATATTATTTTGCTCCATTGCTTATCTCAACATTTTCGGATGCCATTTTCAATCTTGTCATCACAAAACAAGGGTTAATTGACATATCACATATTATCCCTATACTCGACCGCCAATTAAATACCAAATAAACTTAGGTAGGTCATACTAGCGTAAGGAATTCCCCGTCTCTCCCTCCTAGTTCTTGTCTCACATCTCACCGGGGATCTTATCCTAAACTTTGATATTAATTGTGGCGCCCCTGCAATGTATACATCACCCATCCTGGGGTCGCCACTTACATGGTACAAAATTCAAATACAACTTAATTATACAACAAATCGTGTCAAATACGACAAAACATAATCTTAGAGTTTTAATAAGAATATTGTAATCTAGACAATATCCACACTCAATGGAGTCCTCATTACATTTATTGCCACACTATTTAATGTAATAGTGAGGACAACTAATGCTATCATCCGGGATAATCACTCCATTCCCCGACTAGTCCCGGCTATATTCTCATTTCAAGAGAACAAAGGTGAAAGAAAGGGTGAGCTCAACTAGCCAAAGACAAAATATTATGACTAAGATAATGCGAGAATAAATTATCCTTCGCCTTCAATAGTATAACAACCCGATGAATATAATAAACAACAAGTTTTAGATCAACAAGCTGCGATTGGAATAAGCAATCCATTAGAAGAGTCAAGTAGAGCATAAAATCTACTATCTTCTATGATTTAAAAAGATTTTCATCAACTTTATCGCTAAGACTCGACAATAAATAAAAACCACATCATCCCCGCACTACTACCGCGAGGATATTCATGTAATCATCAATGGTCATGATTATACCGAATAATCCCTAGTCATAATCATACCAACAATTGTCCACCAATGAACTACATGTGCCAATGAGGACTTTTACCACATCATTCGTTACATTACGGTCATAATTATACCGAATAATCCCTGGTCATAATTATACCAAGTCCATCTCTGCATGTAAGCCAAAGATGACTTTCATCACAATATAAGCATGCGAATGATGATAATAATATAAGCATTAATCAAACAAAAACAAGGATAAATATTAAAGACTTTAAATTTATCTAAATATTATCAATCACTTAATAAACTTATCATTTAATATTATTAATATTATAACAATATTTTAATCACTTCTTAAACTTATAAACAATTTATTTCAATTATTTACACTTTACCAAATAATGCATTTAATCATTCAAAAATGCCATACTCATAAGATTTCACCACCAATGATCAAATCCCTCATCAAAAATTTGCATATACCCTGTATAGGATTCCCAAGCCATAAAATTCTATTTTCCAATTTTGTTACTTCACATAACATATTTAATTCATTTACTCATAATTAGTTCATTTTCATGAAAAATACCAAATCAGTCCCAAAAATATTTCTTTTCTGGGATATAGCAGAATATAGTCCCATATTGAACATATATTTTTCTCGAAATTTTTAAAATTAATTTACTATTTTTCATATGGTCAAAATTGCCAAATATTTAAACATTTATCATAAATTGTACTTTTATCCAAAAATTCCGAAATTTACAGGGTATATTCCTGTTATATACATGTACTTCCAATAAAAATTTTACCAATTTGGAGTTAACCACAAGGAGTTATAAGAGTTTACTTTTAAAATAGTCTTTTCTCATAAAATGCATAACTCTTAATCTATACATCCAAAAATCGCCATCTTTGGACACAATATAGAAAACTCATCAAATTATCATTTCAAATTTTTCCGAATTTTGAGGGTCGAAAAATTATAAAATGTACCTGGCGAAACCCCTTTTGAATGAAAATACTATTCATATAAATACAAAGGATCATTCACCATGCATGCGGTAATCCACATGATAAAAGTTATTCCAACATAATAATAAAGAATGGAATAATGAAGAATTCACCATGCATGCGATAGTATCGCATGCATACGAGTTATTCTCAGCAGTAATAATAAAGAATGGAACCGGGTCATCGTAAAACCGCATGATGAGGATATTCCAACAAAATAATAAAGAATGGAACCGAGTTATGCGCAGAATCGCATGCATATGATATTCAATAGAATAATAAAGAATGGAATAACAAAGAATTCACCATGTATGCGATAGACCGCACAGACAGGTTATTCCAACAGAATAATAAAGAATGGAACCAGGTCTAGTGTAATCCGCACAGACAGGATATTCCAATAGAATAATAAAGAGTGGAATAATAGAAAAATTTCACCATGTATGCGGTACTTCGCATAGACAGGTTATTCAAACATAATAATAAAAAATGGAATAATGTAAGTCATCTTCATGAATCTGAAAGAAATAATACCCTTACCTTAGAATAAAGTCGATAATCTTGGAATAGAGAAGTAGCAGCATAACCCACAATAGTAAGTGAATGTGACTCAATAGTACACACATGTGAACAAATAGTTATATAAGCATGTGAATTAGTAGCAATTAATTGCTCATTTATCCAGATTAATTACCCAATTTATCAATATAACCCCCAGACATCAATTATCATCGGAATAGATGTCGATTTCTACTAACACCAATAATCCCAACATAATGGAACTATTAAATTCATCTTTAATCAACACGAACTTATTCATCATTAATATTATAACTCCCAATATTTAACAACTAGGTCATTCTCAGGAAAGAGGGGGCATTCCGATAAGTATTTCTCCTTATTGGCGCGCAATTAGATGACCAAACCTCTCCTTGACAGAACTTCTAGACATTATAAATATTGTAATTTAATAATATAAATAACTTTGTCGTCTCAATTATTGATTTAATAATATAACATATTATGCAGATAATACAGTGACAATAATTGAATCAATAATATGCGAGATATGATGCAGCAATTACTGTAGAAATAATTGAGTATAACTGAGTGATTTCTTACATAAGCATCAATAATCAATACCGTGTGCTACTATGCAACCATGCGTATTACTATACTTTTACTACCGAGTAGTTCAATAGTTTTAATGATAACACTCGCCGTTATTTTTATAAAAAGATAATTCTTCCTTTTTCTAACTACGACAATACTTCCGTTGTGGGGTCCACAAATGATTGTGCCGTCGTACGGATATTCCCTGAAAAAAATATTTTATAACAACTTGCATACTTTGTAAAATTTATAAATACTACCAACAACTATAATATTATACCAAATCCACACCATAATATTCAAAAAAATATTTCGAGAAAATTAAATCTTTAATCAAAAAATTTGGGGTTTTACAGTAAATAATGTGAATCAATAGTTCAATCATGTGAATCAATAGTTATAATCATGCGAAAATACGAATTACAGTATAGTACCTCCATCTATACCTCCATTTTTAACTTAGTCATGCAAGTATTATCAATCTTGCACCAACTCCCCTAATAGTACAAAAATGTGATTCAATAGTACACATATGTGAACAAATAGTTATATAAGCATGTGAATTAGTAGCAATTAATTGCTCATTTATCCGATTAATTACCCGATTTATCAATATAACCCCTGGACATCAATTATCATCGTAATAAATGTCGATTTTCACTAACACTAATAATTCTAACACAATGGAACTATCAATTTCATCCGTAATCAACACAATCTTATTCATCATTAATATTATAATTCACGATATTTAACAACCGTGTCGTTTCTCGTGAAAGAGGGGCTTTTCGATAAGGATTTCTCCTTATGGCGCCGCAATTAGGTGACCAAACCTTTCCTCGATGTAACTTCTAGACATCATCAATATTGCAAATAATAATATGAAAAACTTTGTCATCTCAATTATTGATTTAATAATATAACATATTATGCGTGATGATAATTGTGACAATAATTGAATCAATAATACGAGAGATATGATGCAAAGAATTATTGTAGCAATAATTGAGTATAATCGAGTGACTTCTTACGTAAGCATCAATAATCAATCTTGTGTGTGCTACTATGCAACCATGCCAGACATCATGTACTTTTACTACCGGACGATTCAACAGTTTTAATCAGTAACTCTTTTTCGTAGTTATTTTTATAAAAGATAATTCATCATTTTCTAACTACTGACAATACTTTCGTTGTGGGGTCCACTAATGATTGTGCCGTCGACGGATATTCCTCGACAAAAGAATATTCCCAGACCAATCGAATATTATATAACCACTTGCTTACTTTGCAAAATTTGTAAATATTACCCACCACTATAACATTATATCAAATCTACATCATAATATTCAAAAAAATAATTCAAGAAATTAAATCTTTATTCGTAAAATTTGGGGTTTTACAATCTCCCCTACTTATGAAATTTCGCTCTCGAAATTTACGTACGTACCTGGTATGCCGAACAGATGAGGATACCTTGTCAGATTCTGACTCTTGAGGTATAACCTTTTAGCGTAAAATATATTCCAAGATTTTAATAGGTACAACTTCATACGTTCAATCTTTCGCTTTCTCGTTCAGTTCTAAATCAATAATGTGGTTTGGGTCGTCCACATATTTACGTAACATCAATACGTGATAAACGTTATGAACACACAACATATTTGGCAGTAAAACGAGTCTATAGGCCACAGTTCCTATTCGATCGAGGATTTCAAATGGGGCAATAAAATCTAGGTTGAGATTTCCTCTCTTTATCGATTCTTGCTTCTAGAATAACGCCCTCTTGAACCTTCTTCTTCACATTCATCAGATTCGGGTGTGTAGCTTGAGCGGCTTTAACTTTATCAATTAAAGTCGATTCTACTCGTATATTCGTTATCTTCACGTGGGTCCCTAGAGTCTTTAACTCTATCATCATCATTTGTAAGTTATCTGAAATGGGTTTTGTGTTAACAACATCACACTCAGAACGCAAACAATCTTCTACTCAACGCGTCTACCTACCTCGTTCGCTCTTCCACGATGATATTGAATGGTCGAAACCTTCAACAGCTCGAGCCATCGTCTTTGGCGCATTATACGTTCATTTTGGGTGAAAAATATTTAAGGGTTGAAGAAATGGGTTTTGTACTGGGGTCAATACAAAATTCGATTTCACGTTCTGGGGTAGGCTAAGAAGTCTTCAAGAATACGTCAAGAAATTTATTAACAATAGAAATATCATTCAAAACTGTGACTCTCATCCAAGACTTGGATAACACATGTAATGAAGGTTTCTCCTAACGGAGTTTCAACAGATAAGTCAAAGTCTAACTTCTCCGGAGTCAAATTTAAACATTGAACGCAAGCAAGAGAGATAAAAGAATGAGTAGAACTGGTATCTAATAAGGTATAGACTTCGCAAAAATTTATAATTAACTAACCTGTGCTAACTTTGTTCGGGTTACTCACTTTTTGAGAAGTCACGAAAAACGCTCTCCCTGAAACCACCGACTTTATTTTGTCCGTATCCGCCTTTGGTGCCACCGTCCCAGCTGGACTTGACTTCACTATACGATAAAATTGAGCTAAATGACCTTCTCTTCTTGAAATTTCCACTTCTATTATCTTGGCCATGATTACCACTGAAGTGGTTACCATTCTTGGCATGATAATTTCCCCCACGATGGTCATCATTGTTGTTAGATGGTGTTGCCATGCCAGACGATTATTATTATCGTGTTGTTGGTCGTTACCTTTTGGTTGTGTTAACTCGAGATCGCGCCCAATAATCGAGCCCTATTCACAACATCTAAATATAAACAAAGTTTATGAGAAATGAGGTATTGGACGTATATCGGGTTTCAAACCTTTAGAAACATATTCGCGTCATTCGCTCCTCATTATCAACCAAATGGGATGCAAACGGGATAACTCGCAAACTTAGCCTCGTGCATCTTGCGATATGATCATATTATTTTGCTCTATTGCTTATCTCAACATTTTCAGATGCCATTTTAAAACACTATCACCAAACAAGGGTTAATTAACATATCACATATTATCCCTATACTCTGACCGACCAATTAAATACCAAATAAACTTAGGTAGGTCATACTAGCGAAGGAATTCCCCGTCTCTCCCCTCCTAGTTCTTGTCTCACATCTTAGCCAGGGATCATATCCCTAAGCTTTGATACCAACTGTAATGCCCCCAAAACAGGTATACATCACCCATCTTGAGAGTCGCCAAATACATGGTACAAAATACAAATACAAACTTAATTATACAAACGTCGTGTAATATACGACAAAACATAACCGAGAGTTTAAACAAGAATATTACCTTCTAGACAATATCCACTCTCAATGGAGTCCTCATTACAATTATTATCACATTATTCCGCAGAATAGTGAGGACTACTAAAGCCATTTATCCTGGACCATCACTCCATTCCCCGACTCGTCCTAACTATATTCTCATTTCCTGAAGAGAACAACGAAAGAAAGGGTGAGCTCAACTAGCCCAGTAAGAAATATTATGACTAAGATAATGCAGAATAAATTATCCTTAGCCTTCAACAGTATAACAACTGATAGAATACAATAGACAACAAATTTTAGATCAACAACTGCAGCGGAAATAAGCAATCCATTAGAAGAGTCAAGTAGAGCATAAAATCTACTATCTTCTATGATTTAAAAAGTTTTTCATCAACTTTATCGCTGAGACTCAGCTTAATAAATAAAATCGAATCATCCCTGCATCACGGCCAAGGATATTCAAGTAATCATCAATGGTCATGATTATACCGAATAATCCCTGGTCATAATCATACCAACAACTGTCTATCAATGAACTACAGGCCAATGAGGACTTTCACCACATCATTCATCACATTATGGTCATGATTATACCGAATAATCCCTGGTCATAATCATACCAAGTCCATCTATGCACGTAAGCCAAAGATGACTTTCAATACAAAATAAGCACGAGGATGATGACAATGACATAATAATTCAATAAAACAAGTTCAAGAATAAATTTTAAATTTATAAATACTACCCACAACTATAATATTATATCAAATCCACACCATAATATTCAAAAAAATATTTTGAGAAAATTAAATATTTAGTCAAAAAATTTGGGGTTTTACAGTAAATAATGTGAATCAATAGTTCAATCATGTGAATCAATAGTTATAATCATGTGAAAATACTTAATTACAAAGATAGTACCTCCATCTATACCTCCATTTTTAACTTAGTCATGCAAGTATTATCAATCTTGCACCAACTCCCTTAATAAGACAAGAATGTGATTCAATAGTACACACATGTGAACAAATAGTTATATAAGCATGTGAATTAGTAGCAATTAATTGCTCATTTATCCGATTAATTACCCGATTTATCAATATAACCCCCAGACATCAATTATCATCGAATAAATATCGATTTTCACTAACACTAATAATTCCAACACAATGGAACTATCAATTTCATCTTTAATCAACACAATCTTATTCATCATTAATATTATAATTCATAATATTTAACAACCGTGTCGCTCCGTGAAATAGGGGCTTTCCGATAAGGATTTCTCCTTATTAGCGCATGAATTAGGTGACCAAACCTCTCCTCGATGTAACTTCAGACATTGTCAATATTGCAAATAATAATATGAAAAACTTTGTCGTCTCAATTATTGATTTAATAATATAACATATTATACGCGGATGATCTTGTGTGATGAATTGAATCAATAATATGAGAGAGATATGATGCAACAATTATCGTAATAATAATTGAGTATAATCGAGCGACTTCTTACGTAAAGATCAATAATCAATATCGTATTGTCTTTTATGCAACCACGCCAGACATCGCATACTTTTACTACCGGGTAGTTCAAAAGTTTTAACGGTAATACTTTCGCCGTTATTTTTATAAAAAGATAATTCTGTCATTTTCTAACTATGACAATACTTCCGTTGTGGGGTCCACCAATGATTGTACCGTTGTACGGATATTCTCCAATAAAAAGAATATTCCCCGACCAATCGAATATTATATAAACACTTATCTTACTTTGCAAAATTTGTAAATATTACCCACCACTATAACATTATATCAAATCCACACCATAATATTCAAAAAAATAATTCAAGAAATTAAATCTTTATTCGTAAAATTTGGGGTTTTACAGCTTGACCTTCGCTGAAATGTCCTTCAATGACTAACATCATCGGACCACCTCCGATGCTTTGCTGGATTTACTTGCCAATAGCCGATGATGTCAGGGCTGCCTGATCTTTGCTGAAATGTTCTTCAACGGTTAAGGATGTATGAAATCTTTGCCGGGGATAGATTTTTGGAGAGATGCATGGTTTTGATTGCAATTACAACCCTGTGATGGCATCAGACCTTTGTGAGGTATTGCCAAGGGTAGCTTTCATCAGCTTTGATCATCAGTTTTGTAAACCCTATGTTTGGGCGAATACCAATGATTGATATGTAGACCCGCAGTTTTGTTGGACACATTTCTTTATCCGACATTTATGTAGAGATCCTTCCGAGGCGGATACTTTTGATCCTTCGACTCACTGGGTGGCCCATATTCGAGATGGTTTTGTCGGTGCAGATCCTCCATTGTATCGGCCTGATATCCCTACTGGCAGAGATTCAGTGACTTAGGAGGAGTTACATCAGATGGATAGGTTAGATGATGTGGACATCAACACTATTAACTTTTTCGATGCATTTCTAGCTATATCTTTTGATAGGCCTCTATTAAATATTAGGTACCGTTGTGCCCCATTCTCGTTATATCTTTGATAGGCCTCTTGTTAGTTGTTAAAGCGGTTGTGCCCCATTTCCTGTATATTTTCGATTATATACGAGAGATGATGTATTTAGATGATGATGTACTTAGGAATATATATATACTATTTTCCATTCCCTAAATCATATTATCATCTATTTTTTATCACGCATGCATTATGTTTATGGACATGCATTTCTAAAGATGAGTTTAACATTGAACCTCGGATGGTCTTATGATAATACCTACAAAATGTCTTTATCGATAGTTAGCAGATTGAACATACCCCACCAGAATTGGTGGCATCTTCTTTGAGAATGTGATATGACAGTTTGTCCTCCCTGGATCGGTGGTGATTGACCAATTTATTGTGTCACTCTCTATGACCCTCATGATGTTTCAGGTTCCATTGGGCTTTGTAGAGGGCATGCTGGAGCATTGGGTACTGGATAGGCATGTGTTTGGGTTTGAGACCCAGGAGTTGACTCCCACTTTAGAGGAGTATGAGCATCTTACAAACTTTTCGTTAGATAGGCCTTGCGATCGGATGGCTGTCAGAGATATGAGCCAGCAGTTTATGACCCTCACAATTTTGAGACGCATTATTTCGATGGATGAGATCTCCTTGGGGCATGTAGTTTCCATGAGTTTTTTGATAGACAGATTTGGGTCCTTGGACAGTTATCTGCGGCACTCCACAGATTTCACCACTTCGGAGGATGATTGGCGTGTAGTTCAAGTAGATGTACTCTTGATGTGTGTAGTGACTTATCTGTACATGGACCACTTGGACATCGACGTGCTTATGGTAGTGTGTGCTCTTCGAGAGGGACATACCATCTTATCGATGATTGTGGCAGAGACCTTGAGGTCAGCCACATATTGTCATACCCATTATGTGGGGGTGTTTACAGGAAGTTTGGTCTTATTGTACGTGTGCTTTATGACACACTTATGATTGATTAGCACTTTCCGATGGCATGGGTATTGTTTTTCCCATGAGATAGCCATGTCATACTCCTTTCAGTTGGCGGAGTGTACAGAAGCAGCTTCTTAGTCGAATTTTTTATCAGGGATTGAGGATCCGTTTGATATATTACCATGTTTAGGGCTCAGTTCTCCCTACATCTTTATCACTCATACAACTGACATAGATTATCTTCCCCTGGCTGGTATGAGGGGTGTGACCACACATCATTCCCTTGCTGTGATGGCATAGTTTGACCAGTTTCAGGATGTTCATCCCTTTGACGGGGCATTGGTTCAGCGTTTGTCATCTTGACTTCTGTCAGCAGAGGATTTGTCTAGGATTTATACATGTTGGACCCAGCGTTAGAGGGCTGACTTCTCTACTAGCCATCCAGGTCATTCTGCAGAGTATTCTGCATCGTTGGAGGTAGAGATTGCATTGGCTAGGGTTGTATCCTCAGAGTCGAGTGCTGATTCTGATAGTGGGGAGCCTATGGAGGACCCTGATTCTCCCACTGAGGATGAGCTATTTGCTGGGTTGTCAGCAGCTCTAGTTGATTCCCCCGATATTCCTGCTACTGTGACTCCACATTCTGTAGAATATTAAGAGCATAGTTTAGATATGATGATGTTTGAGAGGGATCAGGCTAGGGCCTTGATCTTGACAGCTCTTTATAGTAGAGATGCCGCTTTGGTTGAGAGAGATGATGCTCTCGCTCACAGGGATACCGTTGTTGCTGAGCAAGATGAGGCTCGATCATCAAGGGATACAGTTGTTATTAAGCGGGATAGTGCTCTAGCTGCCCGAGATGCTGCAACTACAGATAATACTGCATTGAGATCTCATATTACTAACATCATTGCAGATATTAGTACATTTATTGATGAGCATAGTAGCACTATGTGGATGATCGTAGATCTCTTGGCTCGTGTGGATACCTTAAGGCAGGAGCTCATAGTGTTACCTCCATCTTTTGAGAGGGATGCCATGTTAGACTTGATGGCTCGTTTATCCACTGGTTTGTAGATTAGCTTTGATTTTCCTGCATAGACTAGGTTAGCCATTTTTGTCATGTACAAGACACATTCTATATATTAAACAGTATTATATGGCAAGGAAATATGTTTTGATTCACTTCCCTTTTAGTTATGCCTTGTTACTTGCTTGATAGTTGTCTTTTCTCCAAGGCTTGTGATCTTGATGTATTCTAAACTCCTCCTTGATGGATGGACATTGAAATGCCTCAGGATCATTCAGAATGGATTGTTGATCTTTGTATTCCCCTACCCTTTGGTGTCTTGGGACTTGGTTCTGAATGTGGTTATGAAAAGAATTATGGCTTTCCTCTCTAAGGTTGACCGTCCCACAGATGGTCACCGGTACTCCCTTGTATGGAGGAGACCAGGTAGTTCCATCTCTTATGGATTGATGTTTCTCTTTGAGGATTCAATCGCAGCTTAAACGGTCGCTAATTTTTCTCACATTTGTGTGGGGAGACCAAGTAGTTCCATCCTTTTGGTCTAAGCCGATGAGGTGTGGTTTAACCGCACCACAGATGGTTGCCAATGTATTCTCGTGTATTGGGGAAATCAGGTAGTTCCATCTCTTATGGTTTGGTTAGGAAGTGGAAAGATGATCCCAGTACCGTATAACAAGGTTTTGTGTTTTTGGTAGGGGTGAGACCGCACCGCGAATGGTTGCCTACATACTCCCATTGAGAAGGGGGAAATCAGGTCTCCGTAGTTCAAACCTAGCGTGAAAAGGTTGAAAGTTGTATGTTGAAGGGTGTAGAGATTTTTTTTTTGTTTTTTCTGTAGTTAGATCAGACCATAAAAATGGCTGCCTATGTACTCACGTATATTAGGGAGATCAGGTCTACGTAGTTCGCCCTTGATAGGACAAACCGATGTGGTGAAAGGTGTATGTTTCTCTAACCTAGCGTAAAAAGGTTAAAAGATGTATGTAGTGAGAAAGGTTTGAAAAAACGAATGGAATTGATGATGGATCGATGATTGAGAACCGGGATCTTTGGTTTGCAGGTAACTTTTGACATAGTACCATTTCACGGTGTTCGAGTTGATGAGTTGGGGAAATTCTTCACCATCCATCTCCTGTAATCTGAGGGCTCCTCCAGTTAATACCTCCTTGAAAAATAAACGGGCCTTCCTAGTTTGGGGCTAATTTTCCTTTAGATTTATCTTGATTGTTAAGGACCTTCTTCAAGACCAAGTCATGTTCTTTGAACTACCGTAGCCGGACTTTCTTGTTGTAGGATCTAGCGATCCTCTGTTGGTATAACTGACCATGGAAGATGGTTGCGGCCTGCCTTTCATATATTAGAGACAATTGGTGGTACCGATCTTGTAACCATTGGTCTTCAAGTAGCTGAGCGTCTATCAACACTCTTAGGGATTCCATTTCCACCTCTATGGGGAGCACTTCTTCTATGCCATAGGTTAATGAGTAGGGGGTTTCCCCATTGGAAGTGTGCATTAACGTTCTATAGGCTAATAGAGTCAGAGGTAACAGGTTAGGCCATCCTTTGGATTAGCGGACATCTTTTGCATGATTTTTTTGATATTCTTATTAGCCGCTTCAATAGAACCATTCATCTTTGGACGATAGATGACAGAGTTGAGATGTTTGATGTGGAATTTACTGCATAGTTCCTCCATTATTTGGTTGTTGAGGTTTTTGGCATTGTTTGATACAATCACCTCTGGTTGTCCATATCGACAAATGACATTATTTCTGATGAAACCAATGATCACCTCTTTAGTAACCCTTGGGGAGGAGGCTGCTTCTACCCACTTCATGAAGTAATCGATCATGGTGAAGATAAACCGATGACCATTACTGACTTTGGGCTCGATGGGCCCGATCACGTCCATTCCCCACATTGAGAGGGGCCAGGGCGAATTCATATTGTGGAGCTCCCTTGGAGGGGAGTGGATAGCATTCCCATAAATCTGGCATTGGTAACATCTCTTGACATGATCATCACATTCAGCCTTAAGAGAGAGCCAATAATGCCCTGTTCTTAGGATTTTCTTAACAAGTAGAGGGCCGATCATGTGTGGGCCACATACTCCACTATGGATTTCATCCATCAGCCTCTCAGCTTGGTCTTTGTCTAGGCATCTTAGCAAGCCTAGTCCTGCATCTCTTTTGTAGAGTGCGTCTCCGCTTAGATAGAATTTCATGGCCATTCGATGAATCCGCTTTCTTTCAGCTTGAATCACCTCAGTAGGTGTAGGTCCATCTCATAAATACTCCTTGATATCCTGATACCAAGGGTGTTGGATGGGAGGCAGTTCATTCTCTACTTCTCCAATGTAATTCCCGTAGGCTGGAGCCTTTTGGTAGGCAAATATTTGGCATGTCTTTCTTGTCAAGGATGTTGATCAAGGAGACCAAAGTTGCTAGTGCATTAGCAAAGTCATTTTTATTCTGAGGAATGTGGAGGAATGATATCTCTTCAAACTCTAAAGCCATCTGGATAACTTGCCGATGGTAAGGTAGAAAATGTAATTCTTTGGTGTGATAGATTCCAGTGGTTTGTTTGATAACTAGTTCAGAATATCCAAAGACAGTTAACCATTTAATGCCCATGGATTGGGCTAGTTTCAACCCCATGATACAACTTTCATACTTAGCTGTGTTGTTGGTGTTGACAAACTGCAATTTGATGGCAACGGGATACTACTCTCCCGAAATGGATACTAGAACTGCTCCAGCTCCGACAGCTTCCATGTTTACAGCTCCATCAAAATACATTCTCCATAGTTGGGTTGCATTGTCTTGATGGTGTTCTTTGAATTGTCATTACCCTTTCATCTGGGAAATATATTTCTAAAGGTTTGAAATCCCAAGGAAGGTCTGACGACTAGTTGATTCGTAATTCCTTGACCTTTGATAGACTTTTGAGTCACGTAGATGATGTCAAATTGCTAGAGGATCAATGTCCATTTGGACAGTCAACAATTAAACATAGGTTTGCTAAATACGTACTTGAGAGGATCCATGCAGGAGATAAGATGGGTTGTGTGACCATGGAGATAATGATGTAATCTCATGGAAGCCCATGCTAATGAACAACAAGTTTTCTCAATCAAGTTGTACTTGTGCTCACTTATCTTTGAATCTTTTGCTAAGGTAATAGATGTGGCGCCCCATAATAGGGTCCATAACCCATTCTCGAAGTCGCCAAATACATGATACGTAAAATAACTACAACTTCATTATTACAATTGTCATGCAAATTACGACAACACATATGTTGTGAGTTTTAATACAAATATTATCTTCTAGACAATATCCAAACTCAAATAAAGCAATTATTGATACACTATTTTACAAAATAGTGAGGATTGCTAGAACAACTGTTTTGAACCATCACTCTACACCCCGACTAGTTCCTGCTTTATTCTTGCCTCCTGAGAAAAAAATGAAACAAAAAGGAAAAGGATGAGCTCAACTAACCCAGTAAAGAATATTATGACTAAGATAATGAAAAACAAATTATCGTTAGCCTTCAATAAATTAGATAAAATATAATGGACAATAAGTTTAGATCAATATTTGCAGCGAAAATAACAATTCATTAGAAGAGTTAAGTAGAGAATGAAGTCTACTATCTTTTATGATTTAAAATTTCATCATCAATATTTTATCCCTGTGACATCAATTAATATACATCTTGAACCAAATATTCATCTTTGCACTACGGGCCAAAGATATTCATTTGTATCACCAGTTGGTCATGTTCATCTCAACACCTGTCCATCTTTGCACTACGAGCCAAAGATATTCATCAGGTAATCATTCATCTTTGCACTACAGGCCAAAGATATTCAGTTATATCACCATTTAGGACTGAGGATGGTGAAAATATTTTAAAGAAAATGAATCCAGTGATATAAAATGACAAAGCTTAGGGATTCGTACTTTAGTTTATCCAAGTTCAAAAATACTCCATAATAAACAATTGTGAGCAAAATTTAAGAATGAAGATGAAAACATGGATACAATCAAAGATAATAACCATAATAGACAACTTGGATAAATAAAAGAAAATTTAATTTTTCTATGAATAGTGTCGTATACATGAATAATGCTGTATACGTGAATAGTGTTGTATACGTGAATAGTAACCCCGACACGAAAAAATAAAACTTTTGCAATAAAATTCATATCAATATTTTAGTATAATGATATTAAAAGAAATAATATCATTTATGAAAAAAGTAACATCCCTTACCTCAAAAGAATAGTACTTCTGGTTGAAATATCGGATATAATGCTGAAGGAAACTTGCACTGCTTATCAACTCTCAAAGTATCTAAATACTCACAAAAATACGCTCGATATTATAGAGAGAGAAAACTTCTGATTCTGGTGTGATTTTCAATTCTAACCTAAGCATCCCATTTATAAGAAAATGCTTAGAACACCAAAGCAAAAACTTTAATAAAATATTAATATTTTCAAAAAAAATCCTAAGCACACCACATCATTCTCATCAGCACACGCAAGTGAGTCTCACCCACATTAAAAATGTTTTTCTTTTAAAAAATGTTTATAACTCCAAAAATCAATTATTCTGGAACTTCAATAATTCATAATAAATAGCCATTTTATCAGAAAAATTAGAATCTTATATCCATTTCATAGGAAATTTAATTCTCTACAACTTTGTAGAAGAAAGTTTTTCCAAATTCTAAACAGAAAATGACCGAAATCCACATACGGTTGATTTTCAACACCTCTATTCTGACAAAATATTGATAAAATACCTCAGCATTAATTCCATCATTTATATCCACATGAAATAAATATTTCCTTATCATATAAATCAATAATTAATTATTCACAAATAATATTACAGAATCACAATAATGACAACCAAGTCGTTCCCAGGAAAGGGGGCTTTCCGATAAGAATTTCTCCTTACTGGCGTGCAATTAGGTGACCAAACCGCTTTCCTAGACAAAACTTCCTTAGACATTGTCAATAATGCTATCTAATAATATTATTCAAATAATATGAATTATTGATCTAATAATGAAAAATACTGTGCAGTGACAATTATAGAATCAATACTATAAAATATCAACATAACAATTATTGAATCAATAAAATAAAATATTGAACAATAATTACTGTAACAATTATTGAGTAGTGACTTCTTACGTAAGAATCAATAATTAAAATTATTGTGCAATCTGGTGTGCTTCTTGTCACAACACTGCGTATTCGTATTTTAACCACCGGGTATTGATACGGCAGTTTTAGCAGTGAATAACCTACGCCAGTTATTTATAAAAAAACTCATACTTATCATTTTCTTCATCCAGACCATTTTCCGTTATCGCATCGAATATTCCCCAATAATAAGAATATTCCACGACCAAACGAATATTCCTCGACAACAATGAGTATTTTATAACCACTTGCTTATTTAAAATATTTGCTCATTTTACTCATAACTAAACACATTAATCAAATCAACCCCTTATTATTTCAAAATAATAAATAGAAAATTCCATTTAATCATAAAAGTTGAGGTCTTACAACAACAATAATAACAATAATAATCATAACAACAATAATAATGATAATAATAACAATAATAATAATAACAACAACAATAATTATAATTATAATAATAATTATTTTAATTATAATAATAATAATAATAATAATAATATTATTATTATTATTATTATAACTATAATAGTAATAATAATAATAATTGTAATAATTATACTAATAATTATGATAATAGTAGTAATAATAATAACAATAATAATAAAAAATAAAAATAACAAAAATATTATTATAATTATTACAACAACAACAACAACAACAACAACAATAACAACAACAACAACAACAATAATAATAATAATAATAATAATAATAATAATAATAATAATAATAATAATAATTGTTATTGTGGTGGTATAGTGAATTATGAAAATTGTTATTGATGATTTATATGTTTTGTAGACATGTTTAGATTTTTCGGTATATCTAATTTTAAAGGAAAATTAATTATTGTGGTGTGTGTGTAGAATTACGATAATTATTATGTGTGATTGTAAGTTATTTTAGGTTACAAAAAGAATTTTAGGTAATGTAGTATTTTTGAATTTTAATTTAATTTTTTTTACGTCACTTCGTGCCTTGAACACGAGTAATTACTAGTATATAATATATGTGAGAAATATGACAACACCAAATAAATAACTATAAATTGGTTAATGATCACACACTTTCAAATATATAAGATCATTATTGAATTTTTGAAGTTAATATGAAACATTTTCAAACTCGAAATGACATAGATTCAATTAATTTAATCAATGGAATGATGAATAATGGAAACTATCTAAAAAGTACTATTAATTATAAGATTTCTTGTTTCTTAATTCTAACAAATCTTATTAATTTTGAGTTTGAAATGTCTCAAATTAACTTTTAAAATTCAATAATAATGTTATAATTTGGAAGGGAGGAGTTCTATATTAGTTATCATAATAAATCAATTAACATTTAACATCAAAAAACATTTATAATTAATATTATTATAATCTTGTATTCAAATATTTTCCTATTACATGAAGGTTATAACTGACTTAAAATATTTTGAGAAAAATAGAATGAAAAAAAAAAAATTGTATAAAAAAGTAGCATGTGCGAGAATGAAATAAGACATCCCAGACTTCATTATATTCTAAATAAAAAATAAATAACTTTATTTTTAATTTAGAATTAAATTATTAATTTATTTAAATAAATAATATTTATTCTACAATAAGGATAAGTCTCCTTAGCAATCAACGACTTTCCAGATATTATAAATTTCAACATTAATCATAAAAGAACATTTGAGTAAATATTTACCGTACAATTCAATCCTTCCACCATACAATGTCCCAATTAAATATAAGACATGGAATTACTGTCAAGCCTTATTTTATTTAATTATATGTATTTCGATTTCCAATATGCTCAACCCCAAATGAATACAAATTAGATTCCCTTCACGAATCTCCCTCGTGAACATACGCCAAATCTAACCCTCACTAACAAGAACATATATCGATAAGAGAATTTTGATCAAGATTCAATGTTTTTGGCATTGGCCAAATCTCACAGATTGAATCAAGATGAATTTTGCCTCTCCCGAATCGGCGATTCTTCACTGCTGAATCCCTACTCTTTAGATATAGTCAAATACTAATATCCTTCAAAAAATATTACTAACTTATTAAGAAATGACATAGTTACGAGGTCTGAGGAAGGAGTGTCTTTTGAATTTTTGGATGACAATGAATTTTTCTTAGTTATTTCTAGGCCTATCAATCGGACTTTGTGAACCGACATTAAAATTTAAAAGAGTAAAATATATTGACACCCCCTCTAGATAAATATAATAACATTCACCACCCTTCTAGTTTTTTAAGTAACAGTTAGTACCCCTCTAGTTTATAATATGTAATATTGACCATCCCTAGTGTGGTTGACCAACTAATATTCAAAAATATTTTTAATATAATGTCTAATATACCCTTCAAGTTATAATGTTTAATATATCCACTAAATATAAATTTATATGTCATAATTTTTACTTAACTTGATCTAATTAATTAAATTAAGAATTTGTGCATTAATAAATAACATATTTCAAAAATTAATAAATATTTATTTTATCAAGAAAATAAAGTTATACACTTTTTGCTAATTAAATTTCTTAAAGATTAAAATTTACGTAATATACATTCAAATATATATTTTGTAATTAAAAAGTAAAATTTTAATAAGCATAAAAGTACAAATTAATACAAATATAATTATATTTTCCAAATATTAAAATTTACGTAAAATAAACTTATTATTACATAATGAATATTAATATTCATATAAAAAACTATTAAAATTATATTAATTATTTTTCTCAAATATTAAACTAAACATAAGTAACTCTTAAGCATAATTATTTACAATAAAAAATGACAAATGTAATAACATTTGTAATAAATAGTATTATATTTTTATTCAATATTTGTAAAAACAACACCAATCGTATACTAAAAAATATAATTAAAATTATAAATATCCCAAATTTTGACATATACTCTAGAAAATTTAACATATAAAATCATAATATGAAACTAAGAATTTCAAATAATTATTTTTGTTGTTAAACACCAAAAACTAAACTATTAACATACTCACTCACTTTAATTAGAAAACCTCCATTAATAATTTAATTTAAAATTCTTAATATTTGTATCACTTATCCAAAAATATGTGTTAATTAAATTAAATTAAATTATTTGAATGCGATAGTCTTAATTACAAATAAAACTATAATTGAAATGTATTGTATTAAAAAGGATAATTAAACACACACACACACACACACACATATATATATTATTCAGGAATTAAAATGAAAACATACATGGGTAAATATGTAATTTTATCTATTTAGTCAACTCTAAAAACTTGTAGGTGGTACTACAACATTACTTAAAAAATTAGAGGGGATGTGAGTGTTATTATTATTATCTAGAAGGGTGTCACTGTATTTTACTCAATTTAAAATTATTGGGCTCGAGTTCGAGCTTGATTCGGGCTATGATAAGTTTGTTTAAGCTCAGTCCAAATAAGATCACGAGTTTTAAGTTTATTTCGATCAAGCACATATTAAATGTAATATTATTAAGATTAACTCCTAGACTCTAAAAATACAATTTAAAGTAACTTACTTAAAATGTTTGACATACTCGACATTTTTATACTAACAAAATTGAAGTTTAAATTAACATCACTATTTTGTAAATATTCTATTATTTGTAATATTTAATATTTCATCTCAATCTTTCTTTTTTTAATCTTTTTCATGTAATTACTAGTTTTGTTATAAAAGTTGTTAGGAATATGCATGTGAATGATTATTCCTTTATTCATATAATTTGATGATGGAGATGATGAAGTTTATGAATGAATATGCAAATATGTCTGCATTGATAAAAGTTGTAAAGTCCTTAATAGATGATAGACAATATGGACAAGGACTTAGACTGAAATGATTAAATATTTTAGGTTGATCTGTGCTTAATGTTTATCATTCTGTAAATGAATGTGTAGAAGAAAGATGAAAACTATTAGGATGATCTATTTTGAAATGTAATAGATAGGACTCAACAGAATCGTAGTCTGTCAAGACAGTTGAGAGATTGCAGAAGCCAAAGAAGAATCGTGTAATATCAAAAAAGTTGATTCAGAATCGTAGTCTGTATTGGAAGACACACTCAGAATCGTGAAGGTATTCCGAGCGCTTACCGATCCAAGTCAAGAATCGCAGTCAGCTCTTGAAATCGTGGAGTATGTAAAAGAAGCAAGTATATATCGTAGTCTATCAGAGCTTAAGAGAAATCGTAGTGTTCTACTCGATCAAGGCTAAATCAAGCACGAGCATGACAAGACACAACGATCGTGATACAAAGACAATAATCGTGGTGTCTCACCAGTCAGCATTAGAAGCATCAAGTTTCGTCTATTTAATGAAGGAGGAAGTATAACAAATGAAGAATGGCTTATAGACGTTGACATTTTGGGAATTCCAATAATCCAACACTCATTCTTAGTATGTATCGAAGAAACGTATAGAAGAAGCTAAGGAAAGGATTGTATGCCTACTAAAAATGCCTTTTCAGGTGTTAGGTGAGATAGCAGTCTACTGTGTCAGTGGGCCAGACGATAGAGTAATAGATTTCCAAGAAGTCAACATCAGTGCTCAGAAATGTCTGAAGCATTAAATGCTACAACAGATGCCTTCAACAGAAACATTTCAAAGGATCTTTCACAAGCAAATCAGATAAAGATTTAAAGAAAAGCAAGGATGAAAAAGCTCATAACACTTAACGTCCAAACTCTACGATTGAGAAAGAAAAGCTTGCGCAACTACTCAGTTCTTTTGAACGTATACTTAACTGCAACTGAGTAGCACAACCCTAGAACTCAACTCCCATCAGAAGATAACGATCGTAGTGTAGGCTATAATGATCGTAGAGTCTGCAAATTAGAAGCAGAGTCTAATGAATCACCTACAAAGACAAGGGTAAACATATAAAGGACAAACGAAGAGGATTGTCTATGCTCAGCCTCACCATAAAGAATGATCAAGAGATCAAAAGGCAGAAAGTCAAGGAAGCATAACATGACTAATCAAAAGAGGCACACAGACCAAACAACTTAGGCAGTCAGCCAATCCATTAGTTCTTGAAGCAAGGCAAGACCAACATGATTGTAGAACAGACTACAAGAGCGAAGCACAAGATGATACAACAATGTCAAATCACAAAGCTTTCTGGAAATCAAAGAAGTGTCAGAGTTAAGTCAATCCACAATATTCACAAATAAACTATGATTGAGCAAATGAACGTCAGCATCGCGATCGTAGAGCTCATTTATGTGGTTATCGAGACTTAGCGATGTTCAACCTTAATGACTGAAATGAGAACGTTGCTGATTGAGATTCCCAATGTACTCTCGCCAACATCCTTGATCTAAATCGAAGAACTGAAAAGAAGCATAAAGGTATCTCCCAACTAGTCTGACTAAAAGCGACTTCACAGAAGTGTTAGGTAAGAAATCAGACTGTTGTGTTAGTCAAGTCAAAAAGGTGTTGTCACATCAACTGAGCATGTCTACATCAAAGTCCTCAGAATCCTTGCAGCATTAAATGCTTCAGAGAAAGCTTTTCAATGAAATACTTCCAACGACTATATTTTAACTAGAAGATAATAGATGAATCTATAAAAAGCCGAAGCTTCAAAGAAGAAGAAGTTGTTGACTTTTAAAGATAATATTCATATAGAGCTTAATAGAAAAGGTCTCCAAGAGAGTGAGATCACCATAGAAGAGTGAAGCACAACTAATGAGAGTTCTACAATGATAAAGCTTCACTCTATACAAAGGAGTATGACAACGAAGTGACATCTGTACTGAGAGCCAGAATGTTAGACCCCAACTTATATGAATAAAGAATAATTTTTCTCGAAATATATTTTTGAATATTATGGTGTGGATATGATATAATGTAATAGTTGTGGGTAATATTTGAAAATTTTACAAAGTAAGCAAGTTGATATAAAATATTACGTTGTTTGGGAATATTCGATTGGTCTGGGAATATTCATTTTAACAGGGAATATTCAGACGACAACATAATCATTGGTGGACCCCACAACGAAAAGTATTATCATAGTTAGAAAATGATGTAATATATATTTTATAAAATAACAAATAAAGTTTTACCGTTAAACCGTTGAACTACCGGTTGGTAAAGTAAAGTAATACGCTGTGGTCGCATAAGTTAGTAGTACTATGAGATTGATTATCGATACTTACATGAGAAGTTACTCGCTTATACTCAATTATTGCTACAAGAATTTGCCGATAGTATCTCACGTTATTTGATTCAATTATTGTCACAAGATTAATATTTTATATTATTAAATCAATAATTGAGACGACAAAGTTATTCATATTATTATTTGCAATATTGACGATGTCTAAAAAGTTCTGTCGATGAGACGTTTGGTCACCTAATTGCGCGCCAATAGGGAGATATCCTTATCAGAAAGCCCCCTCTTTCCTGAGAATGATCTGGTTGTTAACTATTGTGAGTTATAATATTAATGATGAATAATCTTTAATAGATTAAAAATGTGTTTATTAAAGATAAATAATTTATGGTAAATATTTATTCAATTTTTGATATAAATATAGGGATTGTTATGAGGCTTATTTTGTAAGTTTGACTTAGTATATGGGAAGATTTACTAATTTTATGGACCGTCGATGGTGGTTTTAATAGATAACCAATTTGGACTATTGATGGTGGTTTTAATAGTTAATCAATTTGGACAATTGATGGTGGTTGTAATAGTAAACCAATCTGGACCATTGATGGTGGTTTTAATAGTTAATCAATCTGGACCATTGATGGTGGTTGTAATAGTAAATCAATCTGGACCATTGATGGTGGTTTTAATAGTAAATCAATCTAGATCATTGATGGTGGTTTTAATAGTAAATCAATTTGGACAGTCGGTGGTGGTTTTAAAAGTAAATCAATTTGGACCGTCGGTGGTGGTTTTAAAAGTAAATCAATCTAGACCATCGGTTGTGGTTTTAATAGTAATCAATATGAACCATCCGTTTTAATAATAAATCAATCTGGACCATTCATGAATCGCCATTATTTAGTCCATTCTCCTATAAATAGAATCTTAATTCTTCTTTCATTCTCACCAATTCATTCGAGATTCATAAGAGACTATATAGAGAGAGAAACTATAAAGAGCAAGAAGAAGAGTATTCTCGCTACTTCACTATTGCAAAGATCCGCCTTCTACTAAGGTAAGGGAATTATTTCTTTCGTATTCATAAGGAATACTATTTTTGTATTCATCCTTTAATACGTCGAATAACTGCTCTACGCTAATTACGCATCTGTATTACGTGTGAAAATCCATTTCTAGATTTCAGTATGTTATTTCTTTTCATATTCTTAAATCTAAACTTACTATGGTAAGTATTGCTTCTATAATCCTTGAAATTAGTGGAATATCCTTGAGTTTTTGCGCCATCCATCGATATCATTTCATTGAATTATTAATATGAACTTTCTTATTAAATATTAATATTTTCAATTCGGGTACTATTTATGAAAGTTACTATTCACCTAGTTACTATTCACTAGAATATTATTCACTTTGTATTCGGTACTTTTTATGCTTCTGGGTTCTTATTCACCCGATTATTATTCACTTAAATATTGTTCACTCTGTATTATTAGGGGCACTTTTCATATCGGGTACTATTTACAGTGGTACTATTCTCAAGTACTATTCATGTGGTACTATTCACGGGTACTATTACCAAAAATTTATTTTTTCCTTGTCAAATTATTTTGATACATGGATATTATTCTTGAATTTTACTCCACAAAGCAAAAGATCATGTTGACAATTTGGACATTATTCAATTCTGGATAAATTAAATTATAAATCTTTAAAATTTATCCTTTGCTTTCTTTTAATTGAATTTTATATCATTGTCATCATCCTCATGCTTATATTATGATGAAAGTCATCTTTGGCTTACGTGTATAGATGGACTATTAATTGATATGATTATGACCGGGGATAATTTGTATGATCTTGACCATTGATGGTTACACAAATATTCTTAGCCCATAGTGCAGGAATAATTTGTGGACATGATACTAATGAATATTCTTGGCCCGTAGTGCAGGGATGATTCGACGATGTGATTTATTTATTAAGCTGAGTCCCAGCGATAAAGTTAACGATAAAATTTTTAAATCATAGAAGATAGTAGATGTCATGCTCTACTTGACTCTTCTAATGGATTACTTGTTCCGCTGCAGTTAAACTTGTTGTCTGTTATATTCTATCAGTTTAACATTGTTGAAGGCTAATGATAACTTATTCTACATTATCTTAGTCATAATATTTCTTACTGGGCTAGTTGAGCTCACCCTTTTGCTTCCATTGTTATCTTCAGGAAATGGCAACATAGCCAGAACTAGTCGGGGAACGGAGTGATGGTCTGAGATGGTGTTATAGTAGTCCTCATTATTCTATAAAATATTGTGACAATAAATGTAATGAGGACTCCATTTGAGTTTAGATATTGTCTAGAAGATAATATTCGTGTAAAAACTCTCAGCTCATGTTGTATAATTATGTTTGTATTTTATTTAGTACCATGTATTTAGCGACCCAAGATGGGTGATGTATACCTATTTTGGGGTGTCACCCGTATAGGCCAAGAAGACAAACAACTTGAGTGGCAAATCAAAAAGGTAATACTTGAGCTACCACGTCTCACCATGAAAACACCAAACTAAAGAGAAGAGGATACAAAAGCGAATTTGTGCATAAGACAACCAGTGTTCAAGGAATGCTAAGTACCCAAAGAAGTCAAGCTGATATACAAAGACTTAGCAGTACCTCAATAGTGATGGTGTGCAATGTTGAATATCAGATGAAGACAAACATTAATAACAAAGAACAGCAGCACCAAAGGATGAGTCAGACTGCTAAGTACCAACAAGATGTCAAGCTGAACGTACATCTTAGCAGTCCATTAGATGCGATCAAACACCAAAGCTAAATGCCCAATGATCACAAGAAGCTGCTAAGTACCAGAAGATGAACAAGCTGAATGTCATCTTAGCTGCTTAACAACAACAAACAACAAACAAACAATCAAGTAACTAGGGCCTGCAGGGTCCTTGTCTTAGTGACTAAACCAAAGTCAAGTCTATCGGGCTTACTGAGTACCAGATGGTATATGAGATTCTAAGTTTGCAGGGCTTAGTCTACAGTTTCCTGGGCTTAGTCTACAGTTTCCAAGGCTGCTGGTCTTGAAGATTTCTTAGTGAACTAGTGTTCCAAGGCTATTGGTCTTAAAGGAATCTTAGTGATTCGAAGTTGATCAAATCCTTAGTGGAATCCCTGCTCGTGGAAGTAGAAGAATGGATTAGGAGTGTTCAGTCTCTAAACCACTTAAAAACCTCTGGTGTCATTTACTTTATATCTTTTACTTTATGTCATTTACATTAAGTACTATAACTGCTATATCTGCTTGCAACTAATCTATCACTAGAACTGTATTTAATGTTATATTCTTGAAGGGGATCTTAATCTATTTCGCTGTGCATGAATTAATTCTACTATTCATTATCTAGTTATCACTGAACTAGGCAAAAGAGAAAAGAAAGTTTTAAAGGATCTATTCAACCCCCCTTCTATATCTATTGTTGACCCCCGGGAACTAACAATTGGTATCAAAGTAGGTTCTCACATTGTATTCAAAAGCTAACGCTTTAAGTTTGATCCATGGCACTAATAAGTTCTAAGCTCAGTTTTACATGTAAGTCACTCATGAGTGAAGATGAGCTAATAAGTTGAAAATTGCTTTTGCAGGCAAATATATATATATCCACCTGTTACAATTCCAGTTGATCCATGAGTGAAAGAAATATAACCCTTAGAAAAATCTAAAGCTAAACCGAAGTTAATCAGTGATCTACATCTCTAATGAAGGAATTAGAGAAATTCTTCAAATGTACTATCAACAAGATCCATGAATTGCACTTTAAAGTTCAAGAGCTTCAAAGAATTTGAGATGCCAAGACTTTCATATCGATCATAATTCAAATGACTCGCTTGATTAATCTAAAGCCACATTGAGAAATAATTGTTGTCAGTATTGACAATATAAAGATGTGCACAACAATGCCTCATATCATTGTGCAAATAAACATGACAACTAATTGTCAAAAGACTGATAGTGGGAAGATATGTATACTCATCACTATCGAGACATCATATTGCATCACCTTATGTGCTATAACAAATTGCTTTATCAAAAGATCACTCTCTTCATGAGAAAGAAATTCATACATTCAATGTTTTTGTCTTTTGATAAAACATAGAGTGTGATCAACACTACAACAGTATCTCAAGGTTCCTAAAGATTGATCAACTCCACGAACCAACTGGATGCAAACTATAGAGTGATCCCCACTCTATGAAAGTTAAAAATCTATAAACATAGTAAAAGTAAAAAGTGATTCAACCAAAGAAAAGGTTTAACATATCAAGATTTCTTAATTTATACACATACTCACAATCATGTTTTATAACTATTATCATTTACATGTATACATTCTTCATGATTGTTAATGCTAAATTTTCATACATTGTAGAAATCCAAAAGGTCTGAATGACTAGGGCTATTGATAAAACTAACCTAGCAGGACCCAAATCAAAATGGGTACCAAAATAGAAAATCACTTAACCTGCAGGTACCTGATGTTATCTAACCATAACTAAGAAAGGCTAAAGTTTAGTTACCAAGCTCCTACCAAGCTGGAACATCAAAATCCCTCAGCTATGCTCCCATTCAAAGAACATTCAAGGCCAGAGCTCTCATCTGAAGACAAAGGTGTCTCAAGTAAAAGAAGTTTAATAAGCATATCATGGGATCCTAACATCCATACTCACGGGGATTAAGAAGAAAGATCATATTCATGACCATCTGACGATGATGGTGAAGAATAAGTTGTAGAGTGGAAACTCTATGAGTACAACATATGCTAAAAGTCTGGATGATAAGAACCTACGTTCATAGTGTCTAGTCAGCAGATCGTGGAGTAATCAGTTTTAAAAGTAAGTTCTCTATGATCTAATGGAGCTGATTCAACTATGAAAATATCATATCAGCTCAGAAGATTCCAACTAGAGGGAGAAGGGCAAGGCACCCGTACAACGATGTATACACTGAAGCTAGTCCATTTTCTTCTAAGATGGAAGTATCAACTATGGGGGAGCAATGATCTACTAAGAATAGCAATGCTCAAATTGAGTAAGGAACACATTGAAGTTGAATCTCACAAATCTCTCAAACTATGAAGGCAGCTGACCCTGATACTCAGGAAAGAGTAGACATAAAATTTATGAAGCTGCACGACAAAGAAGATGAAGGAGATGAAGTGGAATTCATTACCAACTTCAGAGACGAGCTCAAGAGATACCCATCCTCCTCGTGATCTCTAATAATCGCCCACAGAGCATCGACACATCTATCAAAGTTTGTATGAATCAATGAAAAGTACTCCAAAGATTATGGACGCCCCAAAATAAGTATACATCACGATCTCGAGTCGCCAAATACATGGTACAAAATTTAAATATAACTTAATTATACAACTATCTTGTAAAATATGACAAAACATAATCTGAGAGTTTTAATACTGAATATTGTCATCTTGACAATATCCACACTCAATGGAGTCCCCATTACATTTATTATCACACTATTTCAAAGAATAGTGAGGACTACTAATGCAACCATCTGAACCATCACTCCGTTCCCCGACTAGTCCCAGCTATATTCTCATTTCCTGAAGAGAACAATGAAAGCAAAGGGTGAGATCAACTAGCCCAGTAAGAAATATTATGACTAAGATAATACAGAATAAATTATCCTTAGCCTTCAAGAGTATAACAACTGATAGTATCACAATGTATAAACATATTTTAGATCAACAATCGCAATGAATAAGAAATCCATTAGAAGAGTCAAGTAGAGCATGATATCTACTATCTTCTATGATTTAATTGTTAGAGTTTATGCCCTAGAGGCCAATTATTTGATATAATTGCTTAACGTTTTGATATTATATTTGATTAAATAAATGAATGATTTTATTATAGTTTTATTTATCGTTATATAATTGTTAACATAATAAAATTCCTTAGAATAGTGATACAAATTATATGGTTTCAAGTATGTGACTTGAACATGAGATTATATAATTACAATTAGTATCATTGTTTTAAATGTCCCTCAAGAAAGTATATCATTGTTGATGGGACAACATTGATGCATCGAGACTAGTATGTGGATCGATTGATGACCAAATCTCATTGGTCATAAATATATGAGATATTAAGTCAATGCATAGGTACATGTTAGAGAACGATGTAATCGGATGAGATTCCACCATGAGAATTCTATGTGGAGCATTATGCTTAAGTGTCATTAGAAATTTCCATAGTGATAATGATGTAATGGTCTTGGGCACCGAAATCACTATATTACTACACGGGAATTTATGTACTTTGATATCATCAAATGTCACCTTTAATAGGGTGGACTATAAAGGTGATTATTGGGTACATCATGAATCGTGTAAGGAATATGAGTGATCTAGATGGAATTTAACCCTCCTATATATTAGGGATGATATCCATAGGTCTCTTGATTGAGTAGGACTATGAAATGCATGGCCATGCTCAAATAGTGATTTGTTTCATATAGTCCCGCTTCATTGATCAAGAAAACTCAGATTAAATTATGAAGAGTATGATTACATTCCATGACTCGAGTTTAATCCAGGATATTAAGGTTAAAAGGATTAAATTACATTGAAACATTGGTCACGAAAAGGTTGTATCGAATCATCGATCTTATTATTACTTGGGTAGCAGTGATGCATTACTAGATGCCGCTCACTGTTTATAATTTTATAATATAATTTTAAAATTATTGCCAACGTAATAATAACCTATAGGGTCACACACATAGAACGTAATTTAAAATGAAATTAATTTAAATATCAAGGATTTAAATATATTAATATGATTAATAGTATTTAAATCATTTAATTTAAATTAAAAAGGATAATTTGTATATATGTATATTAATTAAGTAAGACTTAATTAAGATATATATATATATATATATATATATATATAAATTAGGATTTTATTAAAATATGTTTTGATTAATCCCTTTTAACTACTATATATATGATATAATAGTCACTTAGGTAATATCATAACATCATAACCCTAGCCGCTCTTAGAGAGAGACTAGAGAAAACAATTCTAAAATCCTTCCTTTTGGTGGCTAAATGACTGTAGTTTCGCATCGCAGATCGCATTTACCTGTCATGGGCATGCTCGTGGTGGATACCGTAGAGGCGCCGATTCGTTTGGATTGCGTTGGAGATTCGAGCGCATCAATTCAAGTAAGCATTTTCATATTCTTAGATAATTTCTAACCACTAAATTAATTATTTTCGCATGGATCCTATTTAGGGTTTCAGAAATTGCTTTAAATTGTTCTATTTCCGCTGTGCGTTTCTGTGTCGAAACCCTACATTAGAAAGTTTTTCATCAACTTTATCGCTGAGACTCAGCTTAATAAATAAACTACATCATCGAATCATGCCTCGCACTACGCCAAGGATATTCATGTAATCATCAATGGTCATGATTATAATTGAATAATCCACGGTCATAATCATACCAATAATCATCCATCAATGCACTACAGGTGCCGATGAGGACTTTTAGCACATCATTTATAACATTATGGGTCATGATTATACCGAATGATCCCTGGTCATAATCATACCAATCAACAGTCAATCTATGCACGTAAGCCAAATATGACTTTCATCACAATATGAGCATGGAGGATGATGACAATGATATAAGCATTAATCAAACGAAATCAAGGATAAATATTAAAGACTTTAAATTTATCCAGAGTTCAAAAATATCCAAATTGTCAACATGATACTGCTTTGTGGAGTAAAATTCAAGAATGATATTGTATCAAAAATGATTTGGACCGAAAAGAAATTAATTTTTGTTATGAATAGTATTCTGGGTGAATAGTACCCAAGTGATAGTATCCTGTTAATAGTACTTCGGGAATAGTACCCCGTGAATAGTATTTTATGAATAGTACTCATGAATAGTATTTTATGAATAGTACTTTGTGAATAGTACATGTGAATAGTACTTTATAAATAGTACTCATAAAAGGAAAATACAAAAGAAAACGATATTCCATGATGAGTACAGAAGAAAGGATATCTCATACGAGTATAATAGAATATACGAAACTACAAATGGAGTTTCATCCGCAATACTAAGAATCCGTGAGATGATCATTTCCGAATTTAATAAAGAATGAATCGAAGGGTCATTCACCATGCATGGTAGAGTCCGCATGATGTATAAAGTTATTCCAAATAGTAATAATAAAGAATGGAATAATGTAAGAATTTCACCACGTAAATGCAGAGTAAAGGTGTACAAAAGTTATTCCAGCAGAATAATAAAGAATGGAATAATGTAAGAATTTCACCATGCATGCTAGTAGTCCATGTAGACAAAGTTATTCCAATGTAATAATAAAGAATGGAATAACAACCTTTATGAGTATTGAAATTAAATAACTCTCTTCATGAATACTGAAAGAAATAATAATTTTTACGATCGTTGAATCTAAAAATAATATTCCTATTTAATATTGAATCGAAGATGATATTCCTTACTTAATATTGAACTAAAATAATATTCATACTGTAATACAAAAAAAATAATATCTCTTGTAATATGAAATAAATATTATCCCTTACCTCGTAAGAAGATCGGATAATCTTGGAATAGTGAAGTAGTGTACTTTCTTCTTCTTTCTCTCTATAACTTCTCTCTATAGTTTCTCTCTATAATTTCTCTTGTGCGTCTTAGTGAATTGGTGAGAATGAAAGAAGAATGAGCTTCTATTTATAGGAAAATATAGTTTCGATAATTGCACGTTTTGGGGCTCGAAATATTACAGTATAATACCTTCATCTTTTACTTTATTTTTAATTTAGTCCTATAAGTATTATCAAACTTGCACCACTTCCCCTAATAGTATATCATGTGAATCAATAAAGACAATCATGTGACTCAAATAGTTATAAGCATGTGAATTAATAACAATTAATTGCTCATTTATTCGATTAATTACCCGATTGGTCAATATAACCTCCAGACATCAATTATTATCGGAATAGATGTCGATTTCCACTAACACTAATAATCCCAACACAATGTAAATATCAATTTCATCTTTAATCAACACGAACTTTGTAAGACCCCAAATTTTATGAAATGAAAGTATTCAATTTTCTAATAATTATTATTCTATTTAGTAAATGGTTTAATTGATAAAAGGTTAAAGTTAAGGGTGATATGTGAAATTTTTTACAAAGTAAACAAGTTAATATAAAATATTCGTTGTGACGAGGAATATTCGTTTGGTCGGGGAATATTCTTTTTGTCGGGGAATATAGATACGACGCACACAATCATTGGTGAATCCCAACGGAAGTATTATTGTAGTTAGAAAGCTACGTAAATATCTTTTATAAAAATAACGGCGGATGTTTTACTGTTAAACCGTTGAACTACCCGATGGTAAAAGTAGAGTAATACGCTATGGTCAGACAAAGAGTAGACACAAGATTGATTATTGATGCTTACCCGAGAAGTCACCGGTTATACTCAATTATTACTCATGATGAATTGTTGCATAAGATCTCACGTTATTTGATTCAATTATTGTCACAATATCATCTTCTTAATATTTTATATTATTAAATCAATAATTGAGACGACAAAGTTATTCATATTATTATTTTCAATATTAACGATGTCTAGAAAGTTCTGTTGAGGAGAGGTTTGGTCACCTAATTGCGCGCCAATAAGGAGAAATCCTTATCGAAAAGCCCCCTCTTTTCCTGGGAATGATCTGGTTGTTAAATATTGTGAGTTATAATATTAATGATGAATAATTGTTGAAGTATTAAGAATGTGTTTACTGAAGATAAGTGAATTACAAAAGTTAGAGGGGAATAATGCAAACTTTGAAAACTTTAGGAGTACAAAAGTGTAATAAGTTAAATCAATCTGGACCATTAGTGGTGGTTTTAATAGTAAATCAATCTGGACCATTGATGGTGGTTTTAAAAGTAAATCAATCTGGACCGTTGGTGGTGGTTTTAAAAGTAAATCAATCTGGACCGTCGGTTGTGGTTTTAATAGTAATCAATATGGATTGTCCGTTCTAATAGTGAATCAATCTGGACCGTTCTTGAATTAGTTACTATTTAGTCCATTCTCCTATAAATAGAAGTTTAATTCTTCTTTCATTCTCACCAATTGTAAGACCCCGAATATTATGAAATAAAAGTAGTCAATTTTTCTTATAATTATTATTCAGTAAATGGTTAAATTGATAAAAGTTTAAAGTTAAGGGTGATATATATAAATTTTTTTAAAATAAGCAAGTGGTTATAAAATACTATCGTTATTCTTGGGGAATATTCGTTTGATCGTGGAATATTCTTGTTATCGGGGAATATTAAACGACAATGACAAACCATTTGTGGGCCCCATAACAGAATAACTATCGGATGAAGAAAATGACAAGTTTGAGTTTTTATAAATAACGGCATAATTGTTACCGTTAACACTGTTGGATTACCTGGTGGTTAAAATATAGTAATACGCGTGGTTGCACAGTAGCACACAGTATTGCACAATATTTTTGAACTAATGATTCTTACGTATGAAGGCACTACTCAATAATTGTTACAGTAATTACTGTTCAATATTTTATTGTATTGGTTCAATAATTGCTGCGTTGATATTTTATATTATCGTTGTTTCAATAATTGTCATTGCACAGTATTTTCCATTATCATATCAATAATTCATATTATTTGAATAATATTATTAGATAACATTAATGGCAATATCTAGAAAGTTCTGTCAAGGAGAGATTTGGTCACCTAATTGCGCGCCGAAGAAGGAAAAAATCCTTATCGAAAAGCCCCTTTCACAGGAAAACTACACGGTCATCATTATTGTGATTCTGTAATATTATTTGTGAGTATTTATTTATTAATTTATATGATAAGAAAATATTTATTTTATGTGGATATAAATGAAGGAAATATTTATTTTTATATGGATATAATTGAAGGAATTAATATTGAGGCATTTTATCACTATTTTTGTCGGAATGGAGGTATTAAAAATCAAATCAGTGTTCTTAAAGCTCTATTGCGTGAGTTATCATTTTAATCCGACCGTTGGATCGTTGTGATTTTTGAATATGTTATACATATATAAGTTAAGTATATGTCCACAAATTTTGAACCGTTAAAAATTAACGTATGATTTGTTATGAATTTTATGAGGTATTAAAAATCACCGTTTATGGATTTCAGATATTTTTTGTTTGGAATTTGGAAAAACTCAAAGCTACAAAGTTGTAGAGAATTCGATTTAATGCAAAATGGACATATAATTTGTATTTTTCTGATAAACATGCTATTTTCTATGAATTGTTGAAGTTTTGAAAAATAAAATAATTTTTATTAAATTTATGGGTGGGACCCACTTTTGGTTGGTGTTAATAACATGTGGGCTGCTGAAATTTCAGAAATGAGGGGCTGATGGCTTTCAAAGCATGCTTAGAATAAATGAGAATAAATAATATTAATTTATTATTTTAGTCTCTATATGAATTCTAAAGATTTTCTTATAAATAGACGCTTAGGTTAGAATTGAAAATTACACCGTAAATAGTTTTTTTTCTCTAGATTCTCGGCGTATTTTGTGAGTATTTTGATACTTTGAGAGTTCTTTGTTAGGTATAAGTTTCCTTGACTTTCTATCCGATATTCGATCTGAAGTACCATTATTTTGAGGTAAGGGTTGTTATTTTCTTCAATATCATTATCGCCGAAATATTGGTGAACTTTTAATCAAATTTGGAACTTTTATGTGGGGTTCTTATTCACGATACACGGTAGTATTCACGAATCACGACACTATTCAATAAAAAATTAAAATTTTCCTTTTGTCCAAGATGTCTATTTTGGCTACTATCTTTGATTGTATCCATGTTTTGATCGTTATTTTGAATTACGCTTCAAAATTTGTTATTATGAAGTATTAGTGATCTTGGATAAACTGTAATACCTAATCCCTAATATTTGTCCTTCCGCCTCTTTGGATTCGTTTCTAAAATGTTTTCATCATCCTCGGTCCTTAATGATGATATTATTGAATATATTGGCCCGAGTGCAAAAGATGAATGATATATTAATCGATGAATATCTTTGGCCCGTAGTGCAAAAGATGAGCAGTGTTGAGATGAATATGACCCATTTGGTGATACAAATGAATATCTTTGGCTTCATGTAGTGTAAAAGATGAATATTTGATTAAAGATGTATATTGATTGTTATTTAGGGATAAAATATTGATGATGGACTTTTAAATCTTAGAAGATAGTAGAAACTCATTCTCTACTTGACTCTTTTAATGGATTCTTTGCTTCCATTTGCAGTAATATTGATCTAAAACTTGTTGTCTATTATATTCTATCAAATTTTTCCTTATTGAGGACTAACGATAATTTGTTGTATATTATCTTAGTCATAATATTCTTTCTTGGGCTAGTTGAGCTCACTCTTTTCCTTTTGTTCCATTTTTCTTCTCGGGAGGTGAGAACATAGCGAGGATCTAATGGGTATGGAGTGATGGTTCTAGAAAGATGTTTTAGCAGTCCTCACTATTTTCGTAAAATAGTGTTTGAATAATTGTAATGAGGATTTATTTGAGTGTGGATATTATCTAGAAGACAATATTTGTATTTAAACTCATAGTATGTGTTGTCGTATTTTGCACGATAATTGTATTATTAAAGTTGTAGTTTGCTTTCTGTACCATGTATTTGGCGACTCAGAATGAGTGTTGTATACCCATTTTGGGGGCGTCACAGTGGATTTAATATAATGTTATAGTTGTGGGTAATATTTATAAATTTTGCAAAGTATGCAAGTTGTTATATTATATTCGATTGGTCAGGGAATATTCGTACGATGGCACAATCATTGGTGGACCCCATAACGGAATTATTATCGGATGGAGAAAACTACAAAAATATTTTTATAAAATTAACAGCGGAAGTTTTCTGAATTATCTTGTTGAACTACCTGTAGTAGTAAAAGTACAATAATACGTGTGGTTGCATCAGAAAGCACCTTTGTATTGATTATTGATGCTTATGAGAAGTCACTCGGTTTTGTTTCGAGTTATCACTTCTGAGATTCTTTGCATAGTATCTCACGTTATTTGATTCAATTATTGTTGATTGTTATATATATTATATATATAAGTTTTGTTTTATTAGTATTATTAATGTAATAAAAGCGAATACTTTTATATAAAACATAATACTTTTATAAAGTTATTCTATAAATAGAATATATTATATTCTATTATACATAGTGTTTTGCATAGTAAAATCTTTTTATATAAAAATGTAATACTTTTATAAAGTTATTCGATTTTATTAGATTATAAATAGAATATATTATATTTTATTAAAAGATTTTGCTTTCAATATGGATAAATTCGATTAAAAAGTAAATCAATCTGGACCGTTCATGAATTAGTTACTTATGCGATCCATTCTTACATAAATAGAAGCTCATTCCTTCATTATTTCTTACTTAATTCTTTGAAACTCTAGGAGAGAAACTATAGAGAGAGAAGAAAAATATTCTTTACTTCACTACTTCTATATCCAATTTCTACTTTATAAGGTAAGGGGTATTATTTCTTTCGTATTCATGAAGAGAACTTACATTATTCCATTATTTATTATTACGTTGGAATAACTTTTGTATCTGCTAGTCTACCCTATACTTGGTGAAATTCTTACATTATTCCATTCTTTATTATTACGTTGGAATATCACATGCTCATGCGTATTTCTGGCTTGGGACTGGTTAAAATCTTTATTATTACATTGGAATATCCTTTTCAGGCGTTTTACGCCGGACTGGGTTCCGTTATTTATTATTACATTGGAATAACTTTATACATATGCAATCACTTACGCATGGTGATTTCGTTGTTATTCCATTCTTTATTATTCTTTTGGAACATCCCGCTTGGCATGTAATTTACTTTGACACGGTTCCGTTATTTATTATTACATTGGAATAACCTCGTCATGTAAGTCCGCATGCATGGTGATTTTATTGTTATTCTATTCTTTATTATTTTGTTGGAATATCCGCCGCAAGTGCGTATTATGCCCGACTCGGTTCATTATTTATTATTACATTGGAATAACTTTTGTCTATGTGAAGTACCGCATTTATGGTGATTTCTTTTGTTATTTCATTCTTTATTATACTCAGTTGGTTAAAGTTTTGACTTCTATACTCCATGAAATTAGTGGAATATCCTTGATATTTGCGCTTCATCCAGTATCTTCTCATGGAAATATTCTTCTAAGAATTCTTGAATTTTACTCTACAAAGAAGTATCATGTTGACAATTTGGACGTTATTAGTTTTTGGATAAATTAATTCTTGAACTTGTTTTATTGAATTCTTATATCATTTACATCATCCTCATATTTATATTATGTTGAAAGTCATCTATGGCCCTGTAGTGCATAGATGGACTTGGTATGATTATGACCGAGGATTATTCTAAGATAATCACGATCGTAATGTTACAAATGATGTGGAAAAAGTCCTCATTGGCCGTAGTGCATTGATGGGACAGCTTTTGGTATGATTATGGCTATGGATTTTTCTTGACCAAGGGAGCAAAGATGAATTGTTTTATGGCATAATCAGATCAGTTGATGAATACACGAATATCCTTGGCCCATAGTGCATGGATAATTTGTGGTCGTGATACTAATGAATATCATTCGTAGTAGTGCGAGGGGATGATGTGGATTATTTATTGTTTGAGTCTCGGTGATAAAAGTGATGAAAACCTATTTAAATCATAAAAGATAGTAGATTTTATTCTCTACTTGACTCTTTTAATGGATTGTTTGTTCATTGCGATTAAACTTGATGTCTATTGTATTTTATCAGTTAACATTGTTGAAGACTAATGATAATTTATTACGCATTATCTTAGTCATAATATTTCTTACTAGGCTAGTTGAGCTCACCTTTCCTTCACCGTTCTCTTGAAATGAGAGCGTAGTCGGGACTAATCGGGGAGCGGAGTGACGGTCCGGATGATAGTATTAGTAGTCCTCACTATTCTATTAAATAAAGTGTGACAATAAATGTAATGAGGACTTATTCTGAGAGTGGATATTGTCTAGAAGACAATATTTGTATTAAAACTCACAGCTTTCTTGTTGTATATTAAAGATTGTATTTCTATTTTGTACCATGTATTTGGCGACTCAAGATGGGTGATGTATACCTATTTTGGGGGCGTTACACGACCTAAGCATTTTTGTTGGTCGGTCATAATATATGGATATTATGTGATATGTTAATTTGTTCAATTAACCCTTATTTTGAAGCTGTATTCTAGAATGATATCTGAAATACACGAGATGAGCAATGGAGAAATCATGATGACATGGAAGATGGAATCTGAAATGAAAGCAAGGTATTCTCAACTCTTTGAAATACCAGGTACGCAAATTTTGGGGACGGAATTTCATAAGGAGGGGAGATTGTAAGAGCCCGAATTTTATGAAATAAAAGTAGACAATTTTTCTTATAATTATTATTCAGTAAATGGTTAAATTGATAAAAGTTTAAAGTTAAGGGTGATATATATAAATTTTTTAAAAATAAGCAAGTGGTTATAAAATACTCATTGTTGTCGGGGAATATTCATTTGGTCGTGGAATATTCTTGTTGTTTGGAAATATTTGTATGACGATGCAACCATTTGTGGGCCCCATAAAAGAATAACTGTCGGATGAAGAAAATGACAAGTTTGAGTTTTTATAAATAACGACGTAATTGTTACCGATTAACTTTGTTGGATTACCTAGTGGTTAAAAATCGATGTCACGCGTGAATTTACACGAGTAGAATACTTGCAGATTGCACAATATTTTGAATTATTGATTCTTACGTATGAAGGCACTACTCAATAATTGTTACCGTAATTATTGTTTAATATTTTATTGTATTGGTTCAATAATTGATGCGTTGATATTTTATATTATTGTTGTTTCAATAATTGTCATTGCACAATATTTCCCATTATCGTATTAATAATTCATATTATTTGAATAATATTATTAGATAACATTATTGGCAATGTCTAGAAAGTTCTATCAAGGAGAGATTTGGTGACCTAATTACGCGCCAGTAAGGAGAAATCCTTATCGGAAAGCCCCATTTTCCCAGGAACTATGCCAGTTGTCATTATTGTGATTACGTAATATTATTTGTGAATAATTATTTATTGATTTATATGATAAGGAAATCTTTATTTTATATGTATATAAATGAAGTAAATATTTATTTTTATGTGGATATAATTGAAGGAATTAATGTTGATGTATTTTATCAGTATTTTTGTTGGAATGGAGGTATTAAAAATCAAATCAATGTTCTTAAAGCTCTATTACGTGAGTTATAATTTTAATCCGACCGTTGGATCTTTGTGATTTTTGGATATGTTATACATATATAAGTTGAGTATATATCCACAAATTTTGAACCGTTAAAAATTAACGTATGATTTGTTATGAATTTTATGAGGTATTAAAAATAGTCCATTTGTGGATTTTGGATATTTTCTGTTTCGAATTTGGAAAAACATAAAGCTACAAAGTTGTAGAGAATTCGATTTCGTATGGAATGGACATAAAATTCGTATTTTTCTGATAAAAGGGCTATTTATTATGAATTATTGAAGTTTCGGAAATTAAATGTTTTTATTAAAAAATGGGTGGGCCCCACTTGTGTCATTTGTTGATAAAATATGCTGAATTAAGTTTCAATTATGGTGGGCTGCTAATTTTCCAATGAAGCATGCGTAGAAAAAATTATATATTATTTTATTAATTTAGTCTCCTTTGGCGTTCTAGCATTTTCCTATAAATAGGTGCTTAAGTTAGAATTGAAAATCACACCAGAAACATAAGTTTTCTCTCTCTATATTATCGAGTGTATTTTTGTGAGTATTTAGATATTTTGAGAATTTCTATTTAGTGTAAGTTTTCTTCGACTTTACATCCGATATTCCAGTTAGAAATACTGTTCTTTTGAGGTAAGGGATTGTAAGGGTTATTATGTTTTTCAGTTTCGTAATTTTTCCGACCCTCAAAAAATCCTAGAAAAATTTGAAATGATAATTTGATGAGTTTTCTAGATTATGTCCAAAAAGGGCGATTTTTAGATGTATAGATTAGGAGTTATGAATTTTATGGGAAAAGACTATTTTAAAAGTAAACCATTATAACTCCTTGTGGTTAACTCTAAAATTGGTGAAATTTTTATAGGGAATACATGTACATAATAGATGTATACTCTGTAAATTTCAGAATTTTTGGACAAAAGTACAGTTTATGATAAATGTCTAAATATTCGGCAGTTTTGGCCATATGAAAAATAGTAAATGAATTTTAAAAATTCTGAGAAAAATAAGTTCAATATGGGACTATATTCTGCTAAATCCCAGAAAAGAAAATTTTCGGGGACTGATTTGGTATTTTTCATGAAAATGGACTAGTTACGAGTAAATGAATTAAATATGTTATGTAAAGTAAGAAAATTAAAAAATAGGATTTTATGGCTTGAAAATCCTATATAAGGTATATGCAGATTTTTGATGAGAGTTTTGGTTATTGGTGATGAAATCTTATGAGTTTGGCATTTTAGGATGATTAAATCCATTAATTAGTAAAGTGTAAACAATTAAAATAAATTGTTTATAAGTTTAAGAAATGATTAAAATATTATGGTAATATTAATAAAATTAGATTATAAGATTTTTAAGTAATATATAACATTTGGATTAAGTTGTTATGAAATCATTGATTTAAAATATTATTTAATGATTAATAATATTATTAAATGAATTTAATGTTATTATATAATGAATATTATTAAATGGAGTTTATAAGATAATGAATAATGTTATTATCTTCGTTAAATATTCTTTGAAATATTATTTCTGTTCAAATCATTTTTGATATAATATTATTCTTGAATTTTACTCCACAAAGCAGTATCATGTTGACAATTTGGATATTATTGAATTTTGGATAAATTAAATTGTTAAAGTCTTTAAAAATATATCCTTTATCTCATATGATTGATTCTTTATATACTTGACATGATCCTCATGCTTATATTATGATGAAAGTCATCTTTGGCCCGTAGTGCATAGATAGACTGTTGTTTATTGGTTTTACAGTTGTATGCCTTTGGCATGTAGTGCAAAGAAGAACTGTTGATTGATATCTTTGGCCTGTAGTGCAAAGATGACTTGTTGTTGAATATCTTAGGCCTGTAGTGGAAAGATGACCTGTTATTGAATATCTTTGGCCTGTAGTGCAAAGATGACCTGTTGTTGAATATCATTGACTTGTAGTGCAAAGATGAACTGTTAATGAATATCTTTGGCCTGTAGTGCAAAGATGAATTTGTTAGTATGATTATGAACATTATAAGACCCCGAATTTTATGAAATAAAAGTATTCAATTTTTTTTAATTACTATTCATGAGTTACTATTCACGAGTTACTATTCACGAGTTACTATTCATGAGTTACTATTCACGAAGTTCTATTCATAAGTTACTATTTATGAGTTACTATTCACGAGTACTATTCATGAAGCATGATAATTTTTTTTCAGAAGAATGCATTACTCAATAATTATTTACGATGTAATTCTTTATTCAATATTTTATTTTATTGATTCAATAATTGCTACGTTGATATTTTATATTATTGTTGTTTCAATAATTGTCACGGCACATGATATTTTCCATTATCGAGACAATAATTCATATTATCCGAATAATATTATTGGATAACATTATTGGCAATGCCTAGAAAGTTACATCTAAGGAGAGGTTTGGTCACCTAAATTGGCGGCATGAAGGAGAAATTCTTATTGAAAGCCCTCTTTTTCTGAAGGCGCACTGGTTGTTAATATTGTGATTATGTAATATTATTTGTGAATAATTAATTATTGATTTTATGATGAGAAAATATTTATTTTATGTGGATATAGATGGAGAAAATTTTTAAAGTGACAATTGTTGAAAATTAATATTTTATCTTTTTACGATAAAATAATTCATTTAAATATATTATTTTAATAATATAATAATGGTGATATTTTTACGTTGAATGTGGAATATATGAGTATATGAGGAGGAAGAATATTTTTGTTACAATAAATGTTTAAAACATGTTAAACATGATTGGACCCATTTCTTGGTTGAAATTTGATTATAGTAATCGTAAAATCGTCCGTTTATGGATTTGGTCAATTTTGTTTGGAATTTGGAAAAACTTTCTTACGCAAAGTTGTAGAGAATTGAATTTCCTATAAAAACTCCTTGAGATTCGAATATTTTGATAAAGGGCTATTTATTATGAATTATTGAAGTTCTAAAGCTCTGAAATAATTGATTTTTGGAAGTTTAAAATAATTTAAATAACAAAAAACATTTTTTGTGCAAGTTTTGTGAGGTGGGTTTTGTTTGGTGGCTGAGGTTTTGAAGCAAAATAAGTGTGCTTTGGAATAAAAAATAATATATATTAATATTTTATTAAATTTTCTACTTTGGTGTTCTAAGTATTTTCCTATAAATAGGGTGCTTAGGTTAGAATTGAAAATCACACGTAAAAGTTTTTCTCTCTATATTATCGAAGCGTATTCTTGTGAGTATTTTGAGTATACTTTGAGTATTGCTATCACGGTGCAAGTTCGATTCGGTACGTTATTTCGATGAAATCTTTGCTCTTTTGAGGTAAGAGGATAGTAAAGGGATTTTAAGGGTTATTATGTTTTAGTTTCAAAATTTTTCTGAACCTTCAAAATTCTGGAAAAATTTGAAATGATAATTTGATGAGTTTTATATATTGTGTCCAAAAATGGCGATTTTTGGATGTATATATTGAGAGTTATGAATTTTATGAGAAAAGACTATTTTAAAAGTAACCGCTTATAACTCCTTGTGATTAACTCCAAAATTGATGAAATTTTATTGGGAGTACATCTATATAATATCAGTATACCGTGTAAATTTCAGAATTGTTGGATAAAAGTATAATTTATGATAAATGTTTAAATATTCGGTGGTTTTGGCCATATGAAAAATAGTAAATGAATTTTAAAATTTTGAGAAAAATATATGTTCAATATGGGACTATGTTATGCTAAATCCCAGAAAAGAAATATTTTTGGAACTGATTTGGTATTTTCATGAAAATATTCTAGTTATGAGTAAATGAATTAAATATGTTATGTGAAGTAAGAAAATTGGAAAATATGATTTATTGGCTTGAGAATCATATATGAGGTATATCTGATTTTTATGAGGGTTTTGGTTAATGATGATGAAATCTTATGAGTTTGGCATTTTAGATGATTAAATGCATTAATTATTAAAGTGTAAATAATTGGATTAAATTATTTATAAGTTTAAGAAATGATTAAAATATTATTGTAATATTAATAATATTAGATTATGAGATTTCTAAGTGATTTATAACATTTGGATTAAGGTGTTATAAATATGGATATGAATTTTATTATGAAACTTTATCTTTTTCGTATCGAGGTTACTTCTTACGCGTTTATGGTACTTATGTACGAATCACGGGTACTTAGTCACAACAAATTGGTTTCTTCTTTGACCAAATTATCGTTGATTTATGAATCTTACTCTTGAAATTAAAACCATGTTTTGATTATATTGTTTTATATAACATTCTTATAACCCCTAATGATGATATGTCTCTTTGACTTGAGTGTAAAGATGGGTAGATTATTGGTATGATCGTGACTATATGTTCTCTTTGCCGATGAGTGCAAAAGTTGAATTGTTGTTGGTATGATCATGACCATTGAATTTACAATTGAATATTTTTAGCTTAAGTGCAAGGTGAATTGATCAACATGGTTATAATTATTGTTATATAACTTTTGAAATGATTATGTATTTCTTTGATATATGAATATCTTTGGCTCGTTGTGCAAAAGATGACTTGTTGATGAATATCTTAGCTTCAGAGTGCAAAGATGAATTATTGATGAATATCTTTTGCTCGTAATGCTGAAGATGACTGTTGTTGAATATCTTTAAATTGTAGTGCAAAAGATGAATTATTGATGAATATCTTTTGCTCGTAATGCAAAGATGACTGTTGTTGAATATCTTTGCTTTGTAGATGTAAAAGATGAATTATTGATGAATATCTTTGGCTGTGTAATGCAAAGATGACCATTGTTGAATATCTTTGCTTCTGTAGTGTAAAGATGAACTATTGATGAATATCTTTGGCCCGTAAAAGATGAATTTATTAGTATGATTATGAGCGAGGCCGTGATTTGGTATAACCATGATATTTGATGTTTTGGGTAAAGGCAAGTGATGAAAATTATCTTCGTCCGGATGAGAAGAGAGAATTTAGAATCACAATTATGATTATGAGTTATTCATATGATTGTGGAAAGGCTGTTGATTGATGTTACGAGGATAAAATATTGTTGGTGGACTTTTAACGTGGAAGACAATAGACTTTATAGTCTATTTGACTCTTTTAATGGATTGCTAGATTCGTCAACCGCAACTATGGTTGAAAAGTTTTATCATCTACCATATGTTCTAAATCTCGATTTATTACTTGATGAAGACTATTGATAATTTATTTATCTTTAGTCATAATATTCTTTTCTTGAGCTAGTTGTGCTCACCCTTTTGTTTCATAATTCCTTTCGTGTAATAAAAGTGTAGGTATTTGGGTTGAGCGGGGATAACAAAGAGAATATAACGGTGGTCATAGTTGTTGAGGTTCTCTCTAAAGAGTATGGAAATAATTTTATTGAGGACTTTAGTGTGTTGTATTTTATACATCATTTAATAGTTATTTTTGGTGAATTAAATAGGGTGGCGAACCCAACTTTGGAAGGGTGTTTTGTCACTATCATACAAGATATCTAATGACATACAACCTCGTGTTATCATAAGACATGGTTGTGCTCATCCATTTCTTTGAGTATATTTACAAGTACTACCTATATAATCTTGGTGTTTGTTTGGAGTATAATATGAAATTAGAGCGGTGGAGATAATGATATGTCAAGAGAAGACTCACCATTGGGAAGAATATGATAGTAATCTTCTCATTTTTCTTTAGGGTCTATTGGGTTAACCGAGGATAATTACGTGGCCATATGATATCTACCATAACCTAAAAGCATGGCCTCCCATGTATGAAGGTTTCTTGAGCACTTCCCAAAGATTCAAATTTCTAAAACAGGTTTTGACTATACCTTTATGTAAGGTGTCATTGTGGCGTACTTCTGATTGGTATAAATTTGTATCCAAACTCACATCATATGTGTTGTTGTATTTTGCACGACAATTGTTATAATAAAGTTGTAGTTGTTTTCCGTACCATATATTTGGCGACTCAGAATGGGTTGGATGGAATGGACCTATTTTGGGGTCGTTACAAACATGAACTGTGATTTGGTATAACCATGATGTTTGATGTTTCAGGTAAAGACGGGTGATGAAAATTATCTTCGTCTTGGATGAGAAGAGGTATTTAGAACTACAATTATGATTATGAGTTATTCACATAACTGTGGACAAGAACTGTTGATTGATGTTACAGGGTTAAAACATTGTTGGTGAACTTTTAACATGGAGAAGAGACTTTATGGTCTATTTGACTCTTCTAATGGATTGCTCGTTCCGCTGCAACTATGGTTGAAAAGTTTTATCATCTACCGTATGTTCTAAATCTACGATTTATTCTTCGTGAAGGCTATTGATAATTTAATTATCTTTAGTTATGATATTCTGTACTAGGCTATTTGTGCTCACACTTTTGCTTCACAATTCCTTTCAGGTAATAAGAGTGTAGCTGGGTCGAGTGGGGATAATAGGGGAATAGTGTGATGGTCCGAGACTGTCAAAGTTTCTCAACACATTATAAAATGGCTTGACATACAATATATAATTGTATTGAGGACCTATGATGCGTGTGTCATATATTATACGTCACTTAATAATTGATTTTGGTGAACAACAATAGGGTGAGGTGAACCCAACTTTGGAAGGGTGTTTTGCCACTATCATACAAGATGTCTAATGACCTACAAGATGCCATATGAAAAATAGTAAATGAATTTTAAAAATTCTGAGAGAAATATATGTTCAATATGGGACTAAATTCGCTAAAATCGTAAAAGAAAATTTTTGAGGACCGATTTGGTATTTTCATGAAAATGGACTAGTTATGAGTAAATGAATTAAATATGTTATGTAAAGTAAGAAAATTGAAAAATAGGATTTTATGGCTTGAAATTCCTATATAAGGTATATCTGATTTTTGATGAGAGTTTTGGTTATTGGTGATGAAATCTTATGAGTTTGGCATTTAGGATGATTAAATGCATTAATTAGTAAAGTGTAAACAATTAAAATAAATTGTTTATAAGTTTAAGAAATGATTAAAATATTATGGTAATATTAATAAAATTAGATTATAAGATTTTTAAGTGATATATAACATTTGGATTAAGTTGTTATGAAATCATTGATTTAAAATATTATTTAATGATTAATAATATTAAAAATGAATTTAATGTTATTATATAATGAATAATATTAAATGGAGTTTATAATATAATGAATAATGTTATTATCTTAGATTAAATATTAGATTTGAAATATTATTTCATTCAAATCATTTTTGATATAATATTATTCTTGAATTTTACTCCACAAAGCAAGCGATTATCGTGTTGATAATTTGGATATTATTGAATTCGGATAAATTAAATTGTTAAAGTCTTTAAAATTTATCCTTTATCTCATGTGATTGATTCTTTATATCCTTGTTATGATCCTCATGGTCATATTGTGATGAAAGTCATCTTTGGCCCGTAGTGCATAGATGGGACTATTGTTTATTGGTTTTACTGATTGTATGCCTTTGGCAGAGTAGAAAGAAGAATTGTTGATTGATATCTTCTTTCAGAAGTGCAAAGATGATCTGTTGTTGAATATCTTTGGCCTGTAGTGCAAAGATGACCTCTTGTTGAATATATTTGGCATGTAGTGCAAAGATGACCTGTTGTTGAATATCATTAGCTTGTAGTGCAAAGATGAACTGTTAATGAATATCTTTGGCCTGTAGTGCAAAGATAAACTGTTAATGAATATCTTTAGCTTGTAGTGCAAAGATGAACTGTTAATGAATATCATTGGCCCGTAGTGCAAAGATGAATTTGTTAGTATGATTATGAACAGGAACTGTGATTTGTTATAACCATGATCTTTGATGTTTCAGGTAAAGACGGGTGATGAAAATTATCTTTGTCTTGGATGAGAAGAGGAATTTAGAACTACAATTATGATTATGAGTTATTCACATGACTTTGGACATGAACTGTTGATTGATGTTACAGAGTTAAAACATTGTTGGTGGACTTTTAACATGGAGAAGATAATAGACTTTATGGTCTATTTGACTCTTCTAATGGATTGCTCGTTCCGTTGCAACTATTGTTGAAAAGTTTTATCATCTACCATATGTTCTAAATCTCTGATTTATTACTGACGAAGGCTATTGATAATTTAATTATCTTTTGTTATGATATTCTTTACTGGGCTATTTGTGCTCACCCTTTTGCTTCACAATTCCTTTCAAGTAATAAGAGTGTAGCTGGGTCGAGCGGGGATAATAGGGGAATAGTGTGTGAGGTTTCGAGCTGGCCAAAGTTTCTCAACACATTATAAAACGGCATGACATACAATATATAATTGTATTGAGGACCTAAGATGTGTGTGTAGTATATTATACATCACTTAATAATTGATTTTGGTGAACAACAATAGGGTAAGGTGAACCCAACTTTGGAAGGGTATTTTGCCACTATAATACAAGATGTCTAATGACCTACGACTTTGTGTTATCATAAGACAGGGTTGTGCACATTCACCTGCCGATTATATTTACGAGCACTACCTATATAATCTTGGAGTTTGGTTAAAATATAATTTTCAATTGCAGATAGTGGAGATAGTTATATGTCAATAGAAGACTCACCATTGGGAAGAACATGATAGTAATCTTCTCATTTTTCTTTGGGGTCTATTGGGTCAACCAAGAATAATTCTCGAGTCATATGATATCTATTATAACTTAGATGCATGGCCTCCTATGTACGAAGGTTTTCTTGAGCATTTTCCAAAGATTTTAATTTCTAAAACAGTTATTGATTGTACCTTTATGTAATGTATCAATGTGAGGTACTGACACAAGTTGGTGTCCAGAGTCACAGTTGGCATTTAAACTCACAGTATATGTGTTGTTGTATTTTGCACGACAATTATAATAATAAAGTTGTAGTTATTTTTGTACCATATATTTTGCGACTCAGAATAGGTTGGGTGGATTGGACCTATTTTGGGGGCGTCACACCAATTCTCTGAGATTCACAAGAGAATCTATAGAGAGAGAAACTATAGAGAGAAAGAAGAAGAGTATTTTGCTACTTCACTAATGCAGTATCTAGTCTTCTACTAAGGCAAGGGATATTATTTGTTGCATTCGTAAGGGATGTTATTTTCGTTTGATAAGGGGTATTATTTCTTTCGTGTTCATAAGGAATACTATTTTTCGTATTCATCCTTTAATATGTCAGAATAAACTGTCTACGTGGATTACGTACCGTATGAAATAGGTGAAAATTCATTTGCAGTTTCGTATGTTATTTCTTTTCATATTCTTAAATCCAAACTTACTATGGTAAGTATTGCTTCTATAATCCTTGAAATTAGTGGAATATTCTTGAGTTTTGTGCTTCATCCAGTATCGTTTTATTAGAATATTGATCTGAACTTTCTTATTAAATATCAATATTTTCACATGGGGTACTATTCACGAGTTACTATTCACCCGGTTACTATTCCCTCTAGTATTATTCACTCGGGTATCCAGGGCACTTTTCTTGCCGGAGTACTTTTCATGAGTTACTATTCACATGTTACTATTCACTCGGTTACTATTCACTCTAGTATTATTCACTCGGGTATTCGGGGCATTTTTCATGCCAGAGTACTATTCACGAGTTACTATTCACGGGTTACTATTCACCTGGTTACTATTCACTCTAGTATTATTCACTCGGGTATTCGGGGCACTTTTCTTGTGGGAGTACTTTTCACGGGTTACTATTCACCCGGTTACTATTCCCTCTAGTATTATTCACTCGGGTATTCGGGGCACTTTTTCATGTCGGGGTTACTATTCATGGGGTACTATTCCCGAAGTACTATTCACCTAAAAAATTTATTTCTTTTCTGTCCAAATTATTTTGATACGTGGATATTATCTTGAATTTTACTCCACAAAGCAGTATCATGTTGACAATTTGGATATTTTTAAACTCTGGATAAATTTAAAGTCTTTAATAATTATCCTTGATTTTGTTTGATTAATGCTTATATCATTGTCATCATCCTCATGCTTATATTGTGATGAAAGTCATCTTTGGCTTACGTGCATAGATGGACTATTGATTGGTATGATTATGACTAGGTATCATTCGGTATAATCATGACATGTAATATTACAAATGATGTGGTAAAAATCCTCATTGGCCTGTAGTGCATTAATGGATAGTTGTTGGTATGATTATGACCAGGGATTATTCGGCATAATTATGACCATTGATGATTACATGAATATCCTTGGCCCGTAGTGCATGGATGATTTGATGATGTGGTTTATTTATTGTTTGAGTCTCAATGATAAAGCTGATGAAAAACTTTTAAATCATAGAAGATAGTAGATATCTTGCTCTACTTGACTCTTAATGGATTGCTTGTTCACTTACAGATTAAACTTGTTGTCTATTATATCTATCGGTTTAACATTGTTTAAAGGCTAATGATAACTTATTCGGTATTATCTTAGTCATAATATTTCTTACTGGGATAGTTGAGCTCACCCTTTTACTTCCATTGTTCTCTTCAGGAAATGAAAACATAGCCGGAACTAGGCGGGGAGCGGAGTGATGGCTAGAGATAATGGTGTTATGATAGTCCTCACTATTCTATAAAATAGTGTGCCAATAAATGTAATGAGGACTCTATTTGAGTTTGGATATTGTCTAGATGATAATATTCGTGCAAAAACTCTCAGCTCATGTTGTATAATTAAGTTTTTTATTTTTATTCAGTACCATGTATTTGGCAACCCAAGATGGGTGATGTATACATATTTTGGGGACGTCACAGTTGGTATCAAAGCTTAGGGATATGATCCCTGGCTAAGATGTGAGACAAGAACTAGGAGGGGAGAGACGGGGAATTCCTTCGCTAGTATGACCTACCTAAGTTTATTAGATATTTAATTGGTTTGAATGTGGGAGTATAGGGATAATATGTGGCATGTCAATTAACCCTTGTTTTGTGGCAGTATTTGAAAATGCCATTTGAAAATGTTGAGATAAGCAATGAAGCACATGAGACCGTTGAGTCACCAACGATCAATACCCAGGATAATGTGCAACAGGAAGACAATAATCCTCAGGTAAACAACAACACCAATCAAATGATGAACAATGGGATGTTCAAAGGCTTTATAAAATTCATGCAACATCAGGCTAGAGCGGCTCCTGTTCAAAATGCAGGTGGACACACTGGCAACTCACAAATAGTCACCGCTAAACAATTCAAGGAGCTGGGACCATCGAAGTTTTGGGGAGAGCCAAAACTACTTAAGGTAGAGACGTGGATAAAGCAGATCACCAAGATATTTGATGTCTTGGGATGCTCCGAGGAGCAAAAGGTTCCATTTGCCACCTTCATGTTGAGAGGAGAAGCAGATTCTTTGGTGGGAATCGAGATCAAAGCGTACTCGACTGCCGCACTCAAAATGTCTTGGGAGAAGTTCCAAAGGCATTCGATGACAAGTACTTTCCCAAAAGTATTAAATCACATGAAGGAGGTGAAGTTTATCAAGTTGGAGCAAAAATAATATTACTGTGTCGCGATGACGAGGCTAAGTTTGTTAAGTTGTCGGTTCGCATCCCATTTGGTTGATAATGAGAGAGAATGACACGAATGTTTTCTACGAGGTTTGAGACCCAAAATACGTCAATACCTCATTTCTCATTAAGCGTGTTTATATTCGGATGTTGTAAATAGGGCTCGATTATTCAAGCACGATAATGAGTCGACCTAACCAAGAGAGAAGCGGTAAGACAAGTCGATAATACCGATTGGTAGCGATCATCAAAGCGGTGATAATAAACGTAGAGGGAATAAACATGCCAGAAATGGTAACCACTTCGGTGGTAATCATGGCCAAGATAATAGAAGAAATGATTCAAGTGAAAATTTCAAGAAGAGAAGATTTAATGATGACGGGAAGACGTCAGCACAAGCAACAACAACAACAACAGCAACAAATTCTAGGGGAGGAGATCAACCGCCAGTTAGATGCTACAGATGTAGAGAGGAGGAACATATAAGTTCAAACTGTCCATAGCCTTCAAAGGTATGTTTTAGTTGTGGAAAAGACGGTCACATAGCTCGATTTTGTCCTGTAGCGTAATCAAGTCCAGCTGGGACGGTGGCACCAAAGGAGGATACGGACAAAAAAAAGTTAGTGGTTTCAGGAAGAGCATTTTTCATGACTTCTCAAAAAATGAGTAACCCGGACGAAGTTAGCACGGGTTAGTTAATTATAAATTCTTTCGAAGTCTATACCTTATTCGATACTGGTTCTACCCACTCTTTTATTTCTCCTACTTGCGCTCTACGTTTAAATTTAACTACGCAGAAATTAGACTTTGACTTATTGGTTGAAACTCCGTTAGGAGAAACCTTTGTTACCTCCACTGTTTATAAATATTGTTTGATTCAAATTGACACTTTCACATTACTTGTCGATCTTATCTCTTCGAAAATACTTGCATTAGAGGTGATTTTAAGAATTTGTTGGTTAACTACTCATCATGCTAAAATTGATTATTTTCGTAAGGTTGTTAGCTTTCATATTCCTAACCATCCTATTATGCGAATTCAAACAACCAAACCACTAAAGTCAATCACTGTCATCTTAAGCCATAAAACTATTCGTTTATTGAAAAATGGATGTCAAGTTTTCTTAGCTCATGTTACAGATTTAAACAAAAACAAGTCAGATTTGAATGATATTTCTATTGTTAATAAATTTCCTGACGTATTCCCTGAAGAACTTTCTAGCTACCCCCAGAGCATGAAATTAAATTTTGTATCGACCTTGAACCCGATACAAATCCCTCAAATATTTTTTCACTCAAAACGAATGTAACATGCGCCGAAGATGTTGGCTTGAGCTGTTGAAGATTACGACCATACAATTCAATATCATAGTGGGAGAGCGAACGTGTTGAGTGGAAGATCGTATGCATTTACGAGTGCGATATTGTTAACACAAAGACCCATCTCGTACGACTTACAAAAGATGGAGATAGAGTTAAAGACTCTAACAACCTACGTGAAGATAGCGAATAAACCAAATTTAATTGATAAATTTAAAGTCGCTCAAGCTACAGACTTAGAGCTGATGAATTTGAAGAAGAAGGTTCAATAGGGCATTATTCTAGAAGCAAGAATCGATGAAGAGAGGAAATCTCAACCCTCGATTTTATTAGTCTATTTGAAATCCTTGACCGAGTGAGAACTGTGGCCTATAGACTTGATTTATTGCCAAGTATGTCTCATGTTCATAACGTTTTTCATATATCTATATTACGTAAATATGTGAAAGACCCAAACCACATTATTGAATTAGAACTAGATGAGATAGCGGAAGATTTAACATATGAGGAGATACCTATTAAAATTTTGGATAAGAAGAAGCATATTCTACGCTCAAAGGTTATACCTCAAAGAGTTAGAATCAGACGAGGTATCCTCACCTCTTCGACATACCAGGTACGTACGTAAATTTTGAGGGCGTAATTTCATAAGGAGGGGAGATTGTAAGACCCCGAATTTTATGAAATGAAAGTATTCAATTTTCTAATAATTATTATTCTATTTAGTGAATGGTTTAATTGATAAAAGATTAAAGGTAAGGGTGATATATGAAATTTTTTGCAAAGTAAGCAAGTTAATATAAAATATTCGTTGTGTCGGGGAATATTCGTTTGGCTAGGGAATATTCTTTTTGTCGGGGAAATATTAAATGCGACGACCACAATCATTGGTGGATCCCCAACGGAAGTATTATCGTAGTTAGAAAATGACGAAATATCTTTTATAAAAATAACGGCGGAAGTTTTACCGTTAAAGCTGTTAAACTACCCATTGGTAAAAGTCTGAGAATCTGGCGTGATTGCGTAGTAGCACACAATATTGATTATTGATACTTACGTGAGAAGTCACTTTCCGGTTATACTCAATTATTACTACGATAATTGTTGCATAGTATCTCACATTATTTGATTCAATAATTTTCACAATATCATCTCATAATATATTTTATATTATTAAATCAATAATTGAGATGACAAAGTTATTCATATTATTATTTTCAATATTAACGATGTCTAAAAAGTTACGTCGAGGAGAGGTTTGGTCACCTAATTAATGGCGCTTGATAGGGAGAAATCTTATCGAAAAGCCCCCTCTTTCACGGGAATGATCAGTTTGTTAAATATTGTGAGTTATAATATTAATGATGAATAATTGTTGAAGTATTAAGAATGTGTTTACTAAAGATAAGTGAATTACAAAAGTTAGAGGGGAATAATGCAAACTTGGAAAACTTTAGGAGTACTAAAGTGTAATAAATTAAATCAATCTGGACCATTGGTGGTGGTTTTAATAGTAAATCAATCTAGACTATTGATGGTGGTTTTAATAGTAAATCAATCTGGACCATTGATGGTGGTTTTAAAAGTAAATCAATCTGGACCATCGGTGGTGGTTTTAAAAGTAAATCAATTTGGACCGTCGGTGGTGGTTTTAAAAGTAAATCAATCTGGACCGTTGGTTGTGGTTTTAATAGTAATTAGTCTGGACCGTTCGTGAATTAGTTACTATTTTATCTATTCTCCTATAAATAGAAGCTTAATTCTTCTTTCATTCTCACCAATTCACTGAGATTCACAAGAGAAGCTATAAAGAGTGAAACTATAGAGAGAAAGAAGAAGAGTATTTTGCTACTTCACTATTGCAGTATCCAGTCTTCTACTAAGGTAAGGGATATTATTTGTTGCATTCTTAAGGGATGTTTATTCTCATTTGATAAGGGGTATTATTTCTTTCGTATTCATAAGGAATACTATTTTTTGTATTCATCCTTTAATATGTCAGAATAACCTGTCAACGAGGATTACTTACCTTATGACAAGTGAAAATCCATTTGCAGTTTCGTATGTTATTTCTTTTTATATTATTAAATCCAAACTTACTATGGTAAGTATTGCTTCTATAATCCTTGAAATTAGTGGAATATTCTTGAGTTTTGCGCTTCATCTAGTATCATTTTATTAGAATATTAATCTGAACTTTCTTATTAAATATCAATATTTTCACCCGGGGTACTATTCACGAGTTACTATTCACCGGTTATTATTCACTCTAGTATTATTCTCTCGGGTATTCAGGGCACTTTTCATGCTGGAGTACTATTCATGAGTTACTATTCACCTGATTACTATTCACTCTAGTATTATCACTCGGGTATTCAGAGCACTTTTCATGCAGTACTATTATTAAGTTACTATTCATGGGTTACTATTCACCCGATTACTATTCACTCTAGTATTATTCACTTGGGTATTCGGGACACTTTTGTGCCAGAGTACTATTCACGAGTTACTATTCATAGGTTACTATTCACCCAGTTACTATTCACTCTAGTATTATTCATTCGGGTATTCGGGGCATTTTTCATGCCGGGGTTACTATTGACGGGGTACTATTCACCCAAAAAATTTATTTCTTTTCTGTCCAAATTATTTTGATACGTGGATATTATTATTGAATTTTACTCCACAAAGTAGTATCATGTTGACAATTTGGATATTTTTAAACTCTGGATAAATTTAAAGCCTTTAATAATTATCCTTGATTTTGTTTGATTAATGCTTATATCATTGTCATCATCCTCATGCTTATATTGTGATGAAAGTCATCTTTGACTTACGTGCATAGATGAACTGTTGATTGGTATGATTATGATCAGGTATCATTCGGTATAATCATGACCCATAATATTACAAATGATGTGGTAAAAATCCTCATTGGCCTATAGTGTATTGATGGATAGTTGTTGGTATGATTATGACCATGGATTATTCGGTATAATCATAACCATTGATGATTACATGAATATCATTGGCCCGTAGTGCAGGGATGATTCGATGATGTGGTTTATTTATTAAGATTAGTCTCAGCGATAAAACTGTTGAAAAACTTTTTAAATCATAGAAGATAGTAGATATCTTGCTCTACTTGACTCTTCTAATGGATTGCTTGTTCAGCTGAAGTTAAACTTGTTGTCAATTATATCTATCAATTTAACATTGTTGAAGGCTAATGATAACTTATTGTGCATTATCTTAGTCATAATATTTCTTACTGGGCTAGTTGAGCTCACCCTTTTACTTCCATTGTTCTCTTTAAGAAATGAGAACGTAGCCGGAACTAGTCGGGGAATGGAGTGATGGCCCGAGATGGTGTTACAATATTCTTCACTATTCTATAAAATGGTGTGCCAATAAATGTAATGAGGACTCTATTTGAGTTTGGATATTGTCTAGATGACAATATTCGTGTAAAAACTCTCAGCTCATGTTGTATAATTAAGTTTATATTTGTATTCAGTACCATGTATTTGGTGACCCAAGATGGGTGATGTATACCTATTTTGGGGGCGTCACAAACTTATTCATCATTAATATTATAACTCATAATATTTAACAACCAGATCATTCCTAGGAAAGAGGGGGCTTTTCGATAAGGATTTCTCCCCATTGGTGCACAATTAGGTGACCAAACCTCTCCTCGACAGAACTTTCTAGATATCGTCAATATTGAAAATAATAATATGAATAACTTTGTCATCTCAATTATTGATTTAATAATATAAAATATTATGCAGATGATACTGTGACAATAATTGAATCAAATAATGTGAGATACTATGCAACAATTACTGTAGTAATAATTGAGTATAACTGAGTGACTTCTCATTAAAGCATCAATAATCAATATTGTGTGCTCTTATGCAACCACGCAGCGCGTATTAAGTACTTTTACTACCAGGTAGTTCAACAGTTTAACGATAAAACTTTCGCCATTATTTTTAAAAATATTTTAGTCATTTTCTAACTTCTGAGATTACCTCCATTGTGGGGTCCACTAATGATTGTGCCGTAAATCGAATATTCCCCCACCAATCGAATATTCCTCGACACATAGAATATTTTATATCAACTTGCTTACTTTTGCAAAATTTTCACATATCACCCTTAACTTTAACCCTTTCTCAATTTAACCATTTACTAAATAAAATAATAATTATAAGAAAATTGAATACTTTCATTTCATAAAATTCGGGATCTCACAATCTCTCTCCTTATATAAAATTTTGCCCTCGAAATTTACGACATTACTGGTATGTCGAAGAGATGATGATACCTCGTCAAATTCTAACTCTTGAGGTATAACCTTTGAGCGTAGAATATATTCATTCTTATCCAACATTTTAACAGGTATCTTCTCATACGTTAAATCTTCCGCCATCTCGTTCGATTCTAATTCAATAATGTGGTTCGGGTCGTCCACATATTTACGTAACATCGATACATAAAAAACGTTATGAACACTCGACATACTTGGCGGTAAAGTGAGTCTATAGGCCACAGTTCCTACTCGATCGAGGATTTCGAATGGCCAAATTAAATCGAGGGTTGAGATTTCCTCTCTTCGTCGATTCTTGCTTCTAGAATAATGCCTTCTTGAACCTTCTTCTTCACATTCATCAGCTCCGGGTGTGTAATTTGAGCGGTTTTAACTTTATTGGTTAACGTCGATTCTACTCGTATTATTTAACATCATCACATGGGTCCTTAGATTCTTTAACTCTATCTTTATCATTTGTAAGTCATATAAAATGGGTCTTTGTGTTTAACAACATTACAATCGTAAACGCATACGATCTTCTACTCAATGCATCACCTACCACGTTCACTTTTTCCACGATAATATTGAATGGTATGGTCGTAATCTTCAACAACTCAAGCCAACGTCTTTGGCGCATTATACGTTCATTTTGGTTGAAGAAATATTTAAGGGTTTTAGAAATGGGTTTTGTACTGGGGTCAATACAAAATTGATGTCACGCCTGGGGTAGGCAGGAAGTTCTTGGAAGAATAAGTCAGGAAATTTATTAATGATAGAAATATCATTTAAAAACTGTGACTCTCATCCAAGACTTGGATAACACATGTACTAAAGGTTTCTCCTAACAGAGTTTCAATAGATAAGTCAAAGTCTAATTTCTCCGGAGTTAAATTTAAACTTTGAGCGCAAATAGGAGAAATAAAAGAATGGGTAGAACTGGTATGTAACAATGTATAGACTTCGCAAGAGTTTATGATTAACTAACCCGTGATAACTTCGTTCGGGTTACTCGCTTTTTGAGAAGTCATGAAAAACACTCTTCCTGAAACCACCGACTTTGTTTTGTCCATATCCGCCTTTGGTGCCACCGTCTCAGCTGGATTTGATTTCGCTACTGGACAATATTGAGCTATGTGACCATCTTTTCAACAACTAAAACATACCTCGGAAGATTGTGAACATTTTGGACTTACGTGTCCCTCCTATCCGCATCTGTAGCACCTAACTTGTAGTCATTCTCCTCCCCTAGAATTTGTTAATGGTGCTGGAGCTGCTATCGACGTCTTCCCATCATCGTTAAATCTTCTCTTCTTGAATTTTCCACTTGAATCATTTCTTCTATTATCTTGGCCATGATTACCACCGAAGTGGTTACCATTTCTGGCATGATAATTTCCTCCATAATGGTTATCATTGTTCCGATGACCGTTGCCACCGGTATGATTATTATCGTGTCGTTGCTCGTTATCTTTTGGTTGGGCTGGCTCATTATCGCGCTCCAATAACTGAGCCCTATTCACTACATTTGAATACAAACACAATTTGTGAGAAATGAGGTATTGACGTATCTCAAGTTTTAAACCTCTTAGAAACATCTGCGTCATTCTTTCCCTATTATCAACCAAGTGGGACGTAAACTGGGACAACTCGGTAAACTTAGCTTCGTACTGAGACACGGTCATATTGTTTTGCTCCAGCTTGATGAACTCTACCTCCTTCATGTGACGAATACTTTCGGGAAAGTACTTGTCGTTGACCAGTTTTTAGAACTTCTACCAAGACATCTTGATGCGGCAGATCGAAAGTACGTTTTCTCGATTCCCACCGAAGAATCGCCTCTCCTCGCATAACATGAAGGTGGCAAAGGAACCTTTTTTCTCTCGGAGCATCCCAAGACATCAAATATCTTAGTGATCCGCTTTATCCACGATTCGCCATAAGTGGTTTTGGCTATCCCAAAAACTCCAGTGGTCCCAGCTCCTTGAACTGCTTAGCGGTGACCAACCGAGAGTTGCCAGTGTTTCCACCTATATTTTGAACTGGAGTCTCTCTCGTCCCGATGTTACATTTAATTGCATCAAGCCTCTAAACATCTCATCGTTTATCATCTGATCGGTGTTGTTATTTACCTGAGGATTATTGTCTTCCTGTTGTACATTATCCTGGGTATTGATTGTTGGTGACTCAATGGTCTCATGTGCTTCATTGCTGATCTCAACATTTTCAGATGCCATTTTCAAATACTGCCACAAAACAAGGGTTAATTGACATGCCACATATTTTCCCTGTATTCTGACTGACCAATTAAATAACACATAAGCTTAGGTAGGTCATACTTGCGAAGGATTAACCCATCTCTCCCCTCTTAGTTCTAATCTCACATCTCAGCCATGTATCATATCCCTAAGCTTTGATACCAACTGTGACATCCCCAAAATAGGTATACATCACCCATCTTGAGTCGCCAAATACATGGTATAAAATTTAAATACAACTTAATTATATAACTGTCGTGTAAAATACGACAAAACATAATCTTAGAGTTTTAATACGAATATTGTCATCTAGACAATATCCACACTTAATGGAGTCCTCATTACATTTATTATCACACTATTTCACAGAATAGTGAGGACTACTAATGCAACCATCTGAACCCTCACTCCGTTCCCCGACTAGTCTCAGCTATATTCTCATTTCCTAAAGAGAACAATGAAAGCAAATGGTGAGCTCAACTAGCCCAGTAAGAAATATTATGACTAAGATAATGCAGAATAAATTATCCTTAGCCTTCAACAGTATAACAACTGATAGAATACAATAGACAACAAGTTTTAGATCAACAACTGCAGTGGAATAAGCAATCCATTAGAAGAGTCAAGTAGAGCATGATATCTACTATCTTCTATGATTTAAAAAGTTTTTCATCAACTTTATCATTTGAGACTCGACAATAAATAAACTACATCATCGAATCATCCCTGCCCTACGGGCCAAGGATATTCATGTAATCATCAATGGTCATGATTATACCGAATAATCCATGGTCATAATCATACCAAGAACTGTCCACCAATGCACTACGGGCCAATGAGGACTTTTACCACATCATTTATAACATTACAAGTCATGATTATACCGAATGATCCCTGGTCATAATCATACCAATCAATAGTCCATCTATGCACGTAAGCCAAAGATGACTTTCATCACAATATAAGCATGATGATGATGACAATGATATAAGCATTAATCAAACAAAATCAAGGATAAATATTAAAGACTTTAAATTTATCCAGAGTTTAAAAATATCCAAATTGTCAACATGATACTGTTTTGTGGAGTAAAATTCAAGAATGATATTGTATCAAAAATGATTTGGACCGAAAAGAAATCAATTTTTGTCATGAATAGTACTCCGGGTGAATAGTACCCAGGTGAATAGTACCCCATGAATAGTACTTCAGGAATAGTACCCCTTGAATAGTACTTTATGAATAGTACTCGTGAATAGTACTTTGTGAATTGTACTTTATGAATAGTACATGTGAATAGTACTTCATGAATAGTACTCATAAAAGGAAAATACAAAAGAAAACGATATTCCATGATGAGTACAAAAGAAAGGATATCTCATGTGAGTATAATAGAATATCTAAAGCGCAAATGGATTTTCATCATGATGCGGTAATCCACGTGATGCAGATCATTTTCATAATTTAATAAAGAATGAATTGAAGGGTCATTCATCATGCATGCTAGATGGTCGCGTATATACAAAGTTATTCCAACAGAATAATAAATAATGGAATAACAGAAGAATTTCACCATGCATGCGGTAGTCCGCGTGGACAGGTTATTCCAACAGAATAATAAAGAATGGAATAATAACCCCTTACGAGTATTGGAAGAAAATAACTCTCTTCATGAATACGAAAGAAATAATACTCCTTACGACTGTTGAACGAAAATAATATTCCTACGAATATTGAACGAAGATGATATTCCTTACGAATATTGAACGAAAATAATATTCATACGAATACAAAAAAATAATATCTCTTCAGAATATGAAATAAATAATAACCCTTACCTCAGAAGAAGACTGGATACTGGAATAATGAAGTAGCAAACTTCTCCTCTTCTTTCTCTCTATAACTTCTCTCTCTATAGCTTCCCTCTATAATTGCTCTTGTGAGTCTTAGTGAATTGGTGAGTATGAATAAAGAATGAGCTTCTATTTATAGGAAAATATAGTTTCGATAATTGCACGTTTTGAGGCTCGAAATATTATGGTATAATACCTTCATCTTTTTCCTTTATTTTTAATTTAGTCCTGCAAGTATTATCAAACTTGCACCACTTCCCCTAATAGTATATCATGTGAATCAATAGTACAATCATGTAACTCAAATAGTTATAAGCATGTGAATTAATAATAATTAATTGCTCATTTATTCGATTAATTACCCGATTGGTCAATATAACCTCCAGACATCAATTATTATCGGAATAGATGTCGATCTCCAATAACACTAATAATCCCAACACAATGGAAATATCAATTTCATCTTTAATCAACACGAACTTATTCATCATTAATATTATAACTCACAATATTTAACAACCAGATCATTCCCAGGAAAGAGGGGTCTTTTCGATAAGGATTTCTCCCTATTGGTGTGCAATTAGGTGACCAAACCTTTCCTCGACAGAACTTTCTAGACATCGTCAATATTGCAAATAATAATATGAATAACTTTTTCGTCTCAATTATTGATTTAATAATAATAAATATTATGCAGATGATACTGGGACAATAATTGAATCAATAATATGAGAGATATTATATAGCAATTACTATAGCAATAATTGAGTATAACTGAGTGACTTCTAATGTAAGCATCAATAATCAATACCGTGTACTACTATTCAATCACGCGTATTACTGTATTTTTACTACCAGGTAGTTCAATAGTTTAACGGTAAAACTTTCGCCATTATTTTTAAAAATATTTTAGTCATTTCTAAACTACAATATTCTACCTCAGTTGTGGGGTGCACCTGATGATTGTGTAAATAAATGCGAATATTTTCCTGTTAAAACAAATATTCCCCGACCAATCGAATATTTCCCGACACAACGAATATTTTATATCAACTTGCTTACTTTGCAAAATTTTTTACATATCACCGTTAACTTTAACCCTTTCTCAATTTAACCATTTACTAAATAAAATAATAATTATAAGAAAATTGAAGACTTTCATTTCATAAAATTCGGTAGACAAGTATACTTAGAAGATGACCATCAGCTCTCTCCTAATGATAGAGTCCCAAAACCCTGTGGCTGATAAACCAAATTAATTTTAATCCCTGGTCATAGAGTCCCTAAACTTTATGAATGATAATCAAGCCAGTCTCACTGTCTTAATCGTAGAGTCCTCACGATCAACAACCTGATAGTAGAGTATGATGAATCTACGATTGCAGCCTATACAAACACTTTCCCAACATACTCTCCTGACTATACACATTAAAGACCTAAAAGCACACCACTATCTCTCAATTATACCAACATTAAAGTATATCCAAAGTTGGTAAATGAACTTGACAAAAAGGCCTGTTGTGATGACATTCTTACCTCCAAGTCTATACAATGTCTCTGCTGATAAGCGCCTCAGAGATAAACCTAGCCCTAAGTCTTATACTAAGACACCAGCCCTTTCTGAACATCCTTAACCCAGGAGAAGAGCTGAAATAGAATGCATCGCAAGAACTCATGCAGAGTATATGTATAGAAAATTCCTCAGAAGAGGTCAAGCTGTTGATGAACCATGCAACTCCCAGTTGGAGATTAATAACAAATCATTTACTGAAGCAATGGTCACAGAAGACGATTGTTAAGTTGATAAAGAAAATCGTAGAGTCTATAGCTATCTCATCAAGCTACTCTACGAACTAGAGAAGTCAACGGTCAACCAAAGGCAGTAATGCTCATATTCTTAAAAGGAAAATCAAAACTAAAAAATTGATTAGTTTATGGGGAGTTACAGTTTCTTTTTGGGCATCGTGAAACCAATGGCTTTCTAATACGTCACAGTTTTTGTAAAGTCAGAGGGAACTGTCATAAAGAAAAATTCAAAAACTTCTAAACAGTTATCAATGTTTATCAACTTCCTCTATCTCTCCCTTTTTGAACCTTAAATACTCTTTACAGCCAAAAATCCATTAAACCTTGAGCTATACCCAAATCACCTTCAAGCATCTCCTACAAAATCCGTGAAATCAAATACCCATACACTTTGAACCCTTAAAACGAAAAATTGGCGTGTTATCACGAGAATTCAACTCCGTTCTAAGAAGTTCGAGAAATTAGAAAAGAAGTTCAGAGATAGTCTTGAGCTTGTAAAGAACGCTGGGTTTTCTGAAATCTTAGAAGCCAACACTCCAATTTATGCTGATTTGGTGAAGGAATTTTATTCAAATGCAACGATAGATTAAGGCTCAGATCTACAAAATCAAAGGAGTAAGTTTGAAGATAAGGGCATCAAATATCAACCAATGTCTACGGTTTCCTAACCAAGGTTTGATAAATCTTGAGGAAGTCGACATTGAAGAAGGCAAGAAGTTAATGCTATTACAGGAGGAATTCAAATCAAAGATATGAAAAAGAAGGAGTTTCTAAGGAGTTTGAATTCCTGGCCGAGATTACAGGAAAATGTGTCTTATGTAAATACACTACACACGATACTATTAGCGATCTGCAATTGAGAGTCAAGATTGCAATCGTCATGAAGCAACAGATGAATTTTGGGGCCTTACTAATTGATTGGTTGTCCAAATGACTAGAAAAGACTGAGAAGAAGAATTCTACAGATAAACCCCTCATAAAGGTTTTTGATGGAAGACTGTTGATGTAAGACCCCAACTTTTATGAATAAAATGGAATTTCCTCTATTTATTATTTTGAAATAGTAAGGGGTTGATTTGATTAATGTGGTTAGATATGAGTAAAATGAGCAAATATTTTAAAATATGCAAGTGGTTATAAAATACTCATTGTTATCGGGAATATTGGTTTGGTCATAGAATATTGCTTGAGAATAGAATGCATTGGCAAGTGACCATTTGTGGGCCTCATAACGGAAAACGGTCGGATGAAGAAAACGACAAGTATGAGTTTTTTATAAATAACAGCGTAGTTGTTACCATTAAAACTGTTGGAATACCCAGTGGTTAAATACTGATGTCTACGATTGTTGCGCGAAGAGGCACGATATTGCACAATAATTCTAATTATTGATTCTTACGTAAGAAGTCACTACTCAATAATTGTTACAGTAATTATTGTTCAATATTTTATTTTATTGATTCAATAATTGCTACGTCGATATTTTATATTATTGATTCAATAATTATCACTGCACAGTATTTCTCATTATTAGATCAATAATTCATATTATTTGAATAATATTATTAAATAGCATTATTAGCAATGTCTAAGGAAGTTCTATCTAGGAAAAGGGTTTTATGACTCCCCCAAAACAGGTATACATCACCCATCTTGGGTCGCCAAATATATGGTACATAAATTCAAATACAACTTAATTATACAATAGTCGTGTAAAATACGACAAAATATAGCTGAGAGTTTAAACAAGAATATTGTCATCTAGAAAATATCCACACTCAATGGTGTCCTCATTACAATTATTATCACATTATTCCATAGAATAGTGAGGATTTGCTAAAGCCATTTATCCTGGACCATCACTCCATTCCCGAGGCTCGTCTCAATTTATATTCTCATTTCCTAAAGAGAACAATGAAAGAAAGGGTGAGCTCAACTAGCCCATTAAGAAATATTATGACTAAGATAATGCAAGTAATAAATTATCCTTAGCCTTCAACAAAGATAACAACCGATAGAATACAATAGACAACAAGTTTTAGATCAACAATCTGAAGCGAAAATAAGCAATCCATTAGAAGAGTTAAGTAGAGCATAAAATCTACTATCTTCTATGATTTAAAAAAGTTTTCATCAACTTTATTCTTTGAGACAAATTTTAATAAATAAAATCGAATCATCCTTGCATCACGCCAAGGATATTCATGTAATCATCAATGGTCATGATTATCTTGAATAATCCACGTCATAATCATACCAACAACCGCTCTATCAATGAACTACAGCCAATGAGGACTTTCACCACATCATTCGTCACATTACGGTGGCATGATTATACCGAATAATCCTTGGTCATAATCATACCAAGTCCATCTATGCACGTAAGCCAAAGATGACTTTCAATACAATATAAGCATGATGATGATGACAATGACATAATAATTAATAAAACAAGTTCAAGGATAAATTTTAAAGATTTATAAATTAATTTATCCAGAACCAATAACGTCTAAATTGTCAACATGATCTTCGCTTGTGGAGTAAAATTCAAGAATGCTCAGAAGAATGTTTCCATGAAAAGATACTGGATGAAACACAAATATCCAGGATATTCTTCTAATTTCATGGAGTATAGAAGCCAAAACTTTAACCAACTGAGTATAATAGAATATATGAAAGCGCGAATGGATTTTCTTTTGCTATCACAGTAATCCACGAGATGAGATCATTTCCACAATTTAATAAGGAATGAATCGAAGGATCATTCACTATGCATGTGGTAATCCACATAGATAGGTTATTCCAACAGAATAATAAAGAATGGAATAATAGAAGAATTCACCAGGCGTGCACTAACAGGTTATTCCAAGAGAATAATAAAGAATGGAACCCGGAACGCCATGAATAACGCACAAATAGGATATTCCAATGTAATAATAAAGAATGGAACCCGTGTCACGCGTAATCGTCTACGCATGGATATTCCAATGAATAATAAAGAATGTAATGAGTCATGCGAATCGCATGACCATGTAATATTCCAACAGATATGATGCAACAATTACATGTAGCAATAATTGAGTATAAGCCCAGTGACTTCTCACATAAGCATCAATAATCAATACCGTGTGCTCTTATGCAACCACGCGACATCGCATTTGTACTTTACTAGGGTAGTTCAACAGTTTTAACGGTAACACTTTCGCCGTTATTTTTATAAAAGATAATTCTATTTTTTAACTACGACAATACTTCTGTTGTGGGGTCCACCAATGATTGTGTCGTCGTACGAATATTCCCTGTTAAAACGAATATTCACCGACCAATCGAATATTATATAACCACTTGCTTACTTTGCAAAATTTGTAAATATTACCTACAAATACAATATTATATCAAATCCACACCATAATATTCAAAAAAAATATTTCAAGAAATTTAAATCTTTATTCATAAAATCTGGGGTCTCACAGGTTTGGTCACCTAATTACGCGCCAGTACGTAGAAATCTTTGTCGAAAAGCCCCCTCTTTCTTGGGAACGATCCGGTTGTCATTATTGTGATTCTGTAATATTATTTGTGAATAATTAATTATTGATAAAAATGATAAGGAAATATTTATTTTATGTGAATATAAATGAAGGAATTAATCCTGAGGTGTTTTATCAGTATTTTGTCAGAATAGAGGTGTTGAAAATCATCCGTATGTGGATTTTGGTCATTTATTGTTCTGAATTTGGAAAACTTTTCTTCTACAAAGCTGTAGAGAATTAAATTTCCTACGAAATGGACATAAGATTCAAAATTTTCTGATAAAAGGGTTATTTATTATGAATTATTGAAGTTCCAGAATAATTGATTTTTGGAGTTATAAATATTTTTTAAAAGAAAAACCTTTTTAATATGGGTGGGACCCACTTGTTTGTGCTGATGAGAATGATGTGGTGTTCGTAGGAATTATTTTTGAAAATATTAATATTTTATTAAATTTTTTACTTTGGTGTTCTAAGCATTTTCCTATAAATAGGGTGCTTAGGTTAGAATTGAAAATCACACCAGAATCAGAAGTTTTCTCTCTCTGTAATATCGAGCGTATTTTGTGAGTATTTAGATACTTTGAGAGTTGATAAGCGGTCAAGTTTCCTTCAACATTATATCCGATATTTCACATTTAGAAGTACTTATTCTTTTGAGGTAAGGGATGTTATTTTTTCATAAATGATATTATTTCTTTTAATATCATTATCTTAAATATTGATATGAATTTTATTGTGAAAGTTTTACCTTTTTCGTGTCGGGGTTACTATTCACGATATATCGTATAATTATTCACTATCACGACACTATTTATAGAAAAATTAAATTTTCTTTTCTTTGTCCAAGTTATCTATTATGGTCTTATCTTTGATTGTATCCATGTTTTGATCTTCATTCTTGAATTTTTCTCCATAATTGTTTATTATGGAGTATTTTTGAACTTGGATAAACTAAAGTATGAATCCTTAATCTTTGTCCTTTTATATCACTAGATTTGTTTTCTTTAAAATATTTTTATCATCCTCAGTCCTAAATGGTGATATATGTAAGACCCCAAATTTTATGAAATGAAAGTATTCAATTTTCTTATAATTATTATTCTATTTAATAAATGGTTAAATTGATAAAAGGTTAAAGTTAAGGATGAAATGTAAAAATTTTACAAAGTAAGCAAGTTGATATAAAATATTCATTGTGTCGGGGGATATTTGTTTGGTCGGAAAATATTCTTTTTGTCAAGGAATATCCGTGACAGCGACACACCATTATTAGTGGACCCATTAAACGGAATAACTGTCGGAGTTAGAAAAGCAGCGTAAATAACTTTTTATATAAAAATAACGGCAAAAGTTTTACTGTTAACTGTTAAAATATTCGGTGATAAAAGTCCAGTAATACGCGTGGTTGCATAATAGGACATGGTATTGCACAGTAACTATGATTATTGATGCTTACGTAAGAAGTCACTCAGTTTTATTCAATTATTGCAACAGTAGTTGCTGTATAGTATTTCATATTATTGATTCAATTATTGTCACAGTATCATTTGCATAATATTTTATATTATTAAATCAATAATTGAGAAAACACATTTATTCATATGATTATTTACATTATTGACAATGTTTAGAAAGTTCTGTCGAGGAAAGGGGTTTGGTTAGCTAATTACACGCCAATAAGGAGAAATCTTTATCGGAAAGCCTGCTCTTACTTGGTAATGATCGGGTTGTCAATATTGTAAGTTATAATATTAATGATGAATATTTGTTGAAATGTTAAAATGTGTTTATTGGAGATAAGTGAATTACAAAAGTTAAAGGGGAATAATGTAAATTTGGAAAACTTTAGGGGTACCAAAGTGTATTAAGTAAATCAATCTGGACCGTCAGTGGAGGTTTTAATAGTAAATCAATCTGAATCGTTGGTGGTGTTTTTAATAGTAAATCAATCTGAACCGTCAGTGGTGGCTTTAATAGTAAATCAATCTGGACCATCGGTGGTTGTTTTAATAGTAAATCAATCTGAACCGTCGGTGGTGGCTTTAATAGTAAATCAATCTGGACCGTCGGTGTTGGTTTTAATAGTAAATCAATCTGAACCATCGGTGGTGGTTTTAATAGTAAATCAATCCGGACCGTTGGTGGTAGTTTTAATAGTAAATCAATTTGGACCGTCGGTGGTGGTTTAATGGTAAATCAATCTGGACCGTCGGTTGCGGTTTTAATAGTAAATCAATATGGACCGTTGGTTGTGGTTTTAATAGTAATCAATATGGACCATTCGTTTTAATAGTAAATTAATCTGGACCGTCAGTGCATTAGTTACTATTTAGTCATTTCTCCTATAAATAGAAGCTTAATTCTTCTTTCATTCTCACAAATTCACTAAGACTCACAAGAGAAGCTATAGAGAGAGAAACTATAGAGAGAAAGATGAAGAGTATCCTGCTACTTCACTATTGCAGTATCTAGTTTTGTACTAAGGTAAGGGGTGTTATTTCTTTTGTATTCGTAAGGGGTATTTTTCTTTTGATATTTTTAAATATAAACTTACTGTGGTAAGTATTGCTTCTATAATTCCGAAATTAGTAGAATATCCTTGAGCTCTGTGCTTTATCTAGTATCGTTTCATTGAAATATTGGTCTGAACTTTCTTATTAAATTTCAATATTTTCACCCGGGATACTATTCATGGTTACTATTCACTCAAATATTATTCACTCGGGGATTCGGGGCACTTTTTATGTCGAAGTACTATTCATGGGTTATTATTCACTTGGTTACTATTCACTCAGGGATTATTCACTCGGGGATTTGTGGCACTTTTCATGCCGGGATACTATTCACGAAGAACTATTCATGAAGTACTATTCATGGGGTACTGTTTACCCAAGTACTATTCACCCAAAAAATTAATTTCATTTCTGTCCAAATTATTTTTGATAGGTGGATATTATTCTTGAATTTTACTCCACAAAGCAGTATCAGGTTGACAAGTTGGACATTATTGAATTCTGCATAAATTAAATTATAAATCTTTAAAATTTATCATTGCTTTCATTTAATTGAATTCTTATATCATTGTCATCATCCTCATGCTTATATTGTGATGAAAGTCATCTTTAACCATAGTGCATAGATGGACTATTGATTGGTATGATTATGACCAAGGATTATTTGGTATAATAATGACCTATAATGTTACAAATGATGTGGTAAATGTCCTCATTGGCCCGTAATGCATTGATGGACAGATGTTGGTATGATCGTAACCACGCGTTCTCTTCGACCAAGGGTACAAAGATGAATTATTGTTTGGCATGATCATGACCATTGGTGATTACACGAATATCCTTGGCCCGTAGTGCATGGATAATTCAGTGATGTGGATTATTTATTGAGCCGAGTCTCAGCGATAAAATTGATGATAAATTTTTTAAATCATAGAAGATAGTAGATATCATGCTCTACTTGACTCTTCTAATGGATTGTTTGTTCCGCTATAGTTAAACTTGTTGTTTATTAGTTTAAAACTGTTGAAGGCTAACGATAATTTATTATGCATTATCTTAGTCATAATATTTCTTACTGGGCTAGTTGAGCTAACCCTTTTGCTTTCATTGTTCTCTTCATGAAATGAAAACGAAAAGGGACTAGTCGGGGAATGGAGTGATGGTCCGGGATAAGTGGCTATAGTTGTCCTCACTATTCTATAAAATAGTGTGATAATAATTGTAATGAGGACTCCATTGAGTGTGGATATTGTCTTGGAGACAATATTCATGTTAAAACTCTTAACTACGCTTTTGTCATATTGTATAAAAGAAGTTTGTATTTAAATTCTTTACCATGTATTTGGCGAATCAGAATGGGTGATGTATACCTATTTTGGGGGCGTCACAGTTGGTATTAAAGCTTAGGGATATGATCCCTGACTGAGATGTGAGGCTAGAACTAGGAGGGGAGGGACAGGTAATTCCTTCGCTAGTATGACCTACCTAAGTTTATTTGTTATTTAATTGGGCGTTCAGAGTATAGGGATAATATGTGGCATGTCAATTAACCCTTGTTTTGTGACAGTAAAATGACATATAAAAATGATGAGATAAGCAATGGAGCACATGAGACCGTTGAGTCACCGTCAATTAATAATCAGGATAATGTGCATCAAGAAGGCAATAATCCTCATGTAAACAACAACACCGACCAAATGACAAACGATGGTACGTTTAGGAGTTTTTTAGAATTCAGGCAACAACCAACAACACGATAATAATTTTTCCGGTGGAAACGACCATCGGAACAACGATAACCGTCGTGGAGGAAATTATCATGCCGGAAATGGTTACCACTTCGGTGGTAATCATGACCAAGATAATAGGAAAGGTGAACTAAGTGAGAACAACTTTAAGAAGAGAAGATTTAACAATGACAAAAAGACATCGATAGCAACACCGACACCCATTTCGATTGAAGGAGAACGACCATCAATTGTATGTTTCAAATGCGGACAGGAGGGATACATCCCTCTAAACTGTATGCAGCAACCCAAAGAATTTTTCAATTGCAAAAGAGAAGGTCACCTAGCTCAATTTTGTCGTGTAGTGAAGTCAAGTCCAACTGGGAAGGTGACGCTAAAGGATGTCCCAAACAAGTTAAAGCCGATAGTTTAAGTGAGAGCGTTTGTCGAGGAACCTGAACGAAGTTATCACTGGAAAGTTAATCATAAACTCTTGCGAAGTCTATACCTTATTCGATACCGGTTCTACCCACTCTTTTATTTTTCCTACTTGCGCTCAACGTTTAAATTTGACCCCACAGAAGTTAGACTTTGACTTATTGGTTGAAACTTCATTAGGAGAAACCTTCGTTACATCCACCATTTATAAATCTTGTTTGATTCAAATCGATACCCTCACGTTACTTGTCGATCTTATCTCATTAAAAATACTTGTCTTTGATATAATTTTAGGAATAGACTGGTTAACTACTCATCATGATAAAATTGATTATTTTCATAAGGTGGTTAGATTTCATATTCCTAACCAACCTATTATGCGAATTCAAGCAACCAAACCACTAAAGTCAATCACTGCCATATCAAGCCATAAAGCTATTCGTTTATTGAAAAATGGATGTCAAGCTTTCTTATCCCATATCACGGATTTAAACAAAAATACATCAAATTTGAATGATATTTCTGTTGTTAATAAATTTTCTGACGTATTTCCCGAAGAACTTCCTGGCGTACCCTAAGAGCGTGAAATTGAATTTTGTATCAACCTTAAGCCCGAAACAAAGCCCTCAAATATTTTTTCACCCAAAATAAACGTAACATGCACAAAAGACGTTGATTCGAGCTGTTAAAAGATTACGATAATACCATTCAATATCATCCCGAAAAACAAATATAGTAGTACGCGTTGAGTAGTAAGATCTTATGCGTTTTGAATGCGATATTTTAACACAAAAGACCCATTTCATATGACTTACAAAGGATGGAGATATAGTTATAGACTCCAAGAACCTACATAAAGATAACAAATATACGATTAGAACTGACTTTAATTGATAAAGTTAAAGCCGCTCAAGCTACAGACTCAGAGCTGATGAATGTGAAGAAGAAGGTGCAAGAAGGCGTTATTATAAAAGCTAGAATCGATAAAGAGAGGAAATCTCAACCTCAATTTTATTGGCCCATTTGAAATCCTTGATTGAGTAGGGAATCGTGGCTATAGACACGCTTTACCGCCAAGTATGTCGGCGTGTTCATAAAGTTTTTCATATATCGATGTTACATAAATAGGTGGACGACCCAAACCACATTATTGAATTAGAACTAGAGCGAGATAAAGAAGATTTAACGTTTGAGGAGATACTTGTTAAAATGTTAGATAAGAAGAAATATACTCTACGCCAAAGGTTATACCTCAAGAGTTATAATCTAAACAAGGTATCCTCACCTCTTGACATACCAAGTAACGTATATAAATTTAGAGGCAAAATTTCATAAGGAGGAGATTGAAGACCTCAAATTTTATGAAATGAAAGAATTCAATTTTCTTATAATTATTATTCTATTTAGTAAATGGTTAAATTGATAAAATGTTAAATTTAAGGGTGATATATGAAAATTTTACAAAGTAAGCAAGTTGATATAAAATATTCTTTGTGTTGGGAATATTTCTTTTGTCGAGGAATATCCAAATGCGATGACACCATCATTGGTGGACCCCACAAGCGGAATAACTGTCGGGAGTTAGAAAATGGATGAAATAAATTTTATAAAAATAATGGCAAAAGTTTTACAGATTAATCGTTGAAATATCCCGTGATAAAAGTAAATAATGATATGGTGGCATTACAAGAGTATTACCAGATTGCACAATATCTCCGATTATTGACGCCTTACGTAAGAAGTCACTCGCTTTTATTCAATTATCGCAACGTAGTTCTTCTTGCATAAGTATCTCATATTATTGATTCAATTATTGTACAATATCATCTACATAATATTTTATATTATTAAATCAATAATGGAGAAAACACATTTATTCATATGATTATTTACATTATTGACAATGTCAAAAAGTTACATCGAGGAAAGGGGTTTAGTCACCTAATTGTGCGCCAATCAAGAGAATCTTTATTGGAAAGTCCCCTCTTACGTGATAATGATCTTGTTGTCAATATTATAAGTTATAATATTAATGATGAATAAATTTTGAAATATTAAAAATGTGTTTACTGAAGATAAGTGAATTATAAAAGTTAAAGGGACATAATGTAAACTTGGAAAATTTAGGGGTACCAAAGTGTAATAAGTAAATCAATCTGGACCGTCGGTGGTGGTTTTAATAGTAAATCAATCTGAACCGTCGGTGATGGTTTTAATAGTAAATCAATTTGGACCGTCGGTGGTGGTTGTAATAGTAAATCAATCTAAAATCGGTGGTGGTCTTAATAGTAAATCAATCCGCACAAAATCGGTGGTGGTTTTAATAGTAAATCAATTTGAACCGTCGGTGGTGGTTTAATAGTAAATCAATCTGGACTGTCGGTTGTGGTTTTAATAGTAAATCAAGATGGACCGTCGGTTGTGGTTTTAATAGTAATCAATATGGACCATCCGTTTTAATAGTAAATAAATCTAGACCATCTGTGAATTAGTTACTATTTAGTCATTTCTCCTATAAATAGAAGCTTATATCTTCTTTCATTCTCGCCAATTCATTGAGACTCACAAGAGAAGCTATAGAGAGAGAAACTATAGAGAGAAAGAAGAAGAGTATTCTACTACTTCACTATTGCAGTATCCAATTTTCTACTAAGGTAAGGGTTGTAATTTCTTTTGTATCCGTAAGGGGTATTATTTCTTTTGATATTTTTAAATCTAAACTTACTGTGGTAAGTATTGCTTCTATAATTCCTGAAATTAGTAAAATATCCTTGAGCTTTACGCTTTATCTAGTATCATTTCATTGCAATATTGGTCTGAACTTTCTTATTAAATTTCAATATTTTCACCCGGGATACTAGTCACGGGTTACTATTTACTCGAATATTATTCACTAGGGGATTCGGTGTACTTTTCATGTCAAAGTACTATTCACAGGTTACTATTTACTTGGTTACTATTTACTTGGGTATTATTCACTCGGGGATTCAGGGCACTTTTCATGTTGGGGTACTATTCACGAAGAACTATTCACGGGGTACTATTTATCCAGTACTATTATTCAAAAATTGATTTCATTTCTATCCAAATTATTTTTGATACGTGGATATTATTCTTGAATTTTACTCCACAAAGCAGTATTAGGTTGACAAGTTGGACATTATTGAATTCTGGATAAATTAAATTATAAATCTTTAAAATTTATCCTTGCTTTTATTTAATTGAATTCTTATATCATTGTCATCATCCTCATGCTTATATTGTGATGAAAGTCATCTTTAGCCATAGTGCATAGATGGACTATTGATTGGTATGATTATAACTAGGGATTATTTGGTATAATCATGACCTATAATATTACAAATGATGTGGTAAAAGTTCTCATTGGCCCATAGTGCATTGATGGACAGATGTTGGTATGATCATAACCATGCGTTCTCTTCGGCCAAGGGTACAAAGATGAATTATTATTTGGCATGATCATGATTGTTGGTGATTACACGAATATCCTTGGCCCGTAGTGCATGGATAATTCATGGATATGATACTAATGAATATCATTAGCCCATAGTGCATGGATAATTCAGTGATGTTGATTATTTATTGAGCTGAGTCTCAGCGATAAAATTGATGATAAACATTTTAAATCATAGAAGATAGTAGATATCATGCTCTACTTCACTCTACTAACGGATTGCTTATTCCGCTGCAGTTAAACTTGTTGTTTATTAGTTTAACACTATTGAAGGCTAACGATAATTTATTCTACATTATCTACCTTAGTCATAACATTTCTTACTTGGCTAGTTTAGCTCACCCTTTTGTTTTCATTATTCTCTTCAGGAAATAAGAACGCAGCTCAGACTAGTCCGGGAATGGAGTGATGGTCCAGGAAAAGTAGCTATAGTAGTCCTCACTATTCTATGAAATAATGTGATAATAATTGTAATGAGGACTCCATGGAGTAGGGATATTGTCTAGAAGACAATATTCGTGTTAAAACTCTCAACTACGCTTTTGTCGTATTGTATAAAAGAAGTTTGTATTTAAATTACATGCCATGTATTTGGCGACTCGAGAATGGGTGATGTGTACCTATTTTGGGGTGTCATAATGATTTGGTATCAAAGCTTAGGATATGATCCCAATCGAGATGTGAGGCTAGAACTAGGAGGGAGAGGCAGGTAATTCCTTCGCCAGTATGACCTTCCTAAGTTTATTTGTTATTTAATTGGTCGGTCAGAGTATAGGGATAATATGTCGCATGTCAATTAACCCTTATTTTGCGACATTAAATGGCATATGAAAATGTTGAGATAAGGAATGGAGCACATGAGACCGTTGAGTCACCGCCAATCAATAATCAGGATAATGTGCATCATGAAGGCAATAATCCTTGTGTAAACAACAACACCGACCAAATGACAAACGATGGAACATTTAGGAGTTTTTTAGACTTCAGGCAACAACCAACGACACGATAATAATTTTACCGGTGGAAACGACTATCAGAACAACGATAACCATCGTGGAGGAAATTATCATGCCAGAAATGGTAACCACTTCGGTGGTAATCATTACCAAGATAATAGGAAAGGTGAACTAAGTGAGAACAACTTTAAGAAGAGAAGATTCAACAATGACGAAAAGACATCGATAGAAGCATCGACACCCATTTCGAAGGAAGGAGAACGACCACTAGTCGTATGTTTCAAATGCGGACATGAGGGATACATCCATCTAAACTGTACGTAGCAACCCAAAGCGTGTTTCAATTATGATGAGAGGATACATCCGTCTAAACTGTACATAGAAACCCAAAGCGTGTTTTAATTACAGAAGAGAAGGTCACCTAGCTCGAATTTTGTCGCGGTGGTGAAGTCAAGTCCAACTAGGATGGTGATGCCAAAGGATGTCCCGCAGAAAGTCAAAAGTTGGTAGTTTAAGTGAGGCGTTTGTCGAGGAACCCAAACGAAGTTATCACGGGTAAGTTTATCATAAACTCTTGCGAAGTCTATACCTTATTCGATACTAGTTCTACCCTCTTTTATTTTTCCTACTTGCGCTCAACGTTTAAATTTGACCCCAAAGAAGTTAGACTTTGACTTATTGGTTAAAACTCCGTTAGCAGAAACCTTCGTTACATCCACCATTTATAAATCTTATTTGATTCAAATCGATACCCTCACGTTACTTGTCGATCTTATCTCTTTAAAAATACTTATCTTTGATGTAATTTTAGGAATAGACTAGTTAAATACTCATCATGATAAAATTGATTGTTTTCGTAAGGTGGTTAGCTTTCATATTCCTAAACAACCTATTATGCGAATTCATGCAACCAAACTACTAAAGTCAATCACTGTCATATCAAGCCATAAAGCTATTCGTTAATTGAAAAACGAATGTCAAGCTTTCTTATCCCATGTCACGGATTTAAAGAAAAATACATCAGATTTGAATGATATTTCTATTGTTAATAAATTTTCTGATGTATTTCCCGAAGAACTTCCTAGCCTACCCTCAGAGCGTGAAATCGAATTTTGTATTAACCTTAAACCCGATACAAAACCCTCAAATATTTTTCACCCAAAATGAACGTAACATTCACCAAAGACGTTGAGTCGAGCTGTTGAAAGATTACGATAATACCATTCAATATCATCTTGGAAAATCAAACGTGGTAGCTGTCGCGTTGAGTAGAATATCGTATATGTTTACGAGTGCGATATTGTTAACACAAAGAACCCATTTAAGACGATTTGATAAAGGATGGAGATAGAGTTAAAGACTAAGAACCTACGTAAAGATAATAAATATCACGATTAGAACCAACTTTAATCGATAAAGTTAAAGTCGCTCAAGCTCATGCACTCAGAGGCCGATGAATGTGAAGAAGAAGGTGTAAGAAGGCGTTATTCTAAAAGTAAGAATCGATGAAGAGAGAAATCTCAACCCTCGATTTTATTGGCCCATTTGAAATCCCGTGATCGAGTAGGGCTCGTGGCCTATAGACTTGCTTTACCACCAAGTATGTTGCATGTTCATAACGTTTTCATATATCGATGTTACGTAAATATGTGGACTAACAGAACAACATTATTGAATTAGAACTAGAGCGAGATAGCAAAAGATTTAACGTATGAGGAGATACCATTAAAGCTGTTAGATAAGAAGGAATATACTCTACGCTCCAAAGGTTATACCTCAAGAGTTAGAATCTAAACAAGGTATCCTAAGCTCTTGGCATACAGTGTAACGTACATAAATTTTGAGGCGAAATTTCATAAGGAGGGAGATTGTAAGACCACGAATTTTATAAAATGAAAGTATTCAATTTTCTTATAATTATTATTCTATTTAGTAAATGGTTAAATTGATAAAAGGTTAAAGTTAAAGAGGTGATATGTGAAAATTTTACAAAGTAAACAAGTTGATATAAAATATTCGATTTATTGTGGGAATATTCGTTTGTTAGGGAATATTCGTTTGTTTGGGGAATATTCTTTTTGTCGGGAATATCCGCAACGACAAAACCATCAATTGTTGACCCCATAATAGAATAACTATCAGAGTTAGGAAATGACCGAAATAACTTTTTATAAAAATAACGGCAAAAGTTTTACCGTTAACTATTGAAATATCCGGTGAGAAAAGTACAGTAATATGCGTGGTTGCACAGTAGCACATGGTATTGCACTGTATCTCTGATTATTGATGCTTACGTAAGAAGTCACTCGCTTTTATTCAATTATTGCAAATGATGGTTCTTTGCATAGTATCTCATATTATTGATTCAATTATTATCCCAGTATCATCTACACAATATTTTATATTATTAAATCAATAATTGAGAAAACACATTTATTCATATAATTATTTATATTATTGACAATGTCTAGAAAGTTCCATCGAGGAAAGGGGTTTGGTCACCTAGTTTTGCGCCAATAAGTAAAAATATTTATCGAAAAGCCCCTCTTTTGGAAATGATCCGTTGTCAATATCAGTAAGTTATAATATTAATAATGAATAATTGTTGAAATATTAAAAAATATGTTTATTGAAGATAAGTGAATTACAAAAGTTAAAGGGAATAATGTAAACTTGGAAAACTTTAGGGGTACCAAAGTGTAATAAGTAAATAAACTGAAGCAAATTTGGTGGTGGTTTTAATAAGTAAATCAATCTGGACCATCGGTGGTGGTTTTAATAGTAAATCAATCTGAATCGTCGGTGGTGATTTTAATAGTAAATCAATTTGGACCATCAATTTGGTGATTTTAATAGTAAATCAATTTGAACCGTAGGTGGTGGTTTTAATAATAAATCAATCTGCATTGTTGGTGGTGGTTTAATATTAAATCAATTTGGACCGTCGGTGATGGTTTAATAGTAAATCAATCTGGACCGTCGATTGTGGTTTTAATAGTAAATCAATATGGATAAATCGGTTGTGGTTTTAATAGTAATCAATATGGAACATTCGTTTTAATAGTAAATCAATCGACCGTCCAGTGAATTAGTTCTTATTTAGTCATTTCTCCTACAAATAGAAGCTTAATTCTTCTTTCATTCTCACCAATTCAACGAGACTCATAAGAGAAGTAATATAGAGAGAAACTATAGAGAGAAAGAAGAAGAGTATTACATTACTTCACTATTAAAGTATCCGGTCTTTATTAAGGTAATGAGTGTTATTTCATTTTGTATTCGTAAGGGTATTATTTCTTTTGATATTCTTAAATCTAAACTTACTATGGTAAGTATTAATTTTATAATTCACTAAATTAGTAGAATATCTTTGAGCTTTGCGCTTTATCTAAGATCGTTTCATTGGAATATTGACGTCCGAAATTTCTTATTAAATTTAAATATTTTCACCGAGATACTATTCGTAAGTTACTATTCACTCGAATATTATTCACTGGGGATTAGGGGTACTTTTATGTGAAGTACTTTTCACGGTTCCTATTCACTAAAGTTACTATTCACCGGGTATTATTCACTTTCGAGGATTCAGGGGCACTTTTTATGCCGTAGTAGTATTATTTTTGATACTATTCACCCAATAAATTAATTTCATTTATGTCCAAATTATTTTTGATACATGGATATTATTCTTGAATTTTACTCCACAAAGTAGTATCAAGTCGACAAGTTGGATATTATTGAATTAGGATAAATTAAATTATAAATCTTTAAAATTTATCACCGCTTTCATTTAATTGAATTCTTATATCATTGTCATCATCCTCATGCTTATATTGTGATGAAAGTCGTCTTTGGCACGTGGTGCATAGAT